>CAKNXH010000363.1:75366-146235 GCA_932178445.1 Andricus quercusramuli
TGTTTGTCTGTTTGTCTGTCTGTTTGTCTGTCTGTCTGTTTGTATGTCTGTTTGTGCGTATGTTTGTCTGTCTGTTTCTCTGGCTGTGTGTTTGTCTGTTTGTCTGTATGTGTGTCTGTCTGTTTGTCTGCCTGTTTGTTTGTCTGTTTGTCTGTCTGTGTGTCTGTCTGTTAGTCTGTCTGTTTGTCCGTCTGTTTGTCGGTCTGTTTTTCTGTTTGTCTGTTTGTCTGTCTGTTTGTCTGCCTGTTTGTGCGTATGTTTGTCTGTCTGTTTGTCTGTATGTGTGTCTGTCTGTTTGTCTGCCTGTTTGTTTGTCTGTTTGTCTGTTTGTCTGTCTGTTTGTCTGTCTGTCTGTTTGTATGTCTGTTTGTGCGTATGTTTGTCTGTCTGTTTCTCTGGCTGTGTGTTTGTCTGTTTGTCTGTATGTGTGTCTGTCTGTTTGTCTGCCTGTTTGTTTGTCTGTTTGTCTGTCTGTGTGTCTGTCTGTTAGTCTGTCTGTTTTTCCGTCTGTTTGTCGGTCTGTTTTTCTGTTTGTCTGTTTGTCTGTCTGTTTGTCTGCCTATTTGTGCGTATGTTTGTCTGTCTGTTTGTCTGTCTGTTTGTCTGTCTGTGTGTCTGTCTCTTTGTCTGCCTGGCTGTTATAATAATTGTTATTATAATCCGAGAAAATATAACGAAAGGGTAAAATGAAATGAGGCAAAATATGTTGAAGGAGAATACACAACGTTTTCATTTTTTTTACTAAGCCCTTAGATATTCCGTCATCTGTGAGAGAAAATTGTGCCGGAAGAGAAAATTCAAATTATTTAAAATGTGCCGGAAGATGGAATTAAAATCAGGCAAAATATGTCAGAAGAGAATAAAAAGCGTTTATTATAGTTCAAATTGTATCAAGGAATTTTATACGATTTAAAGGGTTCTAATAGGAAGTTAGGTTTTTTTCCGGAAGAGAAAATTATCCTGTAAGAGAAAATTGAAATCCGGAAAAAAGCTTAAAATCAGGCAAAATATGTTGAAAAAAGATATACAACGTTCATAAAATTTTTTTTTGCGTCGTTAGGTACTACTCTCTCTGCTAGAGAAAATATTGCCGGGAGATAAACTTAGAAATTATAAAATTTTCGAATAACTATTCATTTGTTAAAAGTTTTAGAACACTTAAATTTGAGCTGAAATTGAATTCTGAAAATGAAGAACAAGAAAATAAATATTATCAGCTTGTTTTTCACATTTGTATGAATATAAATTTGATAAGATTCTTGAGAAAATTGTAACAGATTTTTGTATATTTTAGACATGTCAAAAAAGAATCTAAAAGATTCCAAAGACATTTTTTTATTTCATAGGATTTAACATAATATTGGGAAAAAATCGAGTATTTATAAAAGATGTTTGGGACTTTTAGAAGTTTGGAAGAAATCAAGAAATATTTGATAAAAGTTTGGAAATGTTTTCAAGTTTTTGGATATTTATAATCTATTCAAAACGTCTTGAATTCCTAGTAATATTTCGGACTGACTCGAATTTTTCTTAAAATGATGAAGAATTATTTAAGGCATGAAAAAACTGCCTTATAATCTTCCCATTCTTCCCAGAAATTTTGAGAAAAATTGTTTATTCTCTTAAAACTTTTCGAAATTCTTTTCTTTTAGAAAAAAAAATCTTCACAAGTTTTGTTTATTTTTAATAGTGTCAAGACTTCTGAATACCTCTTAAATTTACTCAAATTTGTTCTGAAATTGTGCAAAATTCAGTTCACCTAAAACTTTTTTAAATCCTGAAAAATTAAGAAAATTGTCTCAAAGTCTTCCATATTCTTTTTCCACACATTTTGAATTCTTCAAAATTTTGAATTATTCTTTTGAAAAATCACATGAGCCATTAAAAATTTTTCTAGGAATCTTGAATAAAATTTAACCTGAAATCTTCCATAATTATTGAAAAGCCTCTAATCTTTTTTCGAATTCTTCAAAATCCGTTTCTCCCCATAATTTAATTTTTCTCATCTCTCTTATTATTTTTTAAAAATATTTTATTATTTAGCTCACAAATTATCGTGTGGTAGCGAAACTTCGAGAAGAAAATTCTTTTCCATTATTAGACAATCATCCAAATATCAATTTTCTTTCTTATTAATAATGTCCATAAACAGATAGAAATAAATTTTATGCAGTAAAATTATCCATTCAGGAATCTTGATATGAAAAGTCGATGGTGTAGCAAATTCATAAATTAAAAATGTAACGTAATCGAGTCGAAATATCCCCCTTCACCCTTAGTGAAAAAATGAATCCGATTCTGTGCCGCCCAGACCCGGGACCGGCCCACAATCGGAAGTTGAGTGTATTCTCTTTCATTAAGAACATAAAAACAATTCATTTTATTTTCTGTTAGAAAATATAGTGGATAAACGTAAAATCAATATTATTTGATTTACTCAGAATGAGAAGGTGATTTGTGCTTGAATTATCTTTTAATTCAAAAACACCACTGGAAAATCTCTCCTAAAACCCGAATATTCACTCCGCCAAGTTCAGTATTTTCGATCTTCATGAAGAAACAATTACTCGAGCCTTACCTTTATACAGAAAATCCCGGAAGCTCTCTGATCGAGATTGGAATCCTTTATTATAGGTATTTTTTACAGCAATTGAGTTCGATGTAGCGCGAACTCCAAGTGGAATAAAAGGGGGAAGAGAATATGGGAAAATGGAAAGAAAGTAAGAAACAAAAGCAACATGCTGGATACGACCGAATCCAGGATTGAGGTTCCAGGAGGAAAGTAGTTGGCTCTCTTGGCCTGGGAGGGAGATACTAGACACCCTCTGCTTCAGAGGGGTAGCACAATGCGTTACGACCAATATATCGCATTTGGCCTTTCTTCCTCTCGACTTTTACTTTGTGAATCCACCCAAACAATTTCTCATTTTTTGCCTTTTCTTGGCTCGAATTACCCATTTCTCCAAGCCTTTCAAAAAGAAGTCCTTTATTCTTTGGTCAAACTATGCAAGATACATAAAAGATAAACACACAAGAATTGTGCAACCAAAAAAATGTGCAAATTTCTCATCAACTGATTTTTGATAGAAAGCGTAGTTTTTATTTCATTCATAAAAAACGAAATGAAATTTTTCTGGTATCAAATTTTCGGACAAATGACACAAGGTGAGGGGAAAAAATATGCAAAATTTGTTCAGCAAGCGTAGAGCTACAAATTCGTCCTTAATCTTTTTTTGATTCATTTCAATCATGAAAGATAACATGAGAAATAAAAAAATTACATCTTTGGGAAAATGACGTTAGGTCATTATCTTACTTCCCCCCTCTTCCAGAAAATTTGCCTCATATTTACACGCCCGACTCGCCGCTAGAATTGCTACACTTGTCCTCCCCGTCTTCCTCCTGACAATATAATTAGGCGTGTTCCTTGCCGGCCCTAGTGTCCACTTTACATACCTCTCCTGTGTCCTATTCACCTCTTCGCTTTCCTCTCACCCCTAAACCTCTACTCCACACAATTGCACACTCATCACTTGTGAGTCAAACAATTTCATTCTCCTTCTAAAATCATCAGCGAATAACTTCTTTCCCAACTCTCACACCTGCCTCATCACCACATTTTCCCTCATCACTCTCTCTCTCTTTTATGTGAACATCTACTCCACTATTCCTTCGAAAAAAAAAGCCCAGGTACACAAACTCTTTTACCTCCTGCACCGCCTTTCCCTTTCACTTCCACTCCCATTCCTTATCCCTTCCAACTCCTTTTCTGAACACCATAACCTTGTATTTTTCGGCATTCAGCTCTAACCTGTTCTTACCCAGGTATCTTTTCAACCTCTTCATTATCTCCTTTAAGGCCTCGTCCCTTCTTGCCAACAAAACCATGTCATTTGCTTACCCTACTGACCAAATTCTAACCCCTTCTATCTTGACTCCTCCTATCACTCCAGGCTTCAGCATACTTTTCATATCCGCAATTAAAATAGCAAAAAGCGTTGGGCTAAGAGAACACTTATCAGGCCTCTCTCCGCTCCCCTCTCCTCCATCGACACTCACAACCTCCCTCTATCCACCTTCGAGAAAGTAGATATTGTCGATAGTACTCCTACCCGCCCTGACGCCCGCCTGCGTCTCCGGAAATATTCCTTTCCCCTCCACATGCTTCCGCAGCCTCTCCGCCACCACCATCGCGTATACTTTATACGCCGTATTCATTATCGTAATCCCTCTGTAATCTTCCTGCCTATCACTATCTCCTTTTTTATACAGTGGCACTATTAACTCTTTTCTCCACCCTTGTGGGAATCCCTCCCCCCTTCATACTTTCTTCACTACTTGTTCCAGCCTCTCCCTAACCTCTTGTGTACAGCCAGGCTTCGTTTTCTATCCTATCCAACCCTGCTGCTTTTGACCTTCTGAACTTCCTTATCTCTTTCTCTATCACTCCCACCATCTCTCTTCCTTGAATCTTAGCCCTGAAATTATTCTTCAAAAAACTCCCTCGACTCCTCTCTCCCTATCTTCTCGCTTATCCACACTTTACACTTCCTCAACCTATTTATTATCTTCCAGACGTCCCTCTCTGTCTTAAAATATCCCAACTCTTCTTCGAGCTCTTCCTCCTTTATCTGTTCTTTCTTCTCACAGACCAATCTACACCCCATCCTCATTTATACATACACCTCCCTTTTCGCAGTACCCTCTTTCCACTTCTTGTAATTCCTCTTCACTTCCCTCTTCATATTTTTACACTCCCTATGCCACCACGGCTTTACCATTCCTTTCTCCTTCTTCTTGAATACCTTCTTTTGCACGCACTCTCTCACTTTTCCTTTCAGATTCTCCCATATCTCTTCCACTGACTCCACTTCAAACCGTAACTTCCTTAACTGCTCCTAATACTTCTCTATCGCCTCCCTCGTCCAGCTCACCCTCTCCCCCGTCGACACTTCTTCCCCACCTTGCCCTCCGCTGCTATCACCCCTTATTCACAACCCTAATGGCTGATGGTCTGATTCTACCATCCCTTCTACTGCTAATCTCTTCGTCTTCTCCAACCATTGCATGTTCATGACTAAATAGTCTATCACCGATACCCCCACCTTACTTACATATGTGTATTTTCCCTCTTCGTGCCATACCATTCCCCACCCCTCTGCCTCTATCCCCGACCCAATCCCTTATAATCTCCCCCTCCTTATTTATTACCTTATCTTTATATTTCCTTCCGAAGCTCTCCTCTTCCCTGTAGATACCCCCTTCCCTGAAATGCAATTTTGATAAGTGATCGGAATAATATTTGTTCTTGTTTCTATTTCACAAATCTTGTATCCTCACAGAAGTGATTGCGGATACACATAAAGATCAAAATGGAAGGTTTATCACGGATTCGATTCTTTCAAGTTTACTAGGAAATGCTCTTAGTAAAATAAACTTCTGACTTTTTTTATTATTCATTCAGTGAAGTGCTTGAATATTGCTATTCAGTTAGGTGAACATTAAAGTATTACGAGTAATTCAATGAGTAAAAACTTTCGCAGCCAGAGATATCCTTAATTATCATTATTCAATGATAGGATGGATCCGCGTCCAAAATAAATGTTTCTGAAATTTTAAACGTTAACATTTTTGACATTCATAAGGAATGATGCTTTTATGTAGAATAATTTATTCTTGAAGCTTCAGGTATCTATCAAAATCTTATCATTTTAGCGATAAGAATAAAAAATCGAAGCGATAAGAATCAAATGTTCGGTCAAATTCATGATTAAGACTCAGGTTTTTGTGGGATGTTATTTGAAAAAATGTCTTTATTTTTCCCAAATCAGCTTCAGGTAATGTAAGCAAATTGCCTTCCTTGGCCTGATTTATGAAATATAAATATGGATATTTCAGAAAGACAATCTTGACACCTATAGTCTATGAAATGATGAATAAGATGTCAGAATATTAAGCAGAGCAAGATCAGAATACTAGTCAGCTATACTTCGAACCAAATTTTTCAGTTAGCCATTACTAAGTTTTTTCCATAATTACAAAAATGGGAATTGTTTTTGCTCTAATCGTTTCTTCAACGGTCATCCTTATTTCTATTGGTAAATATAATAAAAATTATTATAAAGTGATGATATTCAAAAGAATTTCACAAATCGAAATCTATCAGAACACTTGATAGAACTTTTGATAACATTCTATCCATTTCTGGAAATTCTATACTTTTCTTTCATAATATATTTATTGAAGTTCTGTCCAATCCTATCTGTTCACGACAGATGGGAAGTAAAGCTTCGAAGTGTCGGAAATTTCTATCAAAGTCTACCCAACAAAAAATATTTTTTGTTTGTATCAGAATTTTCTCATTGCATAAGATTTAATAGAGTTGGATGATAATATCTTGCTAGAAAAGTATGAAAGTTTGCATCGAGTGGAATTCGATAGAAATTTTCTGGGTTCTCGAAAATAGGATTTGATACAAATTTTACGCAATTTTAGAGAGATTTTTCTAAATATAAGCCGATTAAATTTGAAAGAGGTATGCTACAGCTGATTAACAAAATCATTGGCTTCTTATTTGAGTTAATATGTGCCAAAAAAGCATAATTTTTTATATTTTCGAATTTTAACATGTGCAAAGTTTCGTCCCTACTTTAAAATAACCGAATCATCTGTTTCTTCTTACAGAGTTAACTTCACAGTTTGAATGTTTACCTAATGGCGACCCTATTCCTGGCGTTCCTCGTACCAGAACATCTTTTTTCGATGGACAACATTTTCTTGCTGAGCCTCCTCTTCATATCAGATCCAGGTCTCCTTCTGCCAAGCACACATCTCTACCTACCACGATTGCTTCTTCACAGGGATATGAATATGAACTTGACCAACTTCAATTCATCAGGATCACTTCCTACATATATCCGCACCGGACATACCAGATTCGAAAGTACACTTTCCCTGCGGAAAAACGAATTAAATTAATCGCGGGACGTGGCTTTAGGCCCATGCCAAAAGGAGAACAAATTGTATTATCATCAATCGATGGTGACGTCTTTGCTATACTAGAGCGTAGTGATGTTCTTGCTGGAATATATAAATGTTACAATCGCAAAACACGACGGACAAAAATAAACATGCAAAGCGGTGTGACCGCCTCATTGACCAGAGATGAAATTATTGAAATTCCAGTAGGCTCCGCACATCCGATTTTATTGCATTTTAGAGTAGAGCGTCTAAATCACAGTCATAGATAAGTCACTCATGTGAAAAAAAACTGTTCATTGTTATCATCACAATTTCAAAATGTAAATTTTCTTAGTTACTTCTGTATTGAAAAAATATATAAATAAAGAAGATATATGAAGATACATAGAGGAGATACTGACAATATCATCCGCTTCAAGGATTTCGCGACAACCTCATAAAATCTGAGAATAAATGTCCATCAATCACTGCCGAAGAGGTGAAAAAATCACTTAAAGGCACGAAGAACTTTTGCGCTGCTGAAGCAGATCGTATCAAGAACTTCTGGTGGAAGAAGTTTGCTTCTACATACCAACGTCCATTCCGCATATTCATCTCATATTTTAAGTTAGAAATGCCTACTCCACAGTGGCTGGTGTTAGGATGCTGCAGTCCATCAGCGTGTCCTGTCAATTTCCAGGATTGACTACCGGAAAGCTTTCAATTCAAGCTTTCATAGACTTATCATCTGCCTGTTGAGAAGCTTGAAGGCACATCCACACAAAGCGTCTTTCAGGGTGATACCATCAGCCCTTTGCTTTTTTGCATCACAATTTTCCCTCCACCTCTCGCACTACGAAATTGTCCTAGATACCTCTGTAGCGACACTTATCAGCGCAAGCATGAGGTCACTCATGTATTTTATATGGATGACCTGAAGATTTATGCCTCTGGTGAAAGCAAACTTCAAACTGCTACCAATATCGTCAAAAAGTACAGAGGAGATATTAAGATGAACATTGGATTGGACAAGTTTGCTAAAATCAATCTGAAGAAAGAGAAGTTTACGGGCGTTCTCAAGGACCCTGAGCTTGTGCATATAAGTGTTATCACACATTTTAATACTGGAGAGACCTATGCATACCTCGACCAGCCTCAAAGCCGCATTCTGGACGTATCATTAACGAAGGAGTCTCTCCAAAGCAGATAGAAGCATCTTCTTCGACAGATTTGGTCTTTCAATTTGGCGGTGATGAACAAGGTATCTGCGACTAACTTGCTAGTCGTCCCGATTTCACTTTTCTCGTTTGGGGTGGTTAAGTGGACGAAGGACGAGCTTACGACCCTTGATATCACCACATGTATGATCATGCATATGCATAAAAGCTGCACATCAATTCGGCAGTTCCCCGATTATACATGTCACGCCGTCAAGGCGGACGCGAACTTCTGCATCTCTAGTGTCTTCATAACCGAATTGTACCAAGTACAGCTGACATCGTTGCGACCGGTAGATGTCCTTTTCTGAAAATAGCCAGGAACCACGAGATGATTGGGGAAGAAGTGTTTCTCTACAAAGCCGCGGAGCAAGTGGCTGAGAGGCTTAGCCTGCATTTTAACATCAGAAGGAAGGAAAGTGCATTACTCCATCTAGATGCTTCACTTCTAAAAGCTCAAGTGAAGGAAGTAGATGTTGAAAAATTTCACCAACAGCGACTCAACAAGGTTGCGCACGGAGATAGAGTCAATTGTCCAAAACAAGAAGTGCTAAATTTTCTGAAGCTATGGTTTTCGAACAGCAGTATCCATTGCTCACTGGAAGCCTGACATCGTTTTACAAGACTTGGAGAAATACAATATATTCGTGATCGAATTCACGGTTCTTCCCAAATACAACAACACTGCCAAGGAGAAACAAAAGGATGAAAGGTATCAAGACCGCAAAAAGGAGCTGCAACGACTGTACCCAAGATATTTGGTACAAGTAAGTGACCTTGTAATAGGTGCCCTCGGAAGTGCGAAACTATTACTGGTTCGTAACCTTGAAGCCATACCCGCGTACCAAAAATATGCCAAGGCACTTGCGAAATGGATGTAGAAGGCTGTGATCCTTGGAAGTCCTTGGAATCCTTCGTGTCCTCAAGACATACAGCCTATATACAGCCTATTTGCCAGCCTATCGTTGCGATTTCATCGTACCTGTGACCACTCATCTGTCGCTTGTCAGAAAAATGATTTCTTTAAGATTCAAAAATGTATTTTCACATAGAGTGTTATATCAGAAAGCATCATGTACGACTTTGAGAAACAGAATTTTCGGTCCTCTGTAGGGTAGTGGTACAAGCATCTGACCGGAATTCAGTCTACATGGTGTTCAATTCCAACCAGAGCTAAGATAATGATAATTTTAATGACACAAATAAAATGCTAATGATAATGATAATTCCCTGTCATAATGATAATGATAAAGATAATAATGCTGATTATTACAAAAACTGAAAAAATGACCAGTTGATCGAACTAGTATAGTCAAATGAGCAGCAAAAAGGCTATTTGCTGAAACAAATTAGAAGCACGGAGAACTTGTTCCTGCAATATGACTATGGACACCCTTCTGAAGCTCTGAAATATTCAATCGAAATTATGAATCTAAAGTTAGCAAATTAAATAAGGTAGAAACTGGTACTAAAATAAAAAATTCGTGAGATAATATCAGAACGCCCGGAAAAGAATCGTTTGACCTTGAGATTGAGAAGGTCTATGTTATGAGAATGTGTTCGCACAGCGGGCAAATTTTTAAAATTATTTTCCTTGTCAAACTCTTTATTCATGATTTTCGGTATTGAGGAAAGTAATTTTCAAACACTGCTTAGCGCAAAGTTGTAGAGAATTTTTGTCTCAAGATAATAAGCTTCTATGTATTCATTGAAGTATTATAATTTAAGCGATAAGAATCAAAACTAAAAAAAAAGACTCAGATTTTCGTGGAAGCACTATTCGAAAAAATTGTTTAATTTTCCTCAACTGAGCCTTGGTTCATGTAATTAAATTTCGTTCCTTGGTCTGATTTATGATACGTAAATATCAATATCTCAAAAGGACAAGCTTGACGCCCATATTCCACGAGATAAGGATGAAGATACCAGAATATTGAGCAGAATAACACTAGTATATAAATAAGATAAGCTGTTAACTAAACTTCTGTATTAACACATTAATCAGTTTTTTCCATCACTGTACAAAATGCGGATCGTTTATACTTTGGTCTTTACCTTGACGCTCATCCTTGATTCTATTGGTGAATATACTTCTATACTTTATCTACCATTTTGAAGTCATTTTTATGAAGCTCATTTGCATACAAGTTCAAAAAATAATTATGAAGTGATAATTTCTGACACACTATATTGTTCAAACTTTATATGCGTTGATGAAGCATTACATATGGGAAATACAGCATAAAAGGTTAAATATACGGTCAATAAAGCCAATTGTGAGAAGGGCAATAAGGAAAGTAGAAGGAAATAAAAATTCACAAGGAGCTGTAAAATTGTAAATATTATATACCCACCTGAGAAGAACATTCATAAATGTTACATTTATACTCATCATATCCACTATAGCTAATACAATTTTGGCCGGATCAAAATTTATTAAATACCGGGCCAGTAGGTCAAATCTGCTCAGCTTGGACACATAACTGTGAAGGATTCCCATCCTTTGGCTGAGTCGAAGCACCTGAAAGAGTTGCTTCTTGCACAGGAGAAAAAAAATGGGGCTCATGAGGGTCAAGCTTATTCACCAAACCCTTCCAACTACACTCAACAAAATGGCTGGCTGGCATATCCATTTTTTGTTGATTAAAGAATAGTTGGTTAGAACATCTGTTCAGATTGACAGACCAGCCAAATTCGTTGGACACAATTACCATTTTTAATGGTTGCGTGTTCCTTGGTCACTGCAGCTATGCAATTGGACCCTTCAACTATTAAATACTTAGCACAGCCAATCGCTTGGCAACTGGTCCCAAAAGTGGGTCCCTGACCTATTGCACTTGCATCAGGAAGATACGTTCAAGTCGTTGGCCGGTTGGCTTCGTTGGTGCCAGAATTCAGAATGACAGAACCAACCCGACAGCCTGATAGCCTGACAAGAGTCAGGAGATGATTTGTGTTACTTTGTCGATATTTCGACATTGTGAGCAGTTGCTACAACCCAGGCAGTTGGATGAGGCAGCTATCCCGCTGCTTCAGCGCACCAACTTAGTTGTCTGACACAACCAACGCCACCGTGTTCATTAAAAGTGGTTGCCTTAGCCAACTAAGTGAATTGCGCACCAGAATCCAACAAAATTGGCTACAGCAACTAACCTACAGGTCAGACTGTCCAATCATTTTTCTGAATGTAAGATTTTCTTTCAAGGGCTCATATATCATTATCATATATCATATATCATTCTCTCAGTTTTCCGTCAAAAGAAAACTATAAGAAACAGAAAATGGCCAAAAAATGGTGGGTCAGGCTACATCTGTAGATATTGAAGACCCTTGGTCTGTTGTCTGTAGTCTGTAGTATTATGAAGGCACGATAAGGAACTTTCAAAAGCCTATCCAATTTGGTTAAAGCTATAGCATGCTTTTTTAAGGCTTAGAAATGAAGGACGAGTTTTGTAACCAGCCATTTTTGTCCAGTGTTTCTGGCTTTATTAATCGTAAAAGCTTTTTAAAAAATCAAAAATTAGATTTTGCAGCAAAGCTGTATAAGATAGACGAAATTGTCAAAAAGCAAAATTATTTAACCCAAAAAGATATGAATATTCATTTCGGACCGTGGATATCCATTTTTTTCACTGATAAATGTATGAAGAACAAATTTTTCTTTGCATATTTCAGAAAACTAAAATGACCTACACTTTGCTAGTTAACCCGCCTTCAAAAATGTAATCCTCTGTTTCTTCTTACAGATATAGGTTCACCGTTTGAGTGTTTACCTAACGGTGACCCTATTCCTGGTGTTCCTCGTGCCAGAGCATCTCCTTCTTTCTCTTCTTTTTTTTCCTCATCTTCTTCTCCTTCTCCTGACAAAAGACTTTCTCCAGCCGAGCCTCCTCTTCGGGTCAGGTCAAGGTCACCTCCTGCCGGGCGCAGGACTCCACCTACATTTGTCTCTTCTTTGGACGGGCGCACATATGAACTTGAACCACTTGAATTTCTTCGGCTTACTCCTGCTAAAAATCCGCACCGGAAATTCGAACTTCGAAGATACACTCTTCCGGTGGATAAACCAATTCTATTACTCGCAGGACAAGGTCTCTATAGGCTTGTGCCAAAAGAAGAACAAATTGTATTAACATCAACCGATGGTGACGTCTTTGCAATACTGGAGACTAGTAATCTTCTTGCTGGAATATATGCTCATAGTCCTCGTATTCGCAAGAAAGCACGGGCAAAAATAAACATGAATAGTGGTACTGTTACCCTATTAACTTCAGAGGAAATTAAGGAAACTCCAGTAGGCGCCTCACGTCCGATTTCTTTGTATTTTTGCGTAGCACGTCTTAACAGCAAGAAAGATTCTAAAAATTTAGGACAAAGTACATATTACAGATAGAGGTTTTGCTTATACTGATACAGAGTTTCAAAATTTACAGCAGATTAGCAATTATTTTCTTAGAAGCGAAAGTATGAATAGTACCAATATGGTAAATATTTGAATCATGAATAATTATTTGTTACTAAGCCGATGAGAGAGGAGTATTGAGGTTTTATCTGCGGAACTAAAAAACGTACGAAGATCATTCTTGAAGCAAATTGCACACTCTTGGCTCCTGGAAATGTTATATTTAGCTACAATATTACTGAAATGATTAGAATATATTGAAGTGTTACATTCACTTAAAATTTTGTAGAATTTGCCTTAAATGGGGCTGTGGCAGCCTGTGTATTCTTTGTTTGATTAAAAAAGCGATAATTTTTCGAAAACTTCTTCATTTAATCTACCTCTCCTTAAATTTAATATGATTTCTCCCCGACTTCCTGAAGGGAAATATGACCAATTATATTGTGAAGATTATAAATTGAATGATTTCTCTTTGAAGCTTCATAGTCGTGGCGGAGCATCTCTTTCTTCATTCGACAAACAACATTCTCCTGCCTAAATTTTTCTTCGAGTCAGGACCAGGTCTCCTCCTGCCAGGCACACAACACCACCTACCAGGATTGCTTCTTATGGCCTAAAAAATTCCAGTGAAGAATCACTGTAAAGTAATTTCATTACATACTGTATCCATAATTTTGCCTTATATAGAAGTATTAAAAATTTTTGAAAGATGATATGTAAATTCTAAACTTGTTTATGTGAGTGTTTTTTTGATACGTTGTTATCATTGAAACGAATTTTTAATGGAACTTTTCAATTCAATTTTTGATATCAGGTACAACAGAATTTTCTTTTTTAGATTCCAGGCTTTTTCAATAAGTTCAATAATTGTTCTGAATACAAGTTCGTTGAAATTGGAGAAGTTTGTTGCTGCGATTAAGAAAATTATCGACCTTTTGTTTGAATTGCGATATGCCGAAAAAGAATAATTTTTCATAATTGGGCCACCTAGTTTGCTCTATTAACTGAAATTTTCTTAAAATAAATAGAATTAGTAAATTCGCTCCCAGTGAATGGAAATTTTCATTATTGATTCATTTATCTTATTAGCCTTGTTATCATATACAAGTTGATAAATAAAATTGACATCTGCTACATTTTCGCTGTTTTTTCCAGATAAGAAGCTTCTATGAATTTATTGAAGTTTGATCATTTCAGCGATAAGAATCAGAACTAACTACAAAATACTGAGATTTTTCTCAAGGCACTATTAAAAAATCGTTTTATTTTTCATAAATTAGCCTCGGTTGAGGTAATTAACTTCTTTCCTTGGCCTGATTTGTCATACATAAATATGAATATCTTAGAAGGACAAGTTTGATTTCATAATTCATGAAATGAGGATTGAGATGCCAGAATATCAAACCGACTAAGACCAGAAAATAAATTAGATACTCGATCAACTTGAATTCTCGATTAACAGATTCATCAGTTTTTTTATAGTGGCAGACAATGCGGATCGCTTCTACTCTGACCTTCACCTCTATGCTCATCCTTAATTCTATTGGTGAATATAACACTATACTATATCTATTATTTCAATGTCGTTTCTATCAATCATATATTTTGAGAAAATAATACCCTAGGTATTACTTTATGAAGCAAGCTAATCCCTCATATTGGTCAAGTGTTTGGTAAGTCTGCAGTGTCAATCAGCGGCTCCAGAGCCTTAATTTCAGCCAGTCCATCTGCTTTCTCATAACCTTCAACATCTTCATGACTGGGAACCTAGATTAGACTGATCCAGTTTTCATCAGCAACCTCAAGATCATCTTGAATGAAACATCAAACTAGTGTAGAAGTAAGCTTTTCAGATGCGAGAGTCTTCAGTGCTGCTTGTTCGTTAGAACAAATGAGGGGTCTAGGTACAAAAGGGGGTACAAGATTTTTTCCAAAATGCATTTTTCTGCATTTTCTAATGGAAACGGATGTCTTCAATACGTAGTCGTTCCAGAAACATTAACTACGTTTATAGTTTTTGAACAACTAATTAACAAAGTCAAGTTTTCTACAGACAGTATTTTCCGTACGGTGGTAAACATTTTATTTCAAAAAGCCATCCAACAATCACTGATTGTTTACCACTAACAGGTGCCCCCTTCCGTACCTTACAAGCCTCATAGTTACCCCCTAGCTACCTTTAAAATACTATAACTTTGGAACACTTCATTATTTTTTGCTCAAATTTTCAGGGAACGCGTATCATGGGTTTCCGCGAAAAATTAATAATTTTAACGAATACTGCAGTATTTTGCAAATGCGAACGTTTTTTCGGTGCTACATAAAATTTGGTTTTTGTTGGTTACCTCCTTTTGTATTTAAATCCCACGAATGTTATTGTACTGGCCTTGATAAGCCCGCTTACAAATTATAAGCCTTGAGCTTCTTCTCATAGATTGCTGCTCCTGCTTCTAAGGAATTTTCAGAGACGACTATAATTCTTTTCTTCTCCCTTTATCATGAGATTCTTTCCTTTTAGAATCTTGAAACAAGAAATCGTCATTTAGCAACAGTTCTGATTGTTATCAACAATTATTATTGAAAATCACATTTTTGAAATATAAGTTTATGTTTGGCCTTTTTCAACCTGAAGGTGAATTTGATTATAAGAATGTTTCGAAAAAACGATAATGATGTCCTTCAATGTTTAAAGACCATCTATGATGAACAGATATTTTCAAGATGAAAAGAAATTTCACAGAAATTTCTCATCAACATCTGTGTGGAACTCATTCTGCGCCACTCAGATAAAAACCATTGGAAAGTTTCTATTCGTCCACACCAAAGCTATTTTATAAGACGATTTGTAAAATATGTACATTTAAAGTCCAAGGTTTTTTGTCAACAGAATTAGCATTGCGGTATCTTGCGTTCAACTTTTCGTCAAATCTAATCGACGTTTCCTAGAAATTCGTTTACTTCATCAAATAAAAAGCAAATCATACTCTTCAAATATAAGCCAAGGACATGAATAAACATAACGTGGGCATAAAAAATTGTTAACCGTGGAAGGGACATTTTTGAGAAGACAGAAATTCAACCATCGCTGTTTGCGTTAATATTTTATTCTAACCATTCCTTGCAAAACTAAATATTTGTCTTTCAAAATTGTAGTCAAGAATATACATTTTCGAATTTCGACTTGTAGAAGGCAAAAATTCGTTCAGTTAATATTATCAGAGTTATAAATTCCTTATCATTTATCACCTACCTGGAATAAAATTTTGTAAGGACATCTGATAGAAATCTTATCAAGCTGATTCAAACAAACTTTACGAAACAAATTCTATGAGCAGATTTTATAAAAATCCTATCTAATTCAATCAAAACAGTTCCGCAGATAAAAATCTATCCTCAGATTTGGTATACCCTTTTGATAAATTTACCCACCTAAAAATCTTATAATTTTACTTCATAATATTTTTTCATTAAGACACTATCAAACTCTATCGGCAAAAATCTTACATCAAGTTCTATTCCTTGGAATACCGGAAATTTTGATCAAATTCTATCCTGGACAAATTTTATATTTTTGTATCAATAGTTTCTCATTGCATTTTTATCAAATCTTATCAGAAAATGAATTTTATCAAATGCTATTTTGAATATTTCTGAAATTTGTATCCAACTTTATCTGTTAAGACATCTTATACTTTTCTATCAACAACTTCTGAATGAAATTCTATCAAACCTTATCAAATCCAGACATGTCCCAAATCCTACGTATCATAATATCAGAAATGGTTACCAAATTGTATTCGTCTCATTCTCTTATATAAAATTTCCTCATTGCATAAGATTTGATAGAGTTCGAATTACAATGTCTTAGAAGAAAATTAGAAGATTTCTTAACGAGTAGAATTTGACAGAAATTTTCCAGGTTCTGAAAAGAAGGACTTAAAACTCTATTTATCGACATTTCCTCACATACAAATAGAATCAGTTAATTCACTCACAATGGATAGGAATTTTTAGAAGTGACTAATTTTCTTTATTTATTTAAACATTGCACCATGAATCCTCTATCATCAGTGCTTGCTTCATTACTCCGAAGAGAGCATCCAGATTCTAGCCGCGCATGATAACCAGTTTATCGTCCGCATAGCCAATGACGTGGTGGCCCTGACTCGAGTGAATGAAGCAGTTCATTCACTACGAGGCACCACAGCAAAGACGAAGAAACTCCTCCCTGCGGACATCCCAAGTCAATGGTTCCACATCAAGTCGCATCACCCTTAGTCGTGGTTAGATTCCTGTTGGCCAACATGTGGCACGTTCATTCCACGACTGCAATAGGCACACTAAGTGTAATTGTGGCAACCCTGATCATCTCGCCAGAGGTGTTATTGAAGGCTCTTTAGCTGTCCATCAAGGTTCCAATTGCAAGGCCTTTCTGCTTCAGTTGATCTTCAAGTAGGTTTACTGCTCCGGTCAGGACAGTCTCCGTCGAGTGACCAGCTCTGTAGGCGTGTTGCTTCTTGTGAAGTGGCCGACTTGACAAGACCTTATCGCGGATACAACTATCCACAAGTCTTTCCACTGTTTTCAGTAGAACAGATAATAGGCCGACGGAATGGAAATCCTCGGGTGAGGTATAACCGATCCTGCCTGCTTTTGGAATAAATACTACTCTCGTACCCCTCCATGCCGCCAGAACATGTCTTAACGTCAGACTAGGTTTTAGCAAGTTTTACAAGCGACCCTATGATGATCTCTCCAGCCCTCTGTAAGAGGACTGGATATATGTCATCTGGGCCAGAAGACTTGTGAGGACTAAAAGACTTCAGGGATCACCTGAACCTGGCGGAGGTGACAACCTCCTTGGCTAGCCGCCGTTTCGGGTCCAGCTGGGCCGCAGGTGACTTTGTTCGCCTATGAGGTGTCGTCCCCTTTTCTCCAAATCTTGAAAAGCTTGGAAAATGTGCCCTGATCAGGTGCGTCAAGGTATCCCTTTCCGGCTCTCAGTACCTCCCACTAGGCAATTCGAAAGTGCTGAGAATAGCGTCCGGGTTTCAAAAAAACAGCCCATCCAGTCTAGCCGCTTCAGCTTCCTTTTCGATGTCTGTGCAAAAGTTGGTCCAGCTTTCTTGCTTTGCCTTATGTACTGCACCCCTATATTCATCCCTCATCGTTGTGATTGAGATCCATAGTTCCTTCCATTTGCCAGAACTGGCATGTCTGAACCTCTCTCTGGTTTCACTGCGAAGCTATCTGAGTTTGTCATTTCACCATTGGGTCTCCCCAACCTTTCGGTCTCCCCAATCTCTTGTTGGTCGGCAATTACTTTCATAAGTAGCTCTGATGAATTCCGTGAAAGTTTTTGCTGCCATGCCTCTCTTCAAAACTGCAGAGGCGCCTTTGCTGTTATGCAAGTTGATATGAGTAATGGTTACACCAGTGGACATCGTTTGGATCTGCTTCCAAAATTCCTGTGCCTCAACAGGATCCTCCTGTCCCTAGCTGGCAACCCTAAAGTTGACCTGTCCAATGTGAACGGAAGGCCTGTTGTTGAAAGCCGCGAAGGCCCTCGTCTAGGACTCAGGAATCTGCGCGACTGAGAGATGCCTGGTTCTACCCAGTGTATCCTCTTCCTGAGGCCTATCGTGCCTGACGATTTGCTAGTATGCTGTCTTAAATGAGAGGTTGAATTTCCCCAACCGACGTAGCATCTCAGAAGGGTCTTCCAGTTCACTCGAAAGCCACGCCGTAGCCCTTATCATCTTATGGAGAGATTCAACGCCACCCACCTCAAGAAATGAACCTCCCCACGACTCTGTCTCGACCACTGCTTTGAGTAGCCAAGCTTTAGCCACTAGATCGGCTGCCACAAATACGAAGACCGCTCCCCCGCAAAAGAGGTCACAAATCTTGGCCATTGATCTGGGGACACTCTTTCGAACGCCCTTCAGGTCACCACCATCGTCAGGGGGTTAGTCCTCTGAACAGCCATCAGTCCAGCTCCTAAAGACTCTGTTCGTCGGCTGCTGAGCCGCCTTGTGTCTCTTCATAGGCTTAGCCACTCCCAGTGGGATGCCCTCTGAGCCCCTAATTTTCTTCTGGGCTTCAGTGCTGGATGTTGGCCCTGTAGCTGCCAATGTTCCAGCTTTTGCAGCTGCTCCACTAGCCTGCTACGTTTGCCTCTTCAGTCTTCTTTCCAGGGAACCGTGGATGCGTCTCTTCTTTTTGAGGGACTGATTGGCCCCTCCCATTACCATAGCCCCGTTCAGAGGAACTTTCGATATGTCATATCCATTTTTGATATGATAAAAAATTAATCTGATTTGTATTACATCAATATCATCGATAGAGGTTATAAAAAACTTTTTGAGCGAAGAGTACGTCTTATTGTGCACATAGCACGTGCCATGATTATTTGTTGGCTACTGATAAGATAATTACCTCGCTCTTCCCATATCCACGTATAAAGTAAAAAAAGAAAAAATGTAAGAAAAATGTTTATTATGGTGTAGAATTTTTTATTGAAAATAATTTTATTTTGAAATAATTACAAATTATGTTCCAAATAAAAAAAAAAGTTTGACCCTGTATCGAAGATATAATACCTGTATTTGAATTCAACAAATTTTTTGATGAATTTAAGTAAAAATGCTAAAATTGATTGATTCATTAATCATTAATTTCATCCGAGTGAAATGAGGGTATGCGACACCTGATAGAAAAAATTGTAATATGTTAATCTTTTCTCTGTTCGGTTTTCGATGATGCATGATGCATGATGAAGTTTTTTATCAATAGTTTGTAGCCAAGACTCTTAAATTTAACTTGTCAGCCATGCTTTCTTATTATTCTCATAAGTCACTGGCAAGGACTTGACTCTTGCAAAGCAACGTTGTTTTTCTTAATTGCCAATAATTACAAGCTCAAGACATGTTGGAACCAACCATGACAGTAATCCTCTCCTCCCTTCTTTTTCCTCCATGAAATTCATCATTTTTGAATGCCAGTCTTCAATCCGGAAAGCACTTGAAATAAACGCCAGTTTCATCAACATTAATAATGTCATCCTCTGTATATTTTTTCAATTAACAAGGTAACACTTCAAAACGATACATTTCGCTATCTTCTTCTGAAACTGAAACAGTCTCACCACTCAAAACTTGGTGCACAATTCCATTTCTGTTCTTAAAATTGTCTACCCACCCACAACTTGCTTTCAATTCTTTATGTCCCAAGTCACTAGGAAATTGTTTAGCTTTTTGTCACAACATTGTTCCTAAAATAGGACCGTTTTCCTCGTATCCAATTCAGAGTACACTTTTCCAAGTTTGGAAAAGAAGAAAGCTTTATTCGTTTCCGATCAGGTTGAAATGAAGTTTTCAGTTGCAGAAATAATTACATCTTTCTTCTTTATATTCGTAGACAAAGTGTTTGGTGGAATCCCGAATGCTGCTGGATTTTAACTTCCCATTAGGAAGAATTTGGAACCAAGAAGATTAAGTTGCAACCAAGAAAATAAATTTCCAACTTAGGTAATGTGGCATTCCCTTTTTACCCGCCTGCATATAATCCTTCGATTCCTGTTCAAGAAATGAAGTTAGGTAATTCTCTCTCCGGAAGAGAAGATTATGCCGGAAGAGAATAAGCAAGTAAAATATAATCCTCTGTTTTTTGTTGCAGATTTGAGTTCACAGTTTGACTGTTTGCCTAATGGTGAACCTATTTCGTATGTTCCTCGTTCCGGAACATCTAATTCTCCTGACAGGCATCATTCACCTGAAAGACCTCATCCTCCTGCTGAATCTTCTCTTCGTGAGAGGTCTGTGTCTCCTGCAGGGCGCGGGCGTTTTCCTTTGCGCGTACTTGGATATGAACTTGAACAAGTTAAATTTATTCGTCTTATTCCCAACACTAATCCAAACCTGCGATTTGAAATTCGAAAATACACTTTTCCTCGCGATAATCTAATTCATTTGAGAGGAAAATGGATGAACCACAAGCCCGTGCCAACTGAAGAAAGACTGGTATTATCAACGTCCAGTGGTGATGTCTTTGCAATACTCGAGAAAAATAATACAATTCTTCGTGGAATTTATATGACAAGATCTATAGAAAATCAGATCCATGGAATCTTGACTGAAAAAAGGGTGAAAATAAACATGGACAGTGGCGCGGTTGAAGATATGACTCAAGAAGAAATGGATGCAACTCCCTTAGGCAATCACAAAATGATCTTACGGAATTTCAGAACAGTAATTGCAGACAACACTTCGCCAAACCATTAATTGAATTCAAAAAATGTAAAACCAAAAAACTTGAGGCTGAATAAGGGTGTTTCAGAAAATGATTTTAAAATCAGAATATGCACACTAGCTTCACTTGTACCTTCCTATAGTGTACCTATTGTGTTTATGTTTTTAATGTCTTGAGAATGCATGTATTTAATTCTTATGTGCATAAAATTATTCCCTTTTACATTACAATGAATAATTCGGTCCATGTACCAGATTATTCTTCAATAGGCAAATTTTTTAAATTTACTTAATGAATTTTGGAAATTCATCTCTTTGTTTCAAACTTCCACTATTTTGTTGAAGACTCGCATTATTGTTCTTCTGCGTGGAAATGTAGTCATTCAATTTTAGGTTGGAAGTTTACATTTCAATTAAAAATTTCTTTCTTATTTGAAAATTTAACTATTTGGTTAAAAAGTCATTTATTTTGTTGAGGATTCAACTGTTTTACTAAAAATTCCTGTTCATTGGATGAATTTAAATGTTTTTCTCAAACTAAAATATATTTTGGTTAGAATATCAAGTATCACACGTGTTAGTTATTTAATGATGGACTGGCATGGGGCAGCGAAGGGACCACATTGACTCATGTCGAAGTCGAATAACAAGACACGAGAACATGTATCATCATGATTATGAAAGAACCTTTAAATACCTGTTGTCGAATTTAATCCAAACTAAGAGTACCCAAAGAAAGCTCATACAAATTTCACTGGAAGCCGGATATGAACTGACACCTCGTCTATCCATCAAAGGTGCATCAAACAATTCAGCCATCCTAGCAGACACTCCTTTTGAACCCAAAAAAAGGTTTTGGGTTTTCGTAGAAAATTGGCACAGATGTAACCACCGGAAGCTACGAACACGATCGTTCACCGAACAATCGATCCCGACGCAACTGGAGGTGATACGTCGTCCGACTCGTCACTCCCCACAACTGGGCATTGAAGCGATACAACACCCGGTAACCGGCCACACTTGCCTACACCTTGGTGAATACTGAAAAGCCAGAAAAAAGGGGGTACAAGTCTCGACAGGGAGCTTTACACCACCACCCGACTCTCCACTCCCACCAAAGGGAACGCGCCTGAAACTCAAAGGACAGAGAGAGACCCTCAAGGAGAAAGAGCACTGGGCGAAAACCATTTGACTAACAATGAAACCTTGAAGGTCACGCGAACAAGAATAACAACAGCAAATACTCGTAAATTATTAACAACACGTATTGTTGGGAATGTATCTTTCCGGGTTGAAAGTATTCAATATTGGGTGGAATATTCAACTTTTTCTGGAACGAAGGCCGTATAATTTCTAGAATCCGGATCCAGAGGGATTTGTCGAAAGCCATTCTTTAAATCTATTATGGTAGAGGCTATGGCATCTCCAAATACCTTCATCACATCCAGTATGAGAGGTATATTTCTTTATCAATGCTATTGGAGAACAGTAGGGAGACATGCATAGCTCTATGATATGTTGTTGCAACATATCTTCGCTTTGATCTTAAATTACTTTCTTCTTCTCTTGGAAATACGCGTAAGGTCTTTTCCTTCCGGTTTCGACGTAACCAATTTGATTTTATGGGTAATCGATCGAATTTGCGTGAGACGACCTTCCGTGTGAAAGGCTGGGAATTGTAGATGAAGCATCCTGTTGAATTGCTGACGAAGCTGAGGTGGGACATCAGTGACGATTGGACCGACGTCAAACTTGACTGTCGAGCTTGATGGTGCTGAATCAATCAAATAAGTTAAGATGCGCTTGGTTTTTCATGCATGGATACAGCGAATTAATCATCGATATCATATCCTGACATAATAAATAAATTGATACGAGTAAGTGCAAGGAGAGTGAGTCACGGAATAGGAAGCTTTTTGAGGACTAAGTTTGAAATTGAATCAGGACCAGGTGCTTTGTTATTTTCAGTATTTCTAATTTGTTTGGTTGATTCCTAACAGTTTATTTTCTTAAAATTATAGGTGCTTGGAATTTTGAGAGAATCGGAAACCATTTTTTCACATTCAGCAATGTGTTGCGGGTCAGATGGCTCGTTATATGGAGCGAAGTTACTTTCTTAATTTGCTGCTAGAAGATTTGCTTTGTCGGCAGGAGAAAGTGCAAATGTGTGATCCGGGTTTTTGAGAGGTGGAATATTGGTTCGCGGCTTCGTTAGGGTTTTAGTCATAGGACGTGTAGAGTTATCTTTGATTTAAAGTTTATTGACTTCTGTACTTCAATTTTTCCATCAGTGCTCTCTAAGTTTAATTGCAATAGTTTTCCAAAGGTGGTTGATGTTTTCACGGATACAGCTTATTGTTCTTTGATGTGTTCGGCAGAGTTTATTACGAGTGTAGATAAGGTCTTCAATTACGGGGCTGAGAGGAAACTCGTTCTTGCTAATGGTAGTCTGGGGGATCAAGTCGAATGTTTGCCAATTCTCTTCCGCAAAATTATAGCGAGGTGCGACAAGAGCTTTTTCACATTCAGTAAAAGGGCTTAGAAAAAGTTATTTTTTATGAATTGCAAAGTCAACGAGGTCAGATTTATATTTGATGTTGTGGGGGAAGAAGGTATCCGATTTTGGTGCGGAGACGGATAGATACTCGTCATTTATAAATTCAAAGAAATGTTTTTCGATTTTGTTGGTTGTTCTGCTATTCCAAGCTAAGAGTCTAGCATTCAGGACCCCTGCAGCAATTACCGCGGGTGCAGGTTTGAATATTTTTCTGTAAGCCTTTTTTGTAAATTTTCGAGAGGGAGTCTGGTAGAGCGAGTCGATGGCATGTCGTCTTCTTCCATCTTGGTGATGGACACTTCGTTGGTACTGCTACTTCCTGTTGGACAGGAGACTGGTTTTGAACTCTGTGATGTGGGTATCACACCAGAATCCATCAATCTATATCAGTTCCCGGTTTCAACTTGAACCATTCTTATCTCCTTGTCGATTAAAGACAGTTGCGAGAAAGAGTAGCACCAGCGGTACACATCGACCAAATGCGGAACTGATACTCACAATGGGTAGCGGAAGATTTAAGTTAATATCTCAGACAGTATAAAGATGTTATCACTTATAGCTTCCAAATGTAATTCAAGTTGAAAAATTTGAAATTATCAGCGAATAGCTTCGTTCAAGAATATTTGCGCAATGATCAGACAATGTCCAGTCATGGTCAATTATATAAATAAAAAAATAATTCAATTATTGTATTAATTGGATTGCATCTGAGCAGGTCAACATATGTTAGGTATTGATTTAATTTCAATACTGTGCATGTTCTAAACATTTAATATCTAAACTGATAAATTCAATCCGGGAGATACAAACAGAAAATTCAAGAGTAGATAAATAATGTTTGCACGCGTCTTTTTGATTTCGCGCTTCGAAATTGTTCAAAAATTGGTATTATGACATCTGTGTTCCCTAATAAATCAATAAAGAATTAATAATGACAATACTATATTAGTCCCGTAAAAGAAATTAGGAATCATTTCGAAGAAAATTGAGCCAGAGTCAGATCATAAAGTATTTACACGTATGGTAAGCTGTATGAATGAACAATGAATCATTTTGATCATATAATTTATTAGAGAATTACATGAGTACATGAAAGAATAGTGGACCATTATTCTAATAAGAATGTGTTTGTTAAGACTGATGGAACCTTGAATGAATAAATTTTCTTTCAAATCTAAAATCAAAACACATTCAAAAATTTTTTCACAAGTGTATAGCTATCGATAGATCGTTCCAGTGATATTCGCAAGTAAGATCCTCTTTATGAATTATAATGTGAATTAAGCCGGGCGCCGTTGAATATCTATTTTTCCGCTTGGGAATATTTGAGGAACAAATGTTTTTGCATATTCCAGAAAACTGAAATGAGCTACCCCTGCATAGTCACCCCTACACTGAAAATGTAATCGTCGGTTTCTTCTTACAGAGTTCAGTTTGCCCTTCGAGTGTTTACCTAATGGTGAACCTATTCCTGGTGTTCCTCGTAGCAAAACATCTTCTTTTTCTAATTCTTCTGACACACGACATTCTCCTGCTGAGCCTTCTCCTCGTGCCAGGTCCAGGTCTCCTTCTGCCAGGTCCATGTCTCCTCCTGTCAGGCGCGTGGCAACCGCAATTATGGACAAGTTACTTATAAAAAGGACCTACTAGCAGTCCAAAAAATATAGGGACATTTCTTGTTGTACGGATTATAGTGAAAATCTCGACAGAATAGATTCTCAAAGTATGGGAGTGAATCCATTTCAGCTCTTGAAATTTAGAATTTTTCCCAAAATAATACAAGTATTTTGTAGAAGCCTTTATAATTTTTGACCTCACCGACACATTTGAGTCTTGCCAAACTATTCTTCTGGTCGAAAAAAAGAATGTCTTCTTCATATGAGTAAGAACTATTTGTAAATATTGCATAAAGATACATAGGTTTCGCCATGAAATCCACTTTTCAGATTTAAAAAATTCAGTCAGAAAGATAAAGTTGAATGTAATACAAAAAAAACCTTCTTTGTTTTTAGTCGATAGTTTTCAAAAATTTTTCCTTACATGAAAAAAACATTCTGTAAGTTGTATGGGTGTTTTTAAATGAACGCAAAAATTGAATTTTTCGACCAAACTATCGTCGGAAATTGTTGGTACGATCAGCTTTTACATTTCAAAATTTTACCTGTCTCTTACTCGAAAGTAACACTTAAAGAAAAAGTTTTGAGAAATTTTTCATTGCTACGTTTTTCATTAATAACAGAAGACTGTTTAAAAATTGAGCGTTGAAATTTTTTAGACTTTAAAAGGACGTCCATTCGAATATTTGAAGGTAAAGTTCTTAGTGATGCTAATTTGTTCTTGCATTATAAGTAAATTTTAGTTGGTTGCGTGAGAGTTGCAGAAAATTTATTCTTAAGATAATAAGCTTCTAAGTATGTATTAAAATTCTTATCTTATCTTATCATTGCAGCGATAGAAATCAGAACTAAAGACAAATTACTGAGGTATTTGCGGAAGTATTATTTAAAACAATTTCTTTACTTCTCACAAATTAACGTCAATTTATGATTTATTTGAATTGTTGATTCTAACGCCTATACTACACATGAGATAAGGATTCAGGTAGCAGAAAATAAAAAGAAATTTGATCAGAATATAACTTTATACTCTGTTAACTGAACCTCTTCAGTAACATGTTGAACAGTTTTTTTTCAATATTTCAAAAAATGGGGATCGTTTACAATCTCGTCTTTACCTTGACGCTCATCCTCAATTCTATTGGTAAATATAACGTAATACTATAATATATCTATAATTTAAAAAAAACGTGTTCATAAAGTTCATATGCATATAAGTTCAGGAAATTATCATAAATTATAAATTTTAATAAAGAAAAAAAGGGTATTAATTTATCAGATTTTCATGAGTTCTAAAACAAAGGATTACACGAGGGCCGCAAATTTCTCTTTTGTGACTCAAAAAACCTTCTCTTATAGAATTTAAAGAAAATTTAGGAATTGAATTCAATTTTCAGAATTTGTTTTGACTTATTCAATTCTAACCTGAAATTTGAATTCTGTTACGTGAAACCCCACCTCTTACTGACATAATGAATTATCGTGGAAGCATTGAATATGAATCAAATAATGTAATGAAATTTAAAAACTTTTTATGTTCATCTCTCGAATTTTTCAATTTTGATTCTTGAGGGAAGCAGAATGTAGTTTACAGATGAATTAACTACATCTCGTAGGCGCGTCACTAAATTTGAAACGTTTTGCTAAAGATCTTCAGGGATGTGAAATTCTTCGAAGCATTTATAATACAACGACAATCTCGTATGTTAATCGCTTGGTGGCGGATTCGGTTTTCTCAGCTGATTCAATCTGTGCAGCGTTATATATTAGAAAACTACTGCGCACCCCTAACAATAATTGGACTGCACTGCGCAGTCTTCAGTATTTCCTGTGCGATTAGAAACTGTATTATGCCATTTCACACACTACGGAATTTAACTGCGCATTCATATGTCTCGTAAGTCTACGGCATAGTCCTGAATTCTACAGAGGTCTAATTAGCAGGTCTGCTAATTGTAGCAGAATATTGTGCAATTGTTCGCAATGCAGAAAACTAATGCGCAGTCCAAAACAGTACGTGATCGTACTGCGCAGTATAATGCGATTAGGAGCTGTATTAATTTGCTCTAGATACTATGCCATTCAACTGCATTTCCACACGATTGGAAACTGTATCAATTGCTTTAGATATTGTGAGATTTTCTTGCGCATTCATGAATATCTCAGAAGTCTACTGCGCATTCATAAATGCTTCAGAAGTCTAGTACGTAGCCATTCTTATGATAGAAGAATGATAGACAGAATTGTATGGCGCAGTTTCGACACTGAAAAATTCATCACAAAGAATTGGTTAGCACAAAGTTGAAGAGAATTGTTGTCTTCAGATAAGAAGCGTCTATGTTTTCATCGAAGTATGATCATTCCAGCGATAAGCATCAGAACTGAATACAAAAGACTGAGATTTTCGTCGAAGCTCTATTCAAAAAAATTCTTTTATCTTCCAGAAATTAGCCTCGGTAGAGGTAAATAATTTCTTGCCTTGGGCTGATTCGCCATATATAAATATGAGAATCTTAGGAGGACAAGCTCGATACCTATAATTCATGAGATAAGGATTGAGATACCAGAATATTAATCCAAATAACACCAGAATGAAAATTAGAGATTCTTTTAACTCAAATACTTTATTAACACATTCATCAGTTTCTCGGTAATTGCCAAATATGCAGATCGCTTTTACTCTGGCCTTCAGCTTCATGCTCATCCTTAATTCTATTGTTGAATATAATACTATACTATATATATAATTTCAATTCAATTTATTTAATAATTAATATAGGTCATAACTTAGTTCGCACTACATCGTATGAACCTTTATATCCCAGCTGAAAGTTCTTGAACAGGAACCTCGGAGGATTCTGCACATGAACCTGTACAAGTGATCTTGATGGAACAAGCACCGACAAAAGAACCTCTGAATGATCCTGTACGGGCTTCTGTACAGACACATGTATAGGATCCCCTGCAGAAAGCCATCAGAGGAACCTCTGGAAGGATCCTGTTCAGAAACCCGTATCGGTTCCTTCAGTTTTGTGTGCGGGAATATAAGCAGGATCCTCCAAGGTTCCTGTACAGGAATTTTCGGCTGAGTAAACGCATAGAGAGTGTATATGGTAGAACTGCCTTTTCGAGAAGTAATTTGGTTCATATGGAGAGGTTTTTCCGTTAGGATTTTCTCTTTTGAGTGAAAGTATACTAATTTTTCGAAAGTTTTCAGCATAAACGAGGTCAAATTGATTGGTCTGATTCCCTGACAATACCCTGTTCATGAGTCTCTCAAGGCATTATGCATTTCATCATTATATCTTGTCGAAGTTACCCTGTGTATGTCGCAATTCCCATTCTTCTCAGACCTGTGAAAATGGCACCGAGGTTGCTTTTTCAGGTTATCCAGTTGAAATTCTTTAACACAGCAGTATTAAAATGGTAGCTACGCTGAACAAATCACCATACGTTGGGGCATGCCTTCTAAATGTTGGTGAGTCTTTATTGCCACCAAATCTCTAGTAAAGAACCTCGGTAATCCTCTTAATGTAATTTTGCCTCTGACACAGAGTGCTACCCTAGGTGTTTCTACAGAACTATCATAAGTGACTAAGCTGCGCTTCTCACTCAATTCTCTAACATTCCTCTTGTAAGCCCAAGGTACTTTCATTAAGGCAGCAGCCGCTTTTTCCGCTGTCTCCTGTTTGCTTGAGATAGCAGATGCTCCTTCAGCGTGATGAGGGTCAATCTGGATGAAATTCAGCCTGGAATGGGAATATCTAGTGTCAGCTTGAACTTCCAGTTGTTTACTCCACCTTTTCTGAAAACAAATCTGGAGCTCTGTCAACGGGTGTCATTTTGGTTTTTGAGAGGATTTTCATATAGATTTTCTCTCAACCTTAGTGAGGCCAGCAGTCGATCTTTTGAGATTCCCGATAACTCCTCGCTCTGTCGTTATTACAAGTTAAGTATCTTGACTACTCGCCTTGACATCAATAACATTCCACCCTCCCGTTTCAATGATTTTTTTTTAGAGGAGGTAAGAAAGCATTTACGCACTGAGTGTGGGACTCGACCTAAAAAGCGGTAATACCCACTAAACTCACCTCCTCTTCTTGCCAACCCATGCCCTCGGAACCGCTTTCGCATTACTTCAAGGATAAGGGGGTAAGGCCATTAAGCCGTGCCTCGGCTTTCAACCTTAAGTGCCAACTTGGCATTCTTCCAACCTTCATCCATCCAGGATGTACGCATTGTCGTCTGTAGTGTGGAAGTACCACACAACGGGCTCGTCGGCCTTCGGCATCCTGGTTGGATATATTAGGTTAGGTAGCGCGCCCCTGACGCTTCTTCATCGAAGCTGCCTCTCGGAATGCCCTGTACCTCATTGTCCCCGGTCGATGGTCTTTCCGAGGCCGTCCCTCACCTGCAGCGCAGAGGAAGTACTGCGGCGTGCTTTCGCACACCGCAGCCTTATGGCCCTCTTCGCCGCATCTCCGGCAGGATCTCGTCCGATCAGGTCCTATGCAGCTCGCTGCCATGTGACCAAAGTCTAGGCAGCGATAACGCTTCAAGACCTCCGTCTTCTTCTTCACACGACGGGACACCCAACCTACCTTCAGGTGCCCCGTGCGTATCAGCCTTGCAGCCAGATTCTCGCTAAGTTCGACGAAGGCCTTCAAATTACCTCTGAAGGCCCTCCTCGTCAAATTCGCCCTTATTTCGCCGCTCGTAGATTCACTAAAGTGTCTTCTCATGGCGGCCTCTACTTCCTCCGACACAGTAGTGCTGTCGAGGTCCAGGACCTGGATTTCAGTGCGGGGGACGAGCTCGCGCACGCTACTCCCAGCCCCAACTGCCTTCTTAATAGCAGTGGACAGCTTGGATCTGCCATCCTCTGCAGGCCTCACTTCCACAAGGACCTCTCCGTCTCTGGTTTCCCTGACTCCCTTGATTTTTACACCAAGTGTGTCCGGTTTCACCTTTTGCTTGAGGTCCTTGAGGACCTCCGCGTAGCTCAAACCCTTGGCCGGTTTTATTATAACCGCCTCGGGTCGGGTTCGTCTCCTGGTCTTCTTCCGCTTCCTGGTGTTATTGGTTGTAGGTTTGTGTATCCCTCCCTCCTTCTTCTGGGAAGTTGAAGTTGCTGCTGCAGCAGCATGAGTCCTCAATTTTTTCCTCCTGGGTTTCGAACAACTGGCCTCTACGGGACTCAGAGTGGGCTCCCTCTCACGCTTCTCAGTATGGGCAGTGGGAGTTTCCCCGGCTTCTTACGTCTGAGTGCCGCTTTGGCTTGTGTGGACTGTTGCGTTGTCATTCTCTTACGGGCATTCGCCTTTTTTGCGGCGGCATATCCAACTTCTATTAGTATGAAACCGACGTAATATTCGGCGAAAGATGTGGCTTTACCAGCTTCCCTCGCTATCTCCTCCGCTTCTTGAATTCCCTGCTTTATTGGCAGGAACATGTTTCTCTTAGTAAAGCAGAAATCGCTCATCTTTTTTAGGACGCCCTTCAACTCCTCGATGCGTTCTCGTGCTTCTTTTAGGTTTTGTTCCACCTTCGTAATGTCCTGTTTGGCCTCAGACTTTTGACTTACGTCAAGTTCCTCAGCCACGTCTAAAGGACTAGAAATCCAAGTCAGCAGCTTAACTGACCTTGTGAGGTATTGGCTGTCGATCACTTTAATCTTAGTTCCCACTCAAGTTTCTAATACGCCAATAGATCCCATGAGCCAAGTTCGGACACCTCGTCTAAACAGATGACGATAAAAGTATTATTTTTGGCGTGGCAATCTTCAAATCTTGGGATCACTTCATTGGATTGCACGCAATCGATTTTCTCCTCTTATGCCGCTCTAATTGCCTTGGTCTGGTCGTCATCGAGTTTGGTTATTGGGAACCCCTCCGCGACTACAGCCAATTTTAGTTAACTTTAAGGAGCCTGGCTAGAAGAGAATGTTGGACCTCACAGCCGCATTTTCTTCTGTTCCCTGATTTCATTCAGTATGCTCCTGTCAACTTTTAAGAGTGGAAGCCAAAGCATCGACGACTGTAATTTGGTGATTGTTAATTCTCTTTTGTTCAATATTTAAATTTGATAATTAAATTTAATATTTGTGCCTCATTTCGCATTAGTTCTCATTTTCAGCTGCCCTGAAAAACACACGCATTTCATCCAAAAATGTTTAATAACATATTTATTCAATTTTTACCCTAGCACCATCCTATCAATTTTTTCGCCTTCTAACCCCAGAATGGAATATAATCGTTCATCAACTTTCTCGTTTGCACAGGGTACTTCTTACGCGCAAAAATGTAATTCAATTACAGGTTAATCTCTTCGTTTTTTAGTAACGAAGATGGTGTGTGGTAAAGTCAAATTTATTGAACTTGCATTGGTGGGTAAATGGTTTAAAGGGAGGAAAGTGTTGAAAACATGCAAAAATGAGCAGAGATTGAATGTTTCGTGGGTTACATTTGTATCTCAGTGTAGGGTTCTAGGATTAATGTTGTTTTTCACTAATGAAACCAAAGCTAAGCATTCTATCAAAAAGTGATTAACATCAAATTTGTAAATCTTTTTCGGACTCATAATTTTGTTCCTAAATCTTTTTGCGCATCATGCGTTGCTTGACTTCTTGTTTGATATTAAAAAGATTGTTCTAAAGTGCAACCTAATCTGATTGATCATTCAAAATCTATCGCTGAGGACAAGGACAAAGACAACGCTAACGACCAGAACAACGACAACAACAAAGAGGGAAAGATACCATCGTGAAATCTGTTGTCTTCGTTGGTCAGTTTTAAGATGAAACTAATATCTTCTCATCATGATGAAAACGTAAAGGGGCCAAGACTGTGAATTTATTATTGTGATTGCCTTAAAAAAAAAATATTCTCTCCAATCCAAAATCAAAACAAATTTAACATTATTTTCAAAGGTAGAAGTTTGGATAGTCTAGTTATATTTGTAAGAAAGCTTTTGTATGTATGTATTATACCGTGAACTAAGTCAAGCGCGATGGGCTCAGGTTTGCGAGTCGCAAGTGATGAGACTGTTTCCGCACAGCAAACAGATTTTTTTCCCGCAATTATCGCTCTTGGCGTCCTGAGGGATGCTTATCAAGCAACGCACTTGGATATGCAGCGTAAAACTGGATATGGATTAAAGAACGAATATTTCTACTTTGAAAACTTGTAATCCTTTTTTTCTTCTTCCAGAGTTGAGCTCGCCATTCGAGTGTTTGCCCAATGGTGATCCTATTCCTATTGTCCCTCGTCACGATGTATCTTCTTCTTCCGATGGACAACATCCTCCTGCCAGGTCTTCTCTTCGTTCCAGGTCCAGATCTCCTACTGCCAGGAACACAGCTCTACCTACCACGGTTGCTTCTTCTGACGGACATGAATATGAACTTGACCAACTTCAATCTCTTCGGGTTACTTCCAATAGATATCCGCACCGGCAATACATGCTCCGAAGATACGCTTTTCCTCCGGATAAACCAATTAAAATAATCGCAGGAAAAAATACCTATGCGCTCATACCAACCCATGAACAAATTGTGTTATCAACACTTAGTGGTGACGTCCTTGCAATACTGGAGAGTAGTAATGTTCTTGCTGGAATATATGCTCATAGTCCTCGAATTCACTCTTTTGGACGGGCAAAAATGAACATGGGAAGCCGCACAATTACGCCATTAAACAAAGATGAGATCAGAGAAATTAAAGTAGGCCGCTTACACCCATTCTCAATTCATTTTAAGGTAGAGCGTGTGAACTGCAGTGATACATAAGCTGCTACACAGTCACGCAAGTTACTTTTAGTCGCTTTTCTTCTCAAATGACTTTCGAGTGACTTTCTCAAATAAAAGGATCACTTAGGTCACTTTCAGCAGTGAACTAAAATAAAAAGCAAAAGGATTTACTAATTTTATTGATTTGCTGAATTACCATCTAAACTTTTAGGCTTATCCTGTATTCTTCAGAATTTCATTGGAATACACTGATCTCAATTACTATTTTTTAGATTGTCAATTCGTTTCCTGTCCTAATATCATTGATCATTTTCTGAAAAAACTTTCTTATATCCACAAAACTCTTTTTGCATTGTCACATCTTCATTCGCTTTGATATTATCTTTGCTTTCTTTATCAGTACTCTTACTTTTCTGTTCTTATCTTCATATACATTTTCTGGTCTATTTCTCTTGTCATTGCAAATACCTGTAATGTTTAACTTAATTAAATACGCTTGCTTCTTATCGCTAACAGCTTCAAGAATTTCACTGTTCAGCATTCAAAAACTCAAAAACATTTGTGTCCCTTATTAGTCTTCTCAGCCTCTCATCCGCTATGATAAAGTCAATCATACTGCAGCATTAAGCTCTGCACCAGGTATACAATCGTACCATTTCATGACTCAACCAAATGTTTGTAATAAACAAGCCGTTTTTTAAGCATAAGCTGAACAATCTTTTTCCTTTACCATTCGTGTTTGGGTCTCTGAAGTATATCTGAGTGAAACGATTCTCTTCCCAGTGGAATGTTAATTGTTGCATATGATTTAACCTGTGACAATTTTTGCTGATAATAAATCAATAAGGAATCAATGCCTTCAAAACTGCATTATTATTCTCGTTAGGGACATTATTTTCACACGTATGGTATACCTTAAACATAAAGAATAAAGTGTTGTGATTATATGATTCATTGAAGAATTATATAAAGGTTGTGTAAAGAAAGTTGGTACCAATGAAAAAAATCTTGGTATCGGTAGAAGAAATTACCGGTACCAACAAATTTTATTTTCACCTGTGTAAGATTTTCTTTTAGGGGCTAATATTTTCTCTCAGTTTTCCGTAAAAAAACAAATATATTTTGAAAATGGCCAGTCAATCATAGGTCAGGCTACACCTGTAGATAAAGAAGACCCTTGGTCTGTAGTCTGTAGTATCGCAAAGGAGCGATAAGGCACTTCACATAGAGCTTTAGCCTACTTTTTTCAGGCCTAAAAAGAAAGGACGATATCCGTTACCAGCCATTTTTGTCCAGCGCTTCTGGTTAGCTGCCAACTTCAAAATTAAATCTAAATCAGGGTCAGAATCTTAAGAAATAAAGATGCAGAGAAATTTTAATTTGCACATCACGGTCAGAAGAAGGCCCCCATTACAAAACCTCTTCCTGTAAAATAATTGCAAAGCTATGTAGGAATTCGAAATTGACAAATAGCGTTTCAGAATGAAACAAATTCTCTTACACCTCTCTGGCTGAAGATTGACAAATATTGTGAGTCTTAATCAAATTTGACCAGTACGAGGAATTCAAAATTGCCCAACAGGATTTTAGAATTAAAATTCTCTCATACCTCGCAGGCTAATAATTAACAAATATTGAAGAATGCCCTCATACTCAGCAAATTATTATTATTCTTACGTAGGCACAGAGCAACCATATTACAATACGAATTGTTGCAAATCAACAATTTGGCTTTATTTATCCATAAAGTGTCTGCAGTCGCTCTACTTTCAACATTCTTACTAAAAAAAAATCACCCCACCCAATGACCAAATCCGATCTGACGATCGTGATGATAGTTTTGCACACGATTGAAACCCGAAAAATCTTCAAATTTTGAATTCAAATTTATTACCAAAAAAGTAATTTCAAAGAATTGGTTAGCACAAAGTTGAAGAGAATTTTTATCTCCAGATAAAAAGCGTATATGTATTTATCAAAGTTTGATCATTTTAGCGATAAGCCTTGGCCTGGTTTGCCATATGTAAATATGAATATCTTAGGAGGACTAGCTCGATGCCTATAATTAGAATAACACAAGAATATAAGTCAGAGACACTTTTATCTCAAATCTTTTATTAACATATTCATCAGTTTTTTGGTAATTGCCAAATATGCAGAACGCTTTTACTCTGGCCTTCAGCTTTACGTTCATCCTTAATTCTATCGGTGAATATAATACTATACCATACCTATAATTTTAATGTCATTTTTATAAAACTCGTATGCATAAAAGTTTTACAAATTCACAAATCGCACCACATTGTTCAAACATTTATATCCCAACTGACAGTTTTTGTACACGAACCTCGAAGGATCCTGCACATGAACCTGCATGAACCTGAACGATCCTGTACGGGTTTCTGTACAGAAACGTGTATAGGATCCTCTACAGAAAGCCATCAGAAGAACCTCTGAGAGGATCTTGTTCAGAATCCCGTATCGGCTCCTTCACAGAAAGCCAACGCGAAAACTCACGTCGCTTATAGCTATAAAGTTGCTTTTCTTTCATTCCCTTGAAGATCCAACTAACTACTGAGAGAGACAAGCCACTAGCAAACACTCGCGGATCAGTTCCTACGTTCCATGTATAGGATCTTAAACATGTTTCTGTACATGAACCTACATGTCAGTTGACTCTATAAAGTAACCTGTACATGATCATTTAATGATTAGCTCATATATAGATTCCTTTGCAGGATAATGTAGAGTTTCTTTCGCCAAATTTCTGCACAGGCACCGTCAAGATTACCTGTACAAAGTGAAGGTATACTAATTTTTCAAGTTTTTTCAGCATGAACGAGGTCAAATTGATCGGTCTGAAGGATTTTGTCTCATAGTAGGTAGCCTCAGCTCAAGTTGTCATGATGAGTTCCCCCACAAGATTCTTCGATGTTTATCAGTATCAGTGATATTTTCAATTCCCTGACAATACATTGCTTATGAGTCTCTCAAGGAATTATGTTTCTCATTATTATATCTTGTTGTGGTTGTCCCATACATAAGACCCTTTTAGTCAGAGGAAACGACTCTGGAGAATGTGTCTACTTGTAAGATAAACGTTTATTTTTCAGCCTGCTGGCCTTAAAAAATTGACTTGCTTACACTTCCATTTTTACAGAATTTCCTTAAAACTAACCCTTAAAAACTAACATCCATCCATTTCTTATCTCTAAGCCGCACGCTCTTATCGCCTTGCCTTCCTCGCTTCGCCCAGCCTCGCTCGCATGTCCCTACTTTTTCGCATTGCCTCGCTTGCCAACCTCTGTTTTCGCTCTCATACCTACTACCTATCTACCATTTACAATATTTACATGCTACTTATATCTACTTTCTCTCCTATTTACAATCTTTCCGTCTCCATTCCTCTTCCTCCTTCCTTCTCTTCCTCTCCATCTTATCCAACACTCCCTTCAATCATGCTACTGCCCTTTTTTCCCCCTTTTCATGCAACAATACCTCCATGCTTATCTCACTTCTTTCCACGTCCACGCACACCTCCAACCAGTGCTCCACTCTTGCACCCCACTTTCCACACAGTTCACACATTCTCTTCTCCCTAGAGAGCCAGAACCTATTGAAACCCTCCATGCACCCACACCTCATCCTCGCTATAAGCTCCTGACTTCCTTTCTCCCCTTTCTAACATAAATATTACGCTCTTGCCCTTGGCATAATCCACACATAGTTCCCGTTAAACCTTGAGTCTGTTATTCTCTCTTCCCCTTCTGTCTCCTCTCTCTGCATGCCTTTTTGCTTAACCAAGTCATAAACCTTCCTTCCTTCCTCGTGTATCCTTCGCACCACATCCATCTGCAGTCCATTCATTCTAAAATACCTTTCATTCTCAGCCTCCATCTTCCCTCCCCCTCTCCTGTTCTCCTTCTCCCTCCAACACTCCCTAGCCAGCCTACTTCCCCCCTCTTCCAAAAATTTCTCCTTATATTTACACGTCCTGCTCCCTGCTAGAATCTCCATACTCGTTCTCCCCGTCTCCCTCCTGACAATATACTTAGGCGTGTTCCTTGACAACCCCAGGGTCCACTTTACATACCTCTCCTGCGTTCTATTTACCTCTTCACTTTCCTTTCACCCCCACACCGCCACTCCATACAATAGCACACTCATCACTAGCGAATCAATCAGTTTCATTCCCCGTCCAAAATCATCTGCAAATAGCTTCTTTCCCAACCCCCATGCCTGCCTCATCACCACATTTACCCTCCTCGCTCTCTCTTTTATGTGACCATCCACTCCCCCGTTCCTCCGAAACACGAAGCCCAAGTACAAAAACTCTTTCATCTCTTCGCTATTTGCCAGCAACACTATGTCATCTGCATACGCTAGTGACCAAATTCTAACCACTCCTATCCTGACATTCCTACCACCCCAGCCTCCAGCCTACTTTCCATATCCGCAAATAAAATCGTAAAAAGCGTTGGGCTAAGTGGACACCCTTGCTTTAACCCCCCATCCATCCAGAATGCCTCCGAAATCCCCTCCCCTCCTCTTACCATGTCTATGGTCTCTTCATATACCTCCCTTACCCTCTCAATTAGGCCTCTTTCTACTCCCCTATCTTCCATCGCCTCCCACAACCTCCCCCTATCCAACGACGGAAACGCGCCTTTGAGATCCACAAAAAACGCGTACACTCTCTTCCCCTTCTTCGCTAATTCTCTATCCACCACGTACTGCAGAACGTAGATATTGTCGATAGTACTCCTACCCGCCCTAAATCCCGCCTGCGTCTCCGGCAATATTCCTTTCCCCTCGACATCCTTCCGCAGTCTCTCTGCCACCACCATCGCGTATACTTGATACGCCGTATTCATTAGCGTGATCCCTCTATAATTTTCCAGGAAATCTCTATCTCCTTTCTTATACAGTGGCACTACTAACCCTTCTCTCCACCCTCACGGGAATCCCTCGCCTCTCCATACTTTCTTCACTACCTCCGTAGGCCTGTCCCTAACATCTTGTGTACTAAACAGCCATGCTTCGTTCTCTACCCCATCCGGCCCTGCTGCTTTTGACCTTTTCACCTTCCTTATCTGCTTCTCTATCTCCTCGTCCTTCAACTCCTCCATTCCTGCCTTCCGCGTTCTTCTACTTCCCCGAACCGTCTTCCTTGAATCTGAGCCCTGGAATAATTTTTCAACAAATTCCCTCCACTCGTCACTCCCCATCTTCTCGCTGACCCCCACCCTACGCTTCCTGAACCTATTTATTATCTTCCAGACGTCCCTCTCTGTCTTAACATTTGCTAACTCCTCTTCTAGCTCTTTCTTCTTTTTCTGTTCTTTCTTCTCACACATCACTCTAAACCCCTTCCTCATTTCTACGTACTCCTCCCTTCTCGCATTATCCTCTTTCCACTTCTTGTACTTCATCTTCACTTTCCTTTTCATCTTTTTACATTTCCTATCCCACCACGGCTTCACCATTCCTCTCTTCTTCTTTCTAAATACCTTCTTTTGCACACACCCTTCCACCTTCTCTTTCAGATCCTCCCATGTCCCTTCCACCGACTCCCCTCCAAAGCGTACATTTCCTAGCTCCTCCTGGTACGTCTCTATTGCCTCCCTCATCCAGGTCGCCCTCTCCCTAATCGAGACTTCCTGCCCGCCTTTTCTTCCGCCACCCTCACCTCTTATCCACAGACTCAATGGCTGATGGTCTGATTCCACCCTCCGCTCTACTGCGAATTTTTCCGTCTCCTCCCATCCTTGCATATTCATAACCACATAATCTATCACAGATAACCCCATCTTACTTACGTATGTGTATTCTCCTTCTTCGTCCCCAGTTGCCATATTATTCGCCATCGCCCAGCCTCTATCCTCCATCCAGTCCCTAAGAATCTCCCCCTCATCATTTATTATCATAACCTTCGATTTCCTTTCGAAGCTCTCCCCTTCCGTGTAAAGTCCCCCTTCGCTCCCCATCCTCGCATTAAAATCCCCACCCAGTACCACCATACCCTCCTCTCTTTCGCTCAGCAGGTCTTCCACCCTTTCTTTAATTCTTTCCATCCCCTCCGTATTGTACAATGTCACAAACTTACACGCTATCCCTCCTATTTTTATTTCCCTCATTTTCACTGCCTCCCCCTCTTCCTCTCCATGAACTTTTTCCTCTAATCCATCTCTAACACCGGTTATAATTCTTCCACTGGCCCTTCTTTTCTTCTTCACTCTGACCGCCTCCTGGAGAACAGCATCTTCACTACTCTTCCATCCTGCCTCACCCATACCCCCCCTACTGTCTACGAAACAAATTCCTCTGCACTTCCTTTAACACCTCTTCCTCCTCATCCCACACCCACATTTTCTCGTCTATTTTTATTTTCTGATATCCTACCTTCGCCGATCTCCCTTCACTCTTCTCCCTTCTAGCCCTGTCGTTCAGCATTCTCTGCACATCCCTTTCCTTTCTCGTTAAGTCGTGATCGATGAAAACTCCCTTATCCTTGATCCTACTCTCATTTCGCATTAGCGACAACTTTTCTTCCCAGCTCTCGATCTCCACAACCGCCACTTCCTTGTAATTTCTCCCCTCCAACTTAACTTTCCCTATCCTGCCTTTAACCTACCCTATGCTCTGTAGCAGCGCTTTCACACCCTCTCTTTCTTCCCCGCTCTTTAGCTTCAATCCTTTTACCACAATATTATTCCTCCTGTCTGCCTTCTCTTTTCTCTGCATTCTCAACTCCATTGTCCTTAACCTTTCCCGATCTGATCTCGCCTCCTTCTCACACTTACGCTCTCCCACTTTCTCTCCTATCATATTTTCTACCCTCTCCCAGATACCTTCAATCTCGCTCCCCCCACCTCCGTCTCCTACTTCCATTTCCGTACTGCCCTCCATCTTCTCAAACCTTTTTTCCGTCCTTTCCTTCCACCCCCTAATTTCCTCTTCCATCCGCTTTATTTCAACTTCTTTTTCTTTCCTTTCCCTCTCTAGCCCCCTCTACTCTCTCCCTCAGCTCTTTCATCTCCTTTTCCCATTTCTCATCTCTAATTCTTAGGTCCTCCCTCATGCCTTCCATCTGCTCTTTAGTCCCCCTTACGTCATCCCTCAGCCCCCTGATCTCGCCTATCAGCATACCGAGAGCCTCCTTCTCCACATTTCCCTCCATTTGGGGGGGGGGGGGGTGACCTACTTGTTTTCACGCTTTTCTTAAAAGGACTCTCTACCACGTTTTTGTCCGGGCTCTCTTGGCTGTCTCTCTTTCTCTTCAAGAGATCCTCCCTGTCACTTTCGTGCCATCGTAGCACGTGGAAAAATTTCTTCCACGTCAACGACACTACCAGTACTCTCACTGCCCACCTCACGGTCTGCCGCTGGTAATTGGGACTTCTCCATGCAGTACCCTCCGCAACCGCCAGATGTCTCTGCAGAATGTTGTCTCTATTGCCGCCAAATTTTCTCTTTATTTCCCTTTTTTCCTTTTTTTTTTAATCCCTCACAGCCCTTGCAGACACCCCTTTCTCTCACTCAACACCCCCCACCTCCCAATTTTCAACCACCACCCTTGGCCCTCGAAGGCCCAAGACTCCTGACCAACAAATTCCCCCGATTCCTTGCTAACTCAACCTCACTTTCTCAATTTACTTAAATCCCACCTCACACCTACGCTCAAGATTACTTTTTATTCTCCCAATTCACCCCACACAACCCTACTCACCTCTTCGGCTTCCATCCTCACACTCCGCTCTCGATTAGGCACGATGATTTTCAAAATATGTGGCAGACTGGGTTGTGGTTTATTACACTTTCTTTAAGGCCTGGAAAAAGAGTAGGAGTTCGGTAATTAGCAATTATCGCTCTTGGCGTCCTAAGGGATTCTTATCGAGCAGTGCGCTTGGATATAAAGTACAACACTGGATATAGATTAAAGAACAAATATTTCTGGATATTCAAAGAAACTTAAATGACTTTTTCCTAGTTCTCTCTACTTTAAAAAATTGTAATCCTTTTTTTCTTCTTCCAGAGTTAAGCTCACCATTCGATTGCTTACCCAATGGGGACCCTATTCCCATTGTCCCTCGTCGCGATGCATCTTCTTCTTCCGATAGACAACATTCTCCTGCCAGGTCTCCTCTTCGTTCCAGGTCCAGGTCTCCTACTGTCAGGAACACAGCTCTACCTACCACGGTTGCTTCTTCTGACGGACATGAATATGAACTTGACCAACTTCAATCTCTTCGGGTTACTTCCAATAGATATCCGCACCGGCAATACATGCTCCGAAGATACTCTTTTCCTCCGGATAAACCAATTAAAATATACACAGGAAAAAATTCCTATGCGCCCACCCCAACCCAAGAATATATTGTGTTATCAACACTCGATGGAGACGTCCTTGCAATACTGGAGAGTAATAATGTTCTTGCTGGAGTATATGCTTATAGTCCTCGAATTCAATCTATGGGACGGGCAAAAATTAACATGGAAAGCAGCACAATTACGCCATTAAACAAGGATGAAATCAGAGAAATTAAAGTAGGCCGCTTACACTCATTCTCATTGCATTTTAAGGTAGAGCGTGTGAACAGCAGTGATACATAAGTTGCTACACAGTCACTCAAGTCACTTTTAGTCACTTTTTTAAAATAACTTTCAAGTCACTTTTTCAAATAAGAGGATCACCTTGGTTACTACTAGCATTAATAATTCTATTAACACCAACTCTACTCTACTCAATTTCAATTTGGAATTCACCCTAAATTTTTATTAGAATTATCAAACTTAGTTTTTCTTTAATTCACCCTAAGGTCTTTTGAAGTCACTGTACATTTCTAGGCATTTTATAGCCTTGGGCCCTTGATTTTCCTTGGATTCCTGTAAATTGCATCATATTGAATCCTTGTCGAATTTGATATGGTTCCTAGCGTACTATAGAATTCTCTGAAAACTGGCTGCAATTCGAATAGTAAAGATAAAAAAAAATAGTTGTGAAAGCTATAAAACATATTCATTTTTATAAAAAAAGACTTGAATGGAAATCAGCCTTACGGAAGAAACTAGAAATGTAACGATTTTTGCAGTTACAGCAACTTGAAAATAGACTCCTACCAAAAAGTAACTAGTTGCATAAAACTTTCAAAAAAATTTATCATAGGAACTTCTAACATGTCCTCTTCTATGTCAAAGTACTTATGCTCCATGTCATCACCTCCAAATAATTTGACGTGATATTCTCTCATACAATCCTTTACTTCGTCCCTGTGTTAGTTCATTCGACCCTTGGTATTCTCAATCCCGGCTAACTTTATACAATCGTTTCCTGTCCTTATATTGTTGATCGTTTTTCGAACAAAATTTCTTATATCCACAAAACTCTTTTTGCATCATCGAATCTCGCGTAGAATTATATAATAAATGGTCTTCTGATTCTCACTTTCATTCTTACCCACGACGATCTTGGAGATATACGCCAGACACATTGCTATGCTGTTTTGCGCTTTCATTCATGATCAGACTGATTCCTTGACTACTATGGAACTCATTATCTAGTCCCGACCTTCTTCTTTGATTCACACACATAATATATCTCGCATCCTTAGCGCTATATTTCTCTTTCTTGAATACGCTTGTTTCTCATCGTTAAAAGTTGATCATGTTGTAGCTTTAAGCTCTGCAGCAGGTATACATGTGAATGATTTTATGTCTTAATCCAGTATTTCTCATCAATAAGCCCTTTCTTGAGCATACGTTGAACAATTTATCTTCGATACCATTCATTTTTGAGTTTCCGCAATGACCTAGCAACCTGTCAATGCCTGCATCTTGCAAGTACCAGTAGTATTAACCTACGAGTTCCAGAAGATATCTTTCACTTCAATAATTACATCATCTACTGGCACGTAGCATGATATGATAAATAGTCTTCCGTTTCTCACTTTTATTTTAACCCTTCACAATCTGGGAGATATACATTATGAACTATGACATGCTTTCTGCTCTTTCATTCACAATCACACTGACTCCTTGACTACCATGCGAGTTATTACCTACTCCCGACCATATTTTAAGTACTTTTTCCCCGGGCTTATCTCTCCTTAACTGAAGTTTGAATCCAATTCGAGGCTACACTATTGTTTGTATTGTTTATTGTTTAAAGCATACAAGAAACAACTAACTAGATCCAAGAAATGTATTTTGTTACTCAGAAAAAACCATTTTTACAAAAGTGTCTCTCGGTCTGTAGTCTGCAATCTGTATTCTGCAGTCTGTAGTCTGTAGTCTGCCGAATCGTTCAGGCACGATGAATTTTGAAAGGCTACATGATTTGGATTGAGCTTTGGTATAGTATTTTATAGCCTAAAAGGAAAGGATCAGTTCTGTCAATAGTCATTTTTGATCACTGCTTCTGGTTTTATTAATCGCAGTGGATTTTTGCAAAATTCAAAAATCACATTTTGCAGCAAAACTGTAAGAGATGCGAGAAGAATGTTGGGATGCAAAATGGTTTGCGTCAAAAACATCTACAAAAGTACTCTAGAACATCTTCCCATGATATATATATACTTTTTTCAACCGTGATAAAACATTCGAGGAAATGAATAATTCCATTTTCAGAAAAACTACGCGGCATTGAAAGAAGTGCAAAAAATCAATTGTTTATTTTGAGAAGGCCTACAAAAACGGCCTTATTCTTCTTCTGATATAACACTTGTTTCTGCTGATAAACAATAAAACTGATATTAATGCCTACAAAGCTTCATTATTATTCTCGTTGAGGACATTATTTTCATACATAAGTTATACTTTAAACAAAAAGAATAAAGCTTTGTGATTATAGGGTTTATTGGAGAATTATATAAAGGTTGTGAATAGAAAGCTGGTACCGGTAAACAAAAAATCTTGGTATCAGTAAAAAAAATTAGCGGTACCGACAAATTTTGTCTTCGTCTGTTCTTTAAAAAAAATATTTTGAGGATAGAGCCAATACTGCCGTCAAAAATGTTGGAGAATTAATTTTTCTCCTATTTGCTTAATGCTACTGTTTGATCCGCAATATGGGCCATCTTGCTAGCTGACGTCGCAGACTAAGAAACATTGGCCACAGGATTCTGTGAATTCCATGAATGCTGTATGTCGGTACCGGTAATTTTTTCTTACAATTTTATCATTTTAGCGATAAGAATTAATGAAGACGCGCTAAGAATTAAGCGATAAGAGTAAATTTAGCCTTGGTTAAGGTAACCGCTTTCTTTGCTTGGCTTGATTTATATACTTCCATAAAACACCAGAATATTAATCAGATACACTGTTAATGAATTTCTTCACGAACTCGCGAATCACTTCTTCTCCTAATTGCAGAAAATGAGAATCGTTTATAATCTGGTCCTTACATTGACGCTCATCCTTGATTCTATTGGTAAATATAATACTCTACTATGTATATAAATTGAAAAACGTTTTCATGACTTTCACATCCATGACAATTTCAAGAATTTTCATAAGATAATAGATTTAATCACTTTGTTCCTCGCTATTCTTAATCTGCGGCTGGTTTTATTAATCGTGAAAGCTTTTCGAAAAATCAGAAAATACATTTTGCAGCAAAAATATGAGTTACTATATGAATTAAGCCGAGGGCCCTTGCATATCCATTCTGTCACTGACTAATGTTTGAAGGACAAATGTTTTTGCAAATTCCAAAAAAATAAAATCACCTACTTCCATAGTTATCCCTACCTTGAAAAATCTAATCTTCTGTTCCTTCTTACAGAGCTAATTTCGCCGTTCGATTGTTTACCTAATGGCGAACCTATTCCGCATACTCCTCGTGGCGGATCATCTTCTCCTTCAGATGGACAACATTCGCCTGACAAACCTTCTTCCCGTGCCAGGTCCAGGTGTCCTACTACCGAGCCTTCTCTTCGTGCCAGGTCCAGGTCTCCTTCTGTCCAGCGCTATGTTCCTCCTACCACTATTACTTCTCTAGACGGGCGCGTATATGATCTTGACCAACTTCAATTTCTTCGGATTACTTGCTTTAAAAATCCGAATCGGCGATTCGAACTTCGAAAATATACTTTTCCGGTGGATGAACCAATTCGAACCCTTGCAGCACAGAGAGTCTATAGGCCCATGCCAACAGGAGAACAAATTGTTTTATCGTCACTTGATGGTTACGTCTTTGCAATATTGGAGAGTAGTAGTGTTTTTTCTGGAATATATACCTTTAATCCTCGCACTCGCAATGAAGGACGGGCAAAATTAAGCATCAATAGCCGTACAATTACCCTATTGACCCCAGATGAAATCCGGGAAATTCCAGTTGGCTCCTCACGCCTAATTTTCATGAATTATAACGTAGCGCGTATTGACAGCAGTGATGGATAAGTTGCTTTTAAAGAAGAGCTACTATATGTACAAAAAATTTAGGGTACCTACATTTACGCACAGATCATAATGGTGGTCTTTGTGTTGTCACATCAACTGAATACATTTAATAATTTCTGTTTGGATTTGAAAAATGTTGTTTTATTCACTTGAATTATTTGAAAATTATCTTGATTTTGTATTTAAATTAAGAAGAGATTTTGGATTGCAAGTTGGTTTACTTTCGCGAATAATGAATGCACACTTTTTGGGGATTGCGGAAAATAATTATATCCTTCTAAATCCCAAGCGACACTTCTAGAGTTTTATTCAGTGAATTGGTTTGTCTGCGCAATGTTTCAGTAACTTTTCTATACTCATAACTTCAGGAAAGTTGTTTTCTTTTGATACGAACGTGGAAAGCAACCGCTTCCTTACCTCGTTAAATATTGCAAAAAATCCGGAATGCAGCACGCTGTGCTGTAATATTCTGCATTATCAAATCATGGAGACAAAAATGAATGAACCCTTGTGTTGAGCTATTTTCGTCTCCGTGAATGGATGGATAACTGTCGGGCGAGTTTATTTTTCTATCGGTAATTGTTTAAAAATCCTTGAACAGTAATGCCATCCTTCGTCGGTCGTATTTAACCGATGAAATGTGAGGTTAAGTGTCCATTCACTAGTTACTCAAGACATCGGTTGGACAAATGTCTTCACTCTTTATATCTTTTTCAATGAACATGCTTTTCCAGTCATCAGTATAGAGGTACTCAAGAAACTCAGATTCATTTATATATGTGAGATTGCGTATAAAAAGAGGAAATATATCAGAGGAGGGATGAGAGGAGAACTAGTTTTGAATGCTGATAAGGTCGTGGTTTGAGAGGAATGAGATTAAGTGTTGAGTAGAGGAAATTACCTTGTCTAGATCGTCAACAATCATCAAGTCAATCGATGTACTAATTCTCGGTGTGGTGTGTGGTATTATGAAGAACAATCGATAATCCGGCGGCGAGAACTACTGATTTCAAAAAGTTGAATTTTTGGTAGCATCAAGATCAATGTTTAGGTCACCTGTAAGTATAATGTTATCATAATTTGGTGTAAAGTAAAAAATGACAGTCTCAAGTACCCTACAGTAGGAGGTATCAGGAGGTTTGTAAATCACACACACCAACATGCCTTCATGAGCCGAAGATACCTTGATAAAAAGGTACTCAACAATAAGGTAATTGGCAGGAAGACTCACTTCTACCTGTAGACCACTTAAGCTGTCATGAATAAAGAGACAGACACCTCCCCTTCTTCTCTCATCTCTATCTTTGAAATCATTAGCATGCTTTTTGATTTTGGTAATATCTTCCTTTCTGATTCCTGAGTCAGCTTCAAGTACAGAGTTTCTATTCGAGTTCTCAGCAATGTCGGTGTTGATCGTTTGAATGAAGTTTAGGAGATTGTCAATAAACGCCTGCTGCTTATTATCAAATTTTGTGATCCTGGAGAGAATCTCATGAGAATCCGCAAGTGCTTCTTCTTCTTCTTTCGAAACAGCATTTCTGATCATAGCAGCGAAATCAGGCTAGCCGGTGGCAGTCTTTGCTGGTAACGATGCAAGAGCGTGAGGGGAAGACGTACCAATGGCGTTGCGAATATTGATTACAGGTTTCGCATACAAACTACCATCGACTGCCGCATAGATGTTGCTGACGCTTTGCCCTCTGCATTTCATGCAGAAGAAATCTGCTTTACCCTTTTCAAGTTTATCGAAGTTTTTTTGAAATGTTCTAATTTTCACAGGCCAGACAAATTGAAACGCCACGCTCCAAACACACAATCATCTCAGGTCCTTCTCTCAAAATCACTTCATTGCACTCTGGGAACGCACCCATTGCTCTAATGATCAATGACTGTTATTTGTTAACCCAAAAACTGCAAGAAACCAGCAGTCCGCTTCAATCACCGTTACCATTACGTTTCATGTGGAAGGAGCATAAGCAATAGCGTAGTGCTGATGATCGACTAGAAGAATCAAATACATAATGGGGTTAGAGAGTATTTGCTATAGGGAAAGGCAAACAAAATATAGAGGGATTAAGAAAATGAATACGGCATAGGAATTATACACGATGGTGTTGGCGGAGAGACTTAGGAAAGATGTTTATGGAAACGGAATATTGCCGGAAAAGCAAGCAGAATTCAGGGCAGGTAGGCGCACTGTCGGCAATATCTACGTTCTGTGGCACCTGGTGGATAAAGAATCAGCGAAGAAGGAGACGAAAGTGTACACGCTTTTTTGTGGATCTCAAAGGCGCGTTTCCTTTTTGAATGAAAGAAGGATGTGGGAGGCAATAGAGAAGAAGGGAGTGGAGGGAGGCCTGATCGAAAGGGTCAGGGAGGTATACAAAGAGACAAATGATGGGATGAGAGGAGGGAAGGGATTTTTGAAGTGTTTCTGGATGGATAGGGGGTTGAGGCAAGGCTATTCGCTTAGCACAACGCTTTTTTCGATTCCAATCGCGGATATGGAAAGTAAGCTAGTGGTCGGAGTGGAAGGAGGATCTAGGGTAGGAGTCATTAGGATATGGCCACTTGCGTATGTATATGACTAGTGCTGATAGAAAAGAGCGAGGAGGCCTTGAAGGAGATGATTACGAGGTTGAGAAGATACCTGTATGAGAAGAGGTTAGAGTTGAGTGCGGAAGACTCCAAGGTCATGGTGTTCAGCAAAGAAGGTGGAAGAGATAAGGCAGGTGGCTGGAAGTGGAAGGAAAAGGCAGCGCAGAAGGTGAAGGTATTTGTGTATCTGGGCTTCCTGTTTCGGAGCAATGTGGGAGTGGATGGTCATGTGAACAAGAGAGAGAGAGAGAGGAGAGCAAACGTACTGATAAGGCATATGTGGGGGCTGAAGAAAAAGTTGTTCGCAGATGATTTTGGAAGAAGAAAATAATTGTTCAAGTCGCTAGTGATGAGCGCCTCATTTCATAGTGTGCATGTGTGGGGTGGAAGGAAAGTGGGAAGGCTAATAGGATACAGGAGAGATATATAAAGTGAAAACTGGAGTGTGCATGGAACACGTTGCTGGGGAGGAAATAGTGGCGAAAGAAGAAGAACAGAAGGGAAGGTGGGAAGATGGAGGTTGAAAGGGAAAGGTATTTTAGAACGAATGGACTGTAGATGGATGTATTGAGGGAAATGCACGAGGAAGAGGGGAAAGTATATGAGGTAGTTAGGAAAAACGACATTAAGAGAGACAAGTCAGCAGGTAAGGAGATAATAAGAGAGTCAAGATTTAAAAGGTAGTATAGGTAAATTATGCCAAGAAAGAGAGAGCAATATTTGTGAGAAAGGAGAGGAAGGAAGTCAGGAGCCCATAGCGAGGACGAAATGTGGGTGCATGGAGGGTTTTCATAGGTTCTTGCTTTCTAGGGAGGAGAGGATATGTGAATTGTGTGGGAAAGGGATTGCAAGAGTGGAGCACCGGTTGAAAGAGTGCGAGGAGGTGGAAAGGAGTGGCATCATCATGCAGATATTGATGCATGAAAGGTGGGACAAAAGGGCTGTAGCATGATAAAAGGGAGCGCTGGGTGAGAAGGCGAAGAAGAGAAAGAAGAGGAAAGAGAAATGGAGAGGAAGAGATTGTGCAAAGAAGAGGAACAAGATATAAGTGAAATGTAAATATTGTAAATAGTAGATAAGTGTTAAGTATTAGCCAAGGAGGCAGAGTTTGGCAAAGCGGGCCAACAGAGAAAATAGGGACATGCGTGCGAGGCGAATAATAAAAAATTGAATGAAAAAATGCTGCTAGAAAAATATAAGAATTCATGACAGAATGAGTTTGGTAGAACGTTTCGAGATTGCGATTTAAAGGCGATAGGAATGTGGAATGTCATACTTGATAGGATTGGATTCAGCCTTAGTCAAAAAACGTCATTGTTATCACAAATTGACTTATTTCGCGATCTTGCACATGGGCAATTGTTTCCTGTTAAATAATTACTTTCCTCTTAAGAACTTTATTTAAAATATTGCTACTCAGCAACACTTGTGATCGTTATCTAAAATTATCATATGAAAATTCACAAAAATAAGTCATTCGGGTGATGAGCAGAACCTTGGAAAGAAAATAAGGCTGAAACTGAGAACTTCCTATTGGAGTTTTTGAAAACATTGATAATTACGTTATTGAAAGGCAATCCATTGTGTTAGGATATTATCCTCCAGATGAAAGGAGATAACTCTGTGGGAAAAAAAATTTTCTTTGTTCAAGACTGCGGTTGAAGTGTATTTTGTCTCTGACAATTACTTATAACAATCGATCAATCTTTTCGGAAGACAATCTGAACAATCCAAACAAAAACTTTCGAAAAGTTCGGAAAAGTCTTCTTATATTTAAATGTCTCTAAGATTTTGAATTTGCCTTTGAAATATTGACAAGTCATAAAAAAGACGCTTGACTAAAGGAAGAATGAGCTGTATCACTAGTTATTTTTGACCATTGTTTCTGGTTTCATTGATCGTGAGAGGTTTTTGAAAAATCAAGAAATCACATTTTACAGCAGAACTATATGAGATACGAGACAAATGGGGAGAAGCGAAATTATTTACGTCAAAAAGATCGACTGTAAATTAGGCTGAGCGTCCCTGCATATCCATTTTGCCACTGGTTATTATATGAGGAACAAACTTTTTTGCATATTCGAAAGAACTCAAATGACCTATTCTTGTATAGTTTCCCCTACATTAAAAAATGTAATTCTCTGTTCCGTCTCACAGAGTTGAGTTCGCCATTCGAGTGCTCACCTAATGGCGAACCTATTCTTAATGTTCCTCGTGGCAAAGCATCTTCTTCTTCCGATAGACCACATTCTCCTGTCGAGCCTCCTTCTCGTGCCAGATCCAAGTCCCCTTCTGTCAGGCCCAGGTGTCCTTCTACTAGGTCCAGGTCTCATTTTGTCAGGTCCAGGTGTCCTTCTACCAGGTCCAGGTCTCCTTTTGTCAGGTCCAGGTGTCCTTCTACCAGGTCCAGGTCTCCTTCTTCCAGGCGCATGACTCAGCCTACCAGTATTACTTCTTTAGACAGGCGCGTGTATGAACTTGACCAACTTCAATGTCTTCGGATTACTTCCTTCAAATATCCGCATCGGCAATTTGAACTTCGAAGATACTCTTTTCCGGCAGGAACACGAATTTAATTGTGCGCAGGACAGAGTGTCTATAGGTCAGTGCCAACAGGAGAACAAATTGTATTATCATCAATGGGTGGTGAAGTCTTTGCAATATTATATACTAGTAGTGTTTTTGCTGGAATATATGCTCATCATCTTCGTACTCACACTAAGAATCGAGCAAAAGTAAACATGAATAGCGCTACGATTACCCCATTGACCCCAGATGAAATCGAGGAAACTCCAGTAGGATCTTCAGGACTAATCTTTATGAATTTCATCGTAGCGCGTATGAACCGCAGTAATGAATAAGTTACATTTGAAGAGGACATATTTTCAAATCAATCAACTGTAATCTTCGGGACTAAAGAACGTACAGAGATAATTCTTAAAGCGACAGAAAATCCTAGTTATAGGAGTCGCAGACGCACAGGGAAGGTCTCTTGCTGTGAGTGCGATTACGTTCACAATTGGAAAGCTTTTTCTGTTTCTAGAACGAGAGAATAATTTCTTAAACATTTTAACGCAACGTTTTGCCTATTGAAAATACATACATAATTTCAGAAACCAAAAATGTGCAATGTTCTTCAAGAATTATCTACGGACGTTCATTAGTTCCGGATATGATACCTCACTTCTCTTCTTTCTGCAAGATATACTTCGTCCCATGTTTTTAGAATGTTTCCCTGCTAAGATTTACACTATAATCTCTACAAAAATTAAGATCTCTATATTTCATGGATAGATAGTAGTTATCGTTATTGTTACAGTATCGTAATCGTCATTGTCACTTTCCATTATAGGAAGATTGGTCACACTCTCAAGAAATTAAAGCAAAAAGCTCTTTTTCGGATTTTTGATTTTTCAAATTCACTTTGAAGACTTCCGAAGTTACCCCAAATTCATATGAATATAATTAGATTCTTATTTACTCCCATTTATCTGAATTCAATATATTTTTTTTTCATTCAAAGAATGTTGCTTCCAAAATTTCAATTATCTTGTTTTGTTTATTTCGAATGCATTTCATCGAATGCTCCTAAATCACCTACAATTCTCATAATTTCGCACCAGTTTTACTGAAATCAATTGAGTATTTTGGATTTTTGAAAATGAATCTCAATTCATTTGAAATTTACCCTGAATTCTTATTTATCAATCTTGAATTATTTTGAACTATTCCGAACTGTCCTGCATTTATTTATCTTTTCTAGTGTTTGTTAGAGTTCTGAATTGAATGAATTGAATTCTCCAAGAAAAATTTTGGAACGTTTTCATTTTACTTAAATTTCTTTTCATTCGTCTGGAATTTTTATGAATTTGATAGAATTTTTCTTTCATTTCGTTCAAACTCAATCAAACTATATTCAATCCGTAAGATTTTTTAAGAATTTTCTCTCAATTAAAAATTTTGATTTTAAAAACCTGGTTCAATTCTATTCTTTCGAATCTTTATGAACTGCATCGGAGTCTTTTAAATTTCTATGAATTATTCTAAATTCACGCTCGAAGTTTTGGAGAATTTTTTTCAAGGAAATATGCTTCTAGCTATCGCTTAAAATGTTATCATTTTAGCGATAAGAATAAACAAAGAGACGCGATACCAATCAAGAGATAACAATAAATTCAGCCTTGTTTGGGGTAACCCTATTTCTCTCTTGGCCTGATTTATGGAATATTAATATCTCAAAAGAATAAGCTTGAAGCCTATAGTCTATGAGATAAGGATAACCATACAGCATTTATATATCCTTATAAAACATTGGGATAATAATTGCATGCACTTTCGCACTTTTGTTCCTATGTATTCGCTCGCTGCACCGCGTTTTGCCCGCCTCTGCGATGCCCTTGATCACTGTTTGACCAGAAGCTTACATGAGAGCCACGTTGTTCGTTTACAAAAGTTGGCTTGATGCCTTTTTACCTTCCCAAACCAGCTCTAATGGTTCGTCTGGTTTCTCAGACGTGGTGGAATGTGGTGGAATGTGGTGGCATGTCACCCAAACGAGATCTCTGTCACCCCCCTTCCCACGCAATTATGGATACCTGCTTCTGATCCTCGAACCCCTTTGGAACCGTCTGTGTACACGATTGCCCTTAAATAAGCGGGTTACCATTTGCTTTCCACACATTCCTGCTTTGAATGCAGACGCGGAAAGTCTTGGTGAAGTTGAAGCGATTGATTATATTTTATCTTGCCTTATTTCTAGAATTGACAGTGTCCTGATGTCACTTGGGAAGCTCATGTGTCTAGTCTCCCAAGTCCACCCAAATCGATACTTTTTACCATCCTCTCCAGCTCCTTCACCTCGAGTTTCCCTATTTCCTCTACCAGTCCTTTGACTCTGCTCCCTAAATTCCCCGTTTGTTTTTTTGGAGCTTCTCCTATACCCTTCTCTACGACTTTCAATCTCTATTTTTCTTTGCTCTACTTGTGATCCCACCATGCTTCCATTCTTCCCAAGCCATCTTTGATGCTTTTCCGTTCCTCTTTAACCTTCTGTAGCATTCTTAGGATCAGATCCAGTCGGCTTTCCGTCGTTTCTGTGCCAATTCATTCTCCCTTTGCTTATTCTCCTGCTCTATCACTACTCCCACCGTCAACTTCCCTCAAATTAGGCGAACTCTGAGTGTTATCTTTTTTAACCTGCTTCTCATCCGTCTCTCCAGCTGCCTGCTCCTTCCTTTCTCTTTTCCTTTCTCTCGAATTCTCCACGAACCTACGAGCGTTGATTGGTCTCCCAGGCTCCGAGTTCTAGTTCGATTTGGCCCTGTTTCTGACTCACCAGCGCGCCGGCTATGCCGGTTTGCTAGACGGGTCCACGAATTCCCCTTCCGTCTCTTTTCTCTACGCTGAGCCCTGTTTTATTGACTTGCTCATAAAAATGCCTGACTAGTCTTATCTCCAGCCGGATTAGTTCCGCTTTCACCAGCAAAGAACCTACACTGCAGAAAATTAAACAACTCTGTGAATCTAATGCCACGAACAAAGTCCTCGAAGCCGAATAAGACCTTCACGTCCACCGAACCTAACATTCGAAATGAAATTCCACTTTGTTGGGAGCATTAAGTTATTAGTTTCAATGTGTGCAGTAAGCTGCTGATGACAATACGCGCCAAACGTTCAGACAAGGCACCGAAAATGGATACCGGACAAAAATCTTCGGAAAAGTTTGGGTTAGAAGTGAGGATGTTGAAGGAGTGTGGATTGTGTGAAGAAGGCTCTTAAGAGATACGCATGGGAAAAACTGTTATCAGGAGCCTAGTGTTTTGGAGCAATGAGTACGAATTGTTTCAAGAGAAGCCAGATGTTTTAATTTGCATTCCTGTTTTTGATTGAGTTGTAATTATATTGATTGTATGAATCCCTGATTTTTGCTTGAACTAAGTTTTTCAACTCACGAATTTCGGCTTGAATGATACTATTTTTTCTTCTTGGAATGGAAGCTTCTAATGTGTCCCCTAAGGGTTTAAATTGTTCTTGTATCTCTTCCCTATTCCTTCACGCACCTCCCACACACATACTTGGTGGTGGGAGGGGGACCTACAGTTTAAGGTGGGTTCCGAACCACCAAGAGCAACAGCCTTAAGTACTTAGAGAACCTTTTTCTCTAGAGGTACCAGTCCCACGACTCTCCGGAGATGAACAACTCCCTTGCTACGCAAGTGTTCACCGCATGGGCCACCGAGGCTCTTCCAGAGTGCGAGGCGGGAATCGAACCCGCAAGCCGACAGAGTGGGTTCAAAGCCTACGCCTTAACCCCCACGACCATCGTCCCACTTATTTTTTTTTTCTTCTTTTATCCAGTATTTTTTTCTCTATTTCTTTAATCAAGTCTTTGATGATATAAGAAGTAATCCAAGAAGTGGACATTTTTCTTGCTTCAAAGGTACGGAGAGACGCAGATTTGTCAGTGATTAAAGGTACAAATTAAATGAAGAAATAGCCTTTCTATTTATATCTCTTTCAATAAGAATGCTTTTCCAGTCATAAAAAGAGAGGTGCTCAAGAAGTTTGGTTTCATTCACATATGTGAGATTGCATATAGACAGAGGAGATAGAGAAGGGATTGGAGAAGAACTGGTATTGATTGCTGATAGGTTATCGGTTTGAGAGGAATTAGATTGAGTGTTGAGTGTTGAGTAGAAGAAATTACAATGACCAGATCATCAACAATCATCAAGTCAATCCATGTAGTAGAATGATCGGTGGGGTGGTTGGTATTATGAAAAACTATACATGATCCGGCGGAGAACATTACTGATTTTAAATAGTTAGTTAAATTGTTGGTAGCATTAGAAGGTTTCGTAAATCACACCCACCAACATGCTGTCATAAGACGAAGATACCTTGATGAAAAGGGACTCAGAAATAAGGTCATTGGCAGGAGTACTCACTTCCACCCGTACACCTCATAAGCTGTCGTGATCGGATCAGAACCTAAAATCAGGTTTTAATTCGTGATAACTAAAGTGAAAGTATAGTTGAGTATAGAAGTGTCTTTAATACGCTAATCAAGAAAATCCAGTTCACATGATTACATTTGAAAACAGGGACTAAGTCACATGAAATGTTAATAATTAGAAAAGCAATGTGCATTACAGTAATAACAAATAGGGTTAGGTTGAGTTAATTGTTGTTGAAATGACAGTGTAGATATGGATCTAGAAGAATCTTGAGTGGTACTGGAGCATGAAAATTCAAGTATACCGTAGCAGTACAAATCTTTCAAATGGGGCAAAAAGAATCTTTGTATTATTCATAGAATATTTTGCTGCTGATACTATACTAAATCTTTTAGATGAAAAATAAAGCACAACACAATAAATTCAAGATAACTTTGACTGAGTAGGTGGTTTTTCAGAACAAAATTGATTCCAACAGCACTTTCAGAATAACTGAGAAACCTTTGAGTTATTAGGTATGCTACTAGGATGCTACTAGAAAGCAGTAGTTGCTATCTATGTCTCACGACGGTCCGCAAATTAGCCAAGTAAATTCGTGGAGATCCATCCTCCCTGCGACAAAAATTTTTTCGGCCCGCAATCCACAGGCACTTGATTATTTTATCTTCTCTGATACTCAGGGCAATATTTTAGATTTTTCTGTTCAAAGATGACAGAGCGAGGTTTTCAAGGAGTCCCTAAGAACCTTATGCCCCTTAAACGGTTCATCTCGCAGTTGCTGATTGCTGAGTTTTTTGATAATGATAGGGGGATTGGAGGATTTTGTAAGTGCAGGGGCCTTCATGATTCTATACATTTCGACCACATCTTCCCTTTGAATGGAAGCGTCGAGAGCCCTGGCTATCGAGTCCATTTTCGTAAAAAGTTCTGCATTGGGTTTCATAGCGAAATTAAGAATTTCCAAAGTCCTTTGAAGGGCCGCTTGCTAGTTTATGTTCACCACATGCTCCAGAGAAGACACTTTTAATTTCAAGTCATTGGCATCCTTTATAATTTTGGTGATACCTTCCTTTCCCATTTGTGAGACAGCTTCGAGTACAGAAACTCTATTCAAGTTCTCAGCAATGTCTGCTTTGATCGCTTCAAGGGAGGTCAGGAGACTGTCATGAAATGCTTGCTGCTTGTTTTCAAATTCTGTGATCCTGGAAATAATCTCATGAGACTGCACAAGTGCTTCCTTTCTTCCTGACAACACTGTATTTCTGATCATAGCAGCAAGATCAAACGAGTGGGTTGTAGCCGTTGCTGCTGAGGAGGTAGCAGCGTGAGGGGGAGATGTACCGATGGCGTTGAGATCATCAAGTGCACGTTTTCCAGACGAGCTAGCATCGAATGCTGCAGAGATGTCGCTGACGTTTTGCCTTCGAATTTTGTGCAGAAGAAATCAGCTTTACTCTTTTTAATGTTATCAATGGTTCTTTGAAATGTTGAAATTTACAAAGTGCAGATAAGTTGAAACGCCACACTTCAAACACATAAGCACCTCAGATCCTCCTCTGGAAATCACTTCCGTGCACTCTGGACACGCACCCATTGCTCTAAATGATAAATGACAGTTATTTATCAATCCCAAAACAGCGAGAAACCAGCAGTCCGCTTCAATCACCGTTACCATTACGTTTCATGTGGAAGGAGCATAAGCAATAGCGTTTACAAAAAAAACAAGGTTGCTCAGATGCATCAGCAACACGCTGAATCACAAATTTCAAAAATGTATTAGGAAACAAGTGAGAAAAACTGAGGAGAGCCGGAAATCGATACATCTGCCCTGATCACCGTTACCGTAACGTCCCATGTGGAAATAGAATAAACGATAGAGTAGTGCTGATGATAAACTAGAAAAAATCAAATACCTAATGGACTTAGAGAGTAGCTACTCTTGTAGTCCTTCAACAGATTAGATATTCGACAGGTGTATTCTTGGCGAGCTATACTCCTTACGGCAGAAAATTTGTCCGCGAGTAATACACGAGTATTTGTTTCTTTTCTCTTCACGAAGACCAAGAGTAATGGCATGAATCTTCCCATTCACTGGTGTTTCAGTGATGGGTCATGAAGGAGTTACTCAATGGAGGTGCTTAAATAATTTTATATAGTTTAACAACGCCATCCTTACGAATATTCACATCTAGAGTTCTGATGACAGATTCCATGGAAGCCATTAGGTCTTCATTAGGCTTCGTGAGGAGACCATGAATTTTCAGCGTCTTGTGAAAAGTCGCTTGCTCGCTAGCATTAGGCGCGTGATCGAAAGTCACCACTTTGGCTTCGAAATCTCTAGCTTCCTCCTTGACAAGTACAATTTTCTCATTTTGCACTCAATTAGCCGGCATTCTCATGAGAACGTGGTCGTTAAAGTGTTTCTTTCCAATCTAAAACCAAAACAAATTTAGCAATCTCTTTACTAGTATAGAGGTTTTTGAGAGTTTCATGCAAATGTTTTTGCATGTTTCAAAAAACAAAAATGGCCTAATTCCATAGTTATCCCTACCTCAAAAAATGTAATCATCAGTTTCTTCTTGCAGAGTTAAGTTCAGAGTTTGAATGTTCACCTAATGGCGACCCTATTCCTGGTACTCCTCGAGGCAGATCATCTTCTTCTTCCGATAGACAACATTCTTCTGCCAGCCACCTTCTCGTGCCAGGTCCAGGTCTCCTTCCGCCGAGCGCATGGTTCCACCTACCACTATTACTTCTGTAGACGGGCGCGTATATGATATTGACCAACTTTAATTTCTTCGGCTTATTCCCATTAAAAATCCGAATCGGCAATTCGAACTTCGAAGATACACTTTTCCGGCGGATAAACCAATTCGACACTTGAATGACCAACCACTACCGCAGAGGAGGCATTAGCAGGCAATGGAGAACATAATTTCCAAACATATTCCATTCGACCCTTCTTAAGTTTTTCGAAAGATTTTGTTGAGATTCCGAAATTAGCACAGGCCAAATCCACCAGATTGCGAGCATAAGCAGGAAGCAAGTAAATGAGTAGAAAAAAAGTCACGATGTTTCATAGAAGAAGTCACCAGCGCTTTTACGAAATACAAATTTTTGTGTGATTAAACTTTTTAAAATATATATTCACTCAAAAACATGAGAAGCGACAAATTAATATTTTGGCATCCGGTCGCTATCACAGGTATATTCAAGAGGCGAATAATTTTGTGATTTGAAGTTGTACCACCTGTATTTCAACTTTATTTGGTCTTCCAATTCTTCAAAATTATCTTCATTTTTTTCAACTTACACTGAAATCTTTTGAATGCATTTGAGTTCTTCTGAGTTCACTCCATTCTGCTTAATTGAATGGATCGAAATAATTTTTTTAACGTTTCTGTTTTGCTTAATTCATCCGGAAGGCTTTCGAACTCAAATTGAATTGAGATGATGAAAAATTAAAAAAATAGTTGCAAAAGCAATGAAATTTACTCATTGTCATAATAAAGACTTGTGAACTATATTTTGAGAGCAACTAGAATAATTATTACAAGCAGGCGACATGCAACTGCAAAAGACTGTTTTGTAGCCTATTAAGTAGCTTAAATCTTCCCCTCCTATGCCTTTTTCTCTTTCGAAAATTGCAGAATTATTATTGGTAGTACAGCTGCAAAGAGAAGAAATCGTTTCCCAGAAAAAAAATTTATATACAACAATTAATAATGGAAGAACTTTGATTATTAACCGAACTTTTTTCCAATCGGATCTTTACCAAATTCAAAGAAATTCTTAGATTATATAAAATAAAAGCTTATTCTTCCTCTCAAAGAAGATTCCCTACAATTTTGCTACATTGAATTTTTGGAAAAAAAATTATTGTTAAAAGATTACTATTTGTTTTATACATTTTTTCTCCATTCTTTTTCTCAAGTGTGTCTTTTATGATTTAAAGCAATAAAAAGATAATTTTTATAATTAAATAAGACAACATTTCAAAGAATTTTAGCTCAAGAGACTAAGCTTCTAGCTAAATATTGAAATTTCATCATTTCATATATAGGAATGAAAAATAAAAGCGACACAAATGAAGCGATAAGAATAATTTTAGGCTCGGTGGGGTAAACCCATGTCTTTCTTGACCTAATTCACGATTTATGATTATACACTCTTTAATACATTAAAAAAAAAGAGTTAATCAGTTTTAATCCTAATTGCAAAAAATGAGAATCGTTCATACTCTGGTCCTTGCATTGATGCTCATCCTTGACTCTATTGGTGAATATAATAGTTTACTATATCTATATTTTGAAAAACGTTTTTTGAAGTTCATATGCATACATTCCTATCAACAGCTCTTCATTGAAACTCTATGAAACCGTATGCGCACAAAAATGTATTGAATTCTGTTCTTCCGAATGTCAAATATTTCACTTAAATCCTATTTTTTGCCTAATCGTTGACCTTTCTGCCAACAGTTTTTGAAAACTATATGAAATCTTTCCAGCGCAAGACTTGTTTCACGTTCAGTTTTTTGGAATTCCAACAAATCATTCTATCAAATTCTATATTTACAGAATTCTTATAGCTTTTCAACAAGAGCATCTTTTGAAATAAATCTTATACTTACAGAGCTGCTATTAAATTATATCTTACAAAGTTTCAGCAATTTCTGTCAAATTCATGATATCCATCATATTATTACCAACAAATACTCATGAAAAAATCACTATTCTTGGTATTTTTCAAATTAACATGTTCATTTTATCAGCAAAGTATGATTCTTAGGATAAAAAGGAGTGATTTTGCCGAGAAAAATATTCATACATGTAAAAGACGCCCAAGACAAAGATGATGGATAAATATTTGTTTTATATTATGTATCTTAAGAAGATCTGAAAATTAAATCCAGACAAATTTTTGATCATAATTGTAATGTATGTTTCAAGTGTGATAACAGTTTTAAAAAAAAAATACAAAATTCAATTTTTCAGAAAACTTATGCGTGATACGAGATAAAGGTTAGGATGAAAGATTATTCATATCAAAAAGATGTACATATTTACATTATACTCTTTTTCAAAAGATGTATTAGATATATGTTATTTGATAAATTACAATTTTCAGTTCATAGAACTCAATAATAAATTAGAGACTGCAGAACGATATTATTCTCGTAAAGGAAATTGAGAATCACTTTGATGACGATTGAGCCAGAGCTAGATCAGGAAATCTGAAGCCGGTTGTGTATACTACATACATAAGCAATAAATTAGAGTCGTTTCATGATTATTTGAATTATTTGCATCAGGTTGCGTCATCTACGGTGAAGGCTACTGCAAACAATGCCCAAAACGGTGCGTAATTCCAAGTTCCAGTGTATTCATTGTTTGTGGAAAATACATGCGACATTTCTTTGCGCTTTCTTCGGAAGCGGGCTAATTTTTCGCAGTCCGCGTGCAATCAAAAACAAGTAAAAAAAATCATCGTAACTAAAATGAATAATTATTACAAATCGCACAAGAATGGAATCACTATTGCGCTGTGAGGGGCTTTCACTTATTCCGCAATGCAGTTGTCATTTGTTTGCAACGTTTTGATATTCCGATGATGTATTACTGTGCTGATAATAATAACATGATTGAACTACTGGCATGCATTTGCCAAAAGCAATTAATACACTAGAACTTGGAATTTTGCACGATTTCAGGCATTTCTTGTAGTGGCTTTCACCAATGATGACACAACCTGATGAAGCTAACGCGTTCAAAGCATTAGTTGTATCTCAGTTTTATCAGAATAGAGAAAAAGCCTCAATCCTCTTCTCATCGATGATATGATACAATCGTACATTATTGACCCGACTCACGGCAAGCTAATGGAGCCTTGAGTAAATTAATTTTCTTTCCAATCTAAAATCAAAACAAATTCAGCAATCTCTATGCTAGTATAGAGGTTTCGATAGTTCAGCAAAATGTTTTTGCATTTTCCAGAAAATAAAAAATACCTACTTATATAGTTATCTCCACCTTAAAAAATTGAATCTTCTGTTTCTTCTTGCAGAGTTAAGTTCAGAGTTTGAATGTTTACCTAATGGCAATCCTATTCCTGGCATTCCTCGTGGCGAATCATCTCCCAATAGACAACATTCTCCTGCCGAGCCTCCTTTTCATGCCAGGTCCAGGTCTCCTCCTGCCGAGCGCTTAGTTCCACCTACCACTATTACTTCTGTAGACGGGCGCGTATATGATCTTGACCAACTTCAATTCCTTCGGCTTACTTCCATCAAAAATCCGAATCGGCAATTCGAACTTCGAAAATATACTTTTCCGGCGGATAAACCAATTCGATATCTTGCAGCACGGAAAGTATATGGGCGCATGCCGGAAGGAGAACAAATTGTCTTATCTTCAATGGATGGTGATGTCTTTGCGATATTAGAGAGTAGTAGTGTTTTTGCTGGAATATATGCTCATAGTCGTCGCATTCGCAACACAGGGCGGGCAAAAATAAACATGAATAGCGCCAAGGTCACCCCAATGACTGCAGATGAAATCCGGGACACTCCAGTAGGCTCCTCACGTCTAATTTTTATGAATTTTCGCGTAACGCGTGTTAACCACTTCGATGGATAAGTTGATTTTAACAAGAAACTACTATTTGTTTCAAAGAATGTATAGACCTGAATTTCTTACAGGTCATACTGGGAATCTCAGGAGAAAAAGATTTTAAGAATATGAAACAAAGTACATGTTGCAGATGAAGATTTTTTTTATACCTGTACAATCTTCAAAACTTTCAGTCGATTGTCAACTACTTCCTGATTAATGAAACGTTAAAAAGTACCATTTTCTGATGATCATTTTAGTTGAATCAACATTGAACAGCTGTAGGTCACGGAAAATAAATGTTGAGGAATCCGAAAAAATATGTGGATAATTCTTGAAGTAGTACCTACTACTAAATATGGCTGAGGCAGTGTTATGTTTTAAGGTTGCTTCTCTCTTAGGGGAGCAGGTTTCATTCGGAAACACGAAATGCGTCGTGCCAATGATATCCCAGAATATGCTCAGCATATCCCATTAATGTCCTAATTTTTGTAGAACAGGATATCTTAATTTCCATAAATCGAGACATCCTAGTATATCATTGCGATGTCCCATATTTAAAATGCAGCATATTCCAAGGATGTTCCCAAGATATCCTAATTATATAATTTCGTATCATTCTGGAAATTCGAATATGTACCTTCTGCAAATAATTTATTGTCACTGTGCTTTAAATAAACAAACTCATATTTTCCCAGAGCTACAAAGATTCGAAGTTAGTTGCGCCGTCTTCAAAGCTGTTCAATCTTGTATTTTCCAAAACTTTCGACTTGTTGACCGTACACGGTCGTTTTACTGTATTTTCAAAATTGTTTTAAGTATCACAATTTTGAGATGATTGTTTCAATATCGAGAATAGTTTATAGGTATGTATTTATTATGCTTCCATATGTGTGCGTAGATTCAAGTGGAACGTACAACGTACAATAAATAAAATGTTGTTTGTGAACATATCCTCGGATCAAAAATTTTATCTTCCCATTAAAACTAAAGAGGGAAAAGATGATATTAACAATGAAAACAAAACAGAAAATTAAAGGTCTTTTTTAAGAGCTTGGGCTACGGTTTATGGGGTTACACAATTGCAACTAAAACCATTGGTAGCAAAATTGAAAGAGCACGAGTGCTTATGAAGAGATTCCAAAAGATCCAAGGGCTTTACTTGGGACATCGAGTACTAAGACATGTGTACAAACTATTAAACCTAGAGTTTATCACCACTTTGGTATTTTGGTAATGATGGTATTCCTATTTCGAAGTTTTCTAAAGCAACTTTCTGGCCGCTGCAGCAATTGGTCAGAAGATACTTTGAACTCAAGGCTAATGTGTCAAAAAATGTAAAGCTAGAAGAAAGTTGAATTGAATGTATTCCTTCGTCGGAACACCACAATGGTCGGTTACCTGACGGTTGTATAACAATCGGTAAATTATCGAAAAGTATACACGATTTCTATAAAAAACCTTGACAGCCTTCCCTCGTAGATTTTTCATTAGTAAGAAATGTGTCTCCTTCCAAAACCTGGCCACTAAGTAAAGTGATTTCAAAAATTATGATTGTGCAGGCTGTGAAGAATGAGTGCATTGCAAGTGTATAAAGATTCCTCGATTTCCGTGTCCAACCTCGAATTTAAAAAAACGATTGAGCTTCAACGAATCAGTGAAGAAGTTACAGATAAAAATTCATTAAGAATGGAGAACTGCGAGGAAAACTCTTCCAGCATCTATGGGAACTACCAAATTCAGAGTTTCTTCTGAAAAGCAATCTCACAAGACAGCCGTCGGGAATATTGTTGCACGCAATACGGAGCAATACGATGAATTAGAAATATCGCCTTCGCTATCAGCAAACAACCAAAAAGGAAAAAGTAATTTTTGATATTCATCCTCGCAAAATAAAGATGATCAATTCTTAGCACCTGCAAATTCTAAAAGTCTTTTGAAAACTCTCTCCTGCCAAATACAGAATGATAGAGATCTGTAATCTTCAACAGAGACCGATCTTACACCAGGAAATGAATTTGGATACAGAAATAATTTCGTGAGACCAGGATACATACTGATAAATCCAGGGAAAAAGACATCAGAAGATGTGTATAATGAAGGCAACTAATTTTGATTTGTTACTTCAAAATATTACTAAAAACCAGTTTTGTGCATAAGTCGAACTGAACCGACTATAATCCGATTCGACACAGCTGAGGACTGAAGAGCGTGCAGACCTCTATACAGCAGGGAGGCTGAAAGCACCTTATCCCTGATATATCCCTTCATATATGATGATTCATGCTTTTCTAGCATCTTCAGGTGGAAGGACGTCGACTGTTTGGCCAGAAATCTTTAACATTAGTGCAATCCTACTTCCGAAGTTCGAAAATGAATGCCACTCCGTCGTCCTTCTATGCTGATAGTACGTGTTTTAGGGCAGCGCTTACATCATTCCAGTCGGCCTTTTCCTTCTCTCGCTTTCGATCTTCCACCTCACGGGCATTTTGAGTTTGCTGAAAATCCGGGATGAGACTTCTATCAGGTGATTCAGCGTTGCTTCTTCGTCTTCAGCAAATTCACTATCATCAAGCCTTATGAGCCCAAGGCGAGCTTCCAAACATTTTGACAGATCTTGTGTAGCGTCGCTGTATCATCATTCTCTTTGATTTCTCGCAGAAGCCCTTTCAATCGTTTCGCTCATAAATTCCTGAATTTTCTTGTATTCATTCTAAGCCATCTTATAGACATTACAGTCTCATATATGCTACCGTAGCTAGTGGGGAATTCCATGAGGTATCTGATCTTTCAAACCAACTGTTTTTCTAGGGCTTACAGGAACATCACATATTTGTGGTCTGGAAGGGACCACTGATATGTGTGCTTTTCCATACTGTATGGTTGGAGTTTGCATCACAGCCCAACAGCAGAGAAATTCGATTTTCCAAGCAGTGCTGAATTAGAGCCTTCACCTCTCTAGGAGCCGTTCTTTGCTTCTGCTCCTGAATCGCACCTCACACCTTTCCATGCCACTAATCCTTTCCCTATATATCCAGCGTTCTTGGAGCCTTATCTACATTATTGTGGTAAGACCCACCCAAGCGCATTTCCTTCGGTGAAAATTAATCTGCAGCATGGAGATTTCCGCCAGTTGGGTCGCCCGGAAGATAACCATGCTAGCTTCTAGATAGAGACTGTAATCCAGAGCAATCTGGAAAAGCCTCGGTGGCCCATGCGGTGAAAACTTGCCTAGCAAGGGAGTTGTTCATCTCCGGAGAGTCGTGTGACTGGTACCTCTAGAGAAAAAGGTTATCTAAGTACTTAAGGCTGTTGATCTTGGTGGTTCGGAACCCACCTTAAACTGTAGGTCAAGTCTCGACGTTTCAAGAAACCCTGAGTCAGGAAAAAACTGTTTTAACGAACCATTCTATCTGTCGGTCTGTCTTTATTCCGACCATGCTATGAAAAATAAAGATGGTAAAATAAAAAATTCATCGATTAAAACGAAACCACGTTAAATGAGGGCCGATACGTTAACATATTTCTTGTAAATTGTTTTTTATTGTGATTTGATAAAGATGACATAAAAATGGGCGAGAGGAAGAAGAAAAAAGGGGATTTGGTGGGTGAACGTTTGTCGTACTTCTTCACGATAGCTGAACTTACCCCGTATGCTAGCCGATTTTACTTCGTACTCTAGATGATTTTGAACCGTACCCTAGCCAACTTTACCCCGTACCCTACCCATCCTTAACCCGTACCCTATAAAATTTTAACCCGAATCACAGCCGCCCTTATCCTGAAACCTAACCAACTTCATCAAAGACTTGTACCATATTTTCAGCTGTTTCAGATAATGTCGAATTAATTATAAACTCGAAAAGGTTAAGGGATAGGGTAGGATAGGACAGGACCATATAAGGCAGGATTAAATAAGATATGATAGGATAGTATGGGAGAAGATGGGATAGGCTAGCAGAGGATAGGATATGATTGGAAAGAGGCTATGATAGGAAAGGATAGGATATTATTGGACAAGATAAGATAGAATAGGATAGGGTTGGGTAGTACAGGATATGATAGGATACGGTAGGATGGGACATGAGAGTATAGGAGAGGACATGACAGACTAGGATAGGATAGGGTCTGATAGGAAATAATGGGATAGGATAGGATAGGATAGGACTAGATAGGATGTGATAGAATAGGATGTAACAGGACATGATAGGATTGGATAGCAGAGGACAGAATATGGTAAGAGAGGTGAGGTAATGGAGGGGAACCGAGAGGAGGAGATCTAAAATACTTCATGCGATTTATAAGGCTGCAAAACCCTTCATTTTAAATTTGTAATGTCCTTGATAGCTTTCTGATGGGAGGAGCCGCGGGATTAAGATATAGCTGGTGGTCAGTCAAGCGTGTCAAATTACTTGATGACCTCACATTCAGCGCATTAGTTGCATCAGTTTGCAGCATGCGTCCAAATAAAACAGGAATGGTCCATGTAGCCCTTCCTGTTTATGATTGGATTCCACCGATTTGAGGTAAAGGCCACTGAAAGCCATGCCCGGATCTGTTCTTATATCGGGAGTTGAGTGTATTTGACGTCTTATCATCTTTTTTTTTTCATTTGAAGCAACATAAAGTTGCTCCCTCTGCATGAACATTTTTTTTCATTGATGTTCTAGTTATTCATTATAAACTTCAAATCATAATGACACAATTTTCAAAATTGTGATGAATAAATTATAAATTAATCCCTTCAACGACTTAGTTTCAAGGTCCTTGTTAAGGAATCCTGTGAAGAAATCTATGCAATTATTTCAACTGTCATTATGCTTTCGATTGCTTTAATAAGAATAATAAAGTCATTCCGTACTTCGACTAATGAGGCGTTTGACCTGTTTGGCCAAATGAATTTTTCCTCTAACCCAGTTTGGGCGAATCGAATGTCCTAGTTTGGGCGAGCGACGTTATCAATTTTTTGCAGTCATGTCCTTTTCTATTACACACAAAATTCTATCCTTGTCTCTTTCTCGAAAGAAAACATTACAGGGGCGCCGCAAGTTGCTCGCCCAATCTTTTCGCGTACATTTTTGTCAATTTTTCAGCACAGAAGTATAAAAAAACACGCGTCATGACAGAGACAGTTTCAAGAATTGTATTAGTATGCTTGTTAGAAAAAAACATCTAATTTGTGTGTAACGTTGTTCTTTGTAAACACTAAAAAAATAAAATGAATATATAATTTATGTCAAAAATATATTTTTATTCTATAATGTGACCTAACTGTTGCTAGTGTTATCAACTCTAAGATTGCCATGGATTTACCTATAGTATCTGAGAATTCACCTTAAATTGGTAACTCGCCCAAACTTGGTAACTCGCCCAGACTTGGTCACTCGCCCAAACTGACAATATTAAAATATCTTTCAACTTATCGACTGAATTAGAATATTTTACGATCGTAATACATTTTTTAATCATAGTAATTATTATAAAAGTCGCTGAACGTGAGGAATAAGAATGATTTTGACCTATTTTCAAAGTCCTTTTGATCTTATTTTACATTCAGGATCGTCCGGAATGAATAAGTATCTGGAAAGTCGGATGTTATATGCAGAATGTTGCAGCGACACGTTTCTGCATAATGCTCTTAGAACAGAATTCAAAATTTTTCCGCCGCTATTCAGAGCAGTGTATCACAGATATTATTTATTAAAGCCTGGTGTTTTGTTTCAGTTGAAAAATGATACTAAAACCTGTACGTGATATTGCAACGAGTCTCGATTTTATTTTTTCATAAATCAACTACGTGAAATTATTACCTTCCGGGACACCTTTTTTAAAAAGAAGTCAGGTAGGAACTTGGTAGGATTGAATAACAGTGCATCTGAATTTTTAAAACGTTTTCAAACTTCTCCCAAAAAATGTTTTTATTGAATTGAAAGTAATGTAAATATTCTTCGGGATGTAATGATTATTTATCAACAATGTTCTTTCTGAACAAAGAACACGAACATAATCTAAGAAAAAAGATAATAATAAAAAAAACAATTTTCTTTTATTCAAAATTTAATTATTTCGTTGAAAAATATGTTTTCTATACGAAAATTAATTGGTTCAACTGAACACTTAACTTGCACATGTTTGGTTTAAAAATTTGTTCCTTAAGTTGAAGATTCAAATATTTGGTTTAAAATTCTTGTATTTCACTGAAAATTTGAATTTTCTGGGTGATTACTTAAACATCTTGGTGACTCATTCATATTTTTTATTAGAAATTCTTTTGAAAATTAATCTATTTTGGTAGAAAATTCATCTCACTGGTTGAAAATTGATATTTTTTGTTGAAAATTAGTTTTTTCTTATTTATAATTGATGCATTCAACTGGAAATGTAACTGTTCCATTTTTTCTCGACAAATTTTTTTTTTATAGAAATTTAATCTTTTCGGTTGAGAATTATACTATTATGTTGAAAATTTACTTTAATTTTATTGAAATTCAAGTTTTTTTACCGAAAAATTGACTGTTTTGCCGAAAATTCGTTTGTTTTTTGGTTAAAAATTTATTTTAATAATTGAAAATTATCCTACTTTATTTTTGATAAGAAATTTATCTTTTTAGTTCAAAATTCATGTATTTGCTGAAAAATTAATTTTGTCTTTAGTTGAAGATATATCATTTGAGTCCAAAATTAACTTGACCTATTCCATTTTTTAGAAAACTTACGTTTGTTGATAAAAAAGTAGTCTTTTTCGTTAAAAAATTATCTGCTCAATAGAAAATCTAACTATTCTGTATTTTGTTAAGAATTTATTTCTTTCATTAAAAAAAAAATCTATTTGGTTGAAAATTCGTTCTTTGATTGATAGAAAATTCACCTTTTGAATAAAAAAATTCACTCTTTATTTGAAATTCCATATTTTTGGTTTAAAATTCATCATTGTGATTAAATATTAATATCTTTGGTTAAGAATTCGTTTCTTTGTAATTGAAAATGAATTTTTTCAATTTCGATTTCCATTTTTTTTTCAATTCATGTTTTTAGTTGAAAATCAATTTTGCTGAAAACTTTTTCTTCAATTCAATTTTCTAACTGCGAATTCAAAAATTATATTTTTGGTTTGTAAATTCAGCTGTTTTTAGTTTAAAATTGAATTACTTCGCTCAGAATTAATTTGATTTGGTTGAAGATTCAATTTATTTTTTTTTTTTTGAACACTTCTTTTTCTGACATTTCAACTATTCTAATTTTGTTTGGCACTTGATTTTTTTAGGTGAAAATTCATGTACTTCGTTGAAAATTAGTCTTTCTTGGCAGAACATTGTTTTTGTTTTTTTTTGAAAATTCAAGTAACTATTTGGTTAAAAATTCATATTTCTGGTTAAAGATTCATCATGTTAGCTAAAAATTCATTTCTTCGGTTGAAAATTTCTCTTTTCGCTTCATAATTTATTTATTTATTTTTGCAATGAACTATTTTAAACATTAGTTTTAAATTTAATTCGCTTCCGTAATAGTATCGTCAAAATTTGGGAGTTTTCAGCTTTATTACTGACAATTTTTTATGATTATAACTTTTTTAATTCGGACTAATTTTAGAAATATATTTTTATTTATATGATTTTATAATTATTCATAAATTATTTATTTCCTTTTTCACAAATTTTCTAGTATAATTTTTTGTTGAGTATATTAATAACTCGTTTAGTTTTTTTCATGAATTTTTTCAGTATAATTTCTTCTTAATTATTTGTAAAGATAACGTATAACCGGGTATTTTTTCACAAATTTTTGAAATATATTTTTTGAAAATTTTAAATTTGTTCATTATTTTACAAATTTTTGTTTTAAATATATTTTTCCTCATTCAAAATTTTAGGACTTCCTCAAGCCTTGAGAAATGTTTGCCCCAAGTTTCAGAGACGTATGTATTACACCATTTATACCATTAAGCCATTTCCCTCTCGGGGTAGGCGTGACACTACCCTATTCGGGTAGTGTTTCTAGGTGGATTATTTATTACTAGTGCTACTAGTGTGGGCTCACCACACCCACGACGGGCCAACAGCACGCAGTATTCCCGAACGGTCACCCATTCAAGTACTAACCGCGACCAACACTGCTTAACTTCAGTGATCTTACGAGAACTGGTGTTTTCAGCGTGGTATCGCTGTTGGCTATTATGATTTATGAACAATCTGAATTTAAAGGATTCTTACATGAACCTTCTAAACCCCGCTTTTGCCCCATTATTAGGGGGCATCAGGAGTTTAAAAATTGAAAAAGGGGAGGTGAGCAACCGTGTTCCGTAGGAAAAAACCCTCATAGTTTCGGTCGGGTGTCCGTCCATCCGTCCCTTTTTTTTTCCTTTCTGGGAAAGGAAGTGTAGGAATTAAGGGGAGGGGACTGAGTGGAAGCGTTGGAAACTAGTGGATGTGAATGGCGGGGAAGTAAAAGAAGCAACAAGAATGTAGGAGAGGGGAAGGATTATAAGTAAGAAGAATAAGTGAGGGGTAGATTTGGGGAAGCGATGAGAAACAGTGGGAGGGGAAGTACTGAAAGTGAGGGTAATTAATGGGAGGTCATGTAGCGGAAGTGATGAGATATGAGGAGAATTGAGAGGAAGTGGGGCAAGTGAGGATTAGGGAGGGTAATTGGGGGAAGGTATTAGGAGTGTGGAGTGGGGAGTGGGGCGTGGAATAAGGGGCAGTAGAGGAAGCGATGGTAGTGGATGTGTGGAGAAAGGAATTAGAGTATGAAGAAGTAGGGGCAAGAGGGGAAGTAAAGTAAGGGAGGGATAGTAGGAGAAGTAGACGGAAGAAGGGGAAGTAGGGAAGGGAAAGTATAAGAAGAGGGAGATTTAAACTTTGGAATGAATCTCTCAAGAGGCTATAAAACCCTCTTTTGTAGGGTTGTGGCTCCTACTTTGCCTAATTTTTTATTTCTTCACTCATTCTTCATTCAAATCATATCTAAATAATGCCTGATGAGGAAGTCTGAATTAGCTTCGAAACATTGTCTATGGTTGTTAATGTTATTTTTCACATCGGACTAAACCTCATTGCATAATGTATGGTTCAATATTGTTTTTTTCATAATTACTTTATCTGTTCGGAAAATGTAATATTCTGATCAGATTGATTCAGAATCAACCACAAATCAAGTCAATGAATCGGAAACGTCTATCGTTGTTAATGTTATTTTCCACCCCAGAATTAACTTACTTGCATAATATATTGTTTGGTTGGATTATTAATTTGTCCATCAGGAAAATGTAATATTATGACTAGATTGCTTTGGAGTCTATTGAAAATCAACCGTTGCATTCAATCTGAAACGTCTATCCTGGTTAATGTTATTTTCAACTCATGATGAACCTCTTTGCACAATCTATGATTCTGTATAGTTTTTTTGGATTATTATTATTTTTGGATTATTACTTTTACAATCGATGCTTCTATACTGTTTGTTTGTATTTTTTTTCCATTCGAAAAGTGTAACACTATGACTATCTAGATTGAAAATAAATCACAAATCAACCAGTTCAAGAAATCTGAAACTTCTCTCGT
>CAKNXH010000363.1:159379-179360 GCA_932178445.1 Andricus quercusramuli
TGGAAAAATCTGAGTGCAATATTGAATTGCAAAGAACAAAATACATGCACACCAGAAATTAATAATCAATGAATAGCGTCCATTTAATTCAGAATGTCCGCTTTTGCCCCGAAATGACCTTTAATGTCCTTCAAATAATATGACAAACATTTACCAAATAACTTGACTAATTTGGTTCTTGCCAAAATGAATAAATTGTTTCTGCTCCTTTATAGGAAAAAGGCTAGAGGAAATTTTATTTAATAAATACTTTATTAAGAAAATGACCTTGAGCCAGCTTTGAATGTCATTGTAAAAATGGAAAGAATTTGAGTGCAATATTGACTGGTCAAGAATAAAATGCATACGCGTCAGGAGTACATAATCAATCAAAAGCGTCAATTTAATAAGGAATGGCCATTTTTGTCCTAAAATGTCCTTGAGTGAGTTTTGAATGTCATTATGAAAATATGGAAAAATCTGAGTGCAATATTGGATTGCAAAGAACAAAACCCATGCACGCCAGAAATGAATAATCAATGATTAGCGTCAATTTAAATCAGAATGTCCGTTTTTGCCCCAAAATGGCCTTGAGTGACCTTCAAATTTCATTGTAAAAATCTGAGGAAAATCTGAGTGCAATATTGAATTGCAGAGAGCACAATCCATACGCCTCAGCAATGAATAATCAACAGATAGCGTCAATTTTATTATTCGCGTTCATTTTTGCCCTAGAATGACCTTGAGCGACCTCTAAACCCTATAAACTACTCATTTTTTGCGACTATTAAAGAAATTATGAAACTTTGATCTGAAAAATGAAAATTCGACACGAAGATGTAACTTCCTAAGCGGAGACTTGTTTTCCTCGCATTAAGTTGGAACGTAAAATGGGAAAACGTGTTGAAAACTTTAGCAATTGAGTTAATTGATTACCCAATTAGCTCTCGAAACGGCACAGCTAGTCAGGTACAAAATGAATAATTAAGCAGTCTGATGTAGGTAATGCCTTTAAGTACTTCAATACATTTCTGAGGCGATTCCCGTTCTCGGGTTGCGATGCTGATGTTAGTCGAGTTCAAGTCCCGAGTGCGCAGTTGAAAATCGCGCTTGCAGGTACAGAAGAAGGAATTATGTGGTTGGTTGAATCCCCTGCACGCGGCCACATAAGTTCGTTAGGTCGGCCCCAATTTTCACTTTATCAGAATTTACGGCCGCCTAAAAGCCCGCTGCGTTCCGTCTTAACCGAGTCTTCTCTTGTGTCGAAGAAAAATTCAACAACCTGGGAGAAACAAATTCCTTTCTATTAAAATTGCAACTAACAACATCTTTAATTTTAAGTCTGCAATTTTCAGAAAACGCCCTAATTTTCCGAACCAATTTTGAAATTGCTGGCCTCGGACTCGGGAACCTATTTAATAATACAATTGAGCGGTTGGGGCGTTTAAATCCAGCACTTGGCTCTGAACTTCTATGAATCGATATGTACTCGAATTATTATTGTAAGAGAAAAATTAATTTGATGTTTTACAGCTCTTTCGTATTTGACAACCCCATTTTCCAACTTTTTTTGGTAATTTATTTTTATTAATTAATCTTTGACAAAATACCAATGCAAGAAAAATGTGTCAAAAATAACAAAAAATGAAACTGGGTAGCTGCAGCAAAATTCGATTTGAAACCTCTATTTATATTAAATTATATTCACATGTCAAATTAAAAACATATTTTGAAAGTCTTCGACCAAAAATTACAACTTTTTCTGCCGGAGCGTGAATTGATAATGTAAAAGGGCGGATTTTTTATCGAAAAAAAAAACAATTTTCAACAAAACAGTTGAATTTTCAACCAAAAAGTATGACTCGTCATCAAAATGAATGAGTTCTGAACCAGAAATATATAAGTCATCCACAAGTCATCTCTGAACATAAAAATAATTAACTCTCAAACAAACCAAAAATACGAATTTTTAACAAAATAGTTATTAATGATAATGGACTCAATAATTTTTCTTTTTTCGGTATGGTTTTATCGTGCTAAAATTTTGATATTGTCCAGTTGGAAATCAAAATAATGATTTAATTCCCATGCATGTTGTGATAAACCAGTATTTTGATTTCCCAGTTCACAATCCCTTTTATGTTCGTATATCCGAGTTTTTAATCTCCTGCCTGTTTCTCCAATATAAATTTTGTTGCAGCATTTGCAATCGATCAGATATACAACTTCAGATAAATTTTCTTTGCTATCTTTATCTTTATTTCTAAACAAAGGAAGTTTATTTAGTGTGTGGTTGTTTGTGAAATAAACATTCATGTTGTATTTTTTTAAAGAAGATCTAAGACGTTCTGAGAAATTTTCAATATATGGTATAGAAACTTGAAGGTCTCTTTTTTTATAGGTTTCATTCCATTTTTTATTTTTTGAGGAACTATTATATATTTCAAATATTCTTTCCTCAATTATGTTATTTATTAATTGAAGTGGGTAATTATTTTGCATTAAGGTTTTTTTTTAATTGATTTAAGTTTTCTTTCCGGAATTCTTCTTCTTTATTCATAATATGTCCCCTAAGGGTTTACATAACTTCCATTTCTTACAACACTTCCTTCTACATTTTTTATAAAATCTTATCCTTACTATTTACAATTATTTACACCTATGTACATAAAATCTTATATCGAACGCCTTGAATCTATTTTTGACGCTAGCGCAATTTGGGACGTGTTAGCGAACGAGTGGTCGAAAGCGAGAGTGCAAGCGAGAGAGAGAGAGCGGTAACGAAAACGCATCTTAATCTACTTATGCTATTACATAATTATTACTTACAAATCTTTACGCTTCTTATTCAAGCGACTTCCGTTTCCTTTTTCTTTCACTTCTCTTGTACCTCCATTTTAACATTTTTTTTGCATCCATTCTTTCATTCTTTTTCAATTGCTTCCCTAGCATCCTCTAACTCCTTCATCCACTCTTCCCCCAAACCATCCTCCCCTAGAATCTTTACCACATTCCCTTGACAGGTTCCTTTATCTTCCATTCCTCTCCTACATCCTTCCCATACATGCTCCCATGTTTCCTCTTCCCATTCACATATTCTGCACTTCCTGTTATCTTTCTTTTCCCAATACATACTTGCCCTTACCCCGTTTCCCAATCTAAATCTTGCTATTCCTGTCCATCTTTTACTTCTTCTAATTTTTTTCCCTTCCATCTTCCCGTCCATTCTTTTTTTCTTCCCCCTCCTTTTCCAAACCTCATTATCTTTGTCTTTTCTACATTTAAATTCAACTTCTTTCCATCTAAGTATCTCTCTAATCCGGTAATTAAGCCCGCCATCCCTTCTTCATCCTCTGCCATCAACACTATATCGTCTGCGTATGCCAGTGTATATATCTTTCCGTTCCCTATCCTAACTCCTCCCCACCCTTTTCTCTTCATTTCTTCTTCCAAGTCTGATATTAATATATTAAATAAAAGCGGGCTCAGAGGACATCCTTGCCTTACCCCTCTCACCAACCAGAAACTATCTCCCACTTGCTCTCCTACCTTTACCTTGCTTCTTGTCTCTCTAAAAATGTCCGATACTCTCTTTATTAATCCCTCTCTTATCCCCTTTTTCACCATAACTTTTTCTATCTCGCCTCGGTCTAATGAGTCAAACGCCGCCTTCAAGTCCACGAACACTGCTATCATTTCCCCTTTCTCCCTTTTAATCCTCTTATTTACTAAGTAGTTCAGAACATATATATTGTCCATTACCCCCATCCCTTTTCTAAACCCTGTCTGATTCGGTGGCTCTATCTTTTTCTCCACAACTTCTTTTTTTAACCTCTCCCATAAACAGTCACATATACTTTATACAGTGTTGGCATTAGTGTAACTCCTCTATAATCTTTAACCTCCTTTCCTGTGCCTTTCTTCACTATTGGTATCACTACTCCTTCTGTCGATAACTCTGGCCACCCCTCTCCTCTCCATACTCTATTGCCCATTATCCACGCCCATTCCTCTAATTCTGTCCCCCCATATTTCCATACTTCATTTGGAATCTCATCTATACCAGGTGCCTTTCCATCTTTCATCATCCCTAATACCTTGACTATTTCCTCTCTTGTAATATCCTCCTCCTCATCTGTTTCCCTACCATCTCTCCCTCCTTTCCTAACTTTCCTCTCTACCCCTCCTAGTAATTCCATAAAATATGTTTTCCATTCTAACATCTCAATATCCTGGTTTACTCTTTTCCTTCTTCTCCTCTCTTTATTCACCACCTTCCAAACCTCTTCTTCCGTCCTAGCTTCTTCCTTCTTCTTCTGTTTACAATCCTCATCCCATCCACTTCTATCCCCTCCTTCACTAACTTCTTTTTTGCTTGTGCAATTTAATGCTTCTTTTATTTCTCCTACCATTATTTCCATTTCCTCGTTTAAATTCCCTTCCCCCATTTTGATATTCCTGATCTTTTCTTTAAACTGTTCTTTACCTTCCACTGACCAATCCCCTCTTCCTGCTCTTTTCACTTTTGCTTCCTTTTTAGCGTTTTTGTTATTACTCATTTCTCACTCTACCGTCACTATTACGGGAAAGTGATCCGAATCTATGTAGTTGCCTACCTCTAGTCTCTTAACCTTCTCTCTTACTTCGTCATTCACTATCACATAATCAATTACCGTTCCCCTCTTTCCTCCTGAACGTGTAAATTCCCCTTCCTCATCCCCCTCTATACTTCCGTTTAGGATAAACCATCCCATCTCCCCTAGGCTCTTCAACAACTTCTTTGCCTCCCCATTCAGTATCTTGTCTTGGGATTTTCTTCCTCGCTCTCCATCCCATTCCCTTCCTCCTCTATCTCCTGTTCTCGCATTAAAGTCACCTCCTATTATTAGCCTACTCTCATGCTTATTTTCTTCCATCAGTTCTCTTATATCCTCTGATTTTTCCTACATATCACCGTTCACATAAGCCCCCACTATCTTCCACCTCTCTCCTCCCATATTTATCTCTTCTACTATTAATCCTTCTTTATGTTCTTTCAACTCTTTTTTATCATTCTCTCTTATACATTCGTTCCTTACTCCCATCACCATTCCTCCCATTGCTCTGCCCTTTTTATTCTTCCTCTTTGCATTTTGAACCTGCCATTTGTAACCTCTTGGTAATATTCCCCTTACTCTTTCCCATCCCTTTTCATGTAGCCACGTCTCCATCATTACAACTACATCCCATTGTGTCAAATTGTTCATGAACTCCCTATCCTTTCTTTCTAAGCCTGCTATATTCCAGTAGCATATCCTCCATTCTTCCCTACTTTCGTTTCCTGTTTCTTTTGGTTTCTCACTATTTCTTATTTCTTTACCTCCTGTTCCTTTCTCTTCTAGTTTCCCAATACTTCATTTTTTACTAAATCTTCCCTGTCCTCATCCCAATCCCACCATACACCATCTATCTGTATTTTCCCATACTTAACCCATGTTCTTCTTCCTTTTTTTCTTTCCTCTTCCGCTATTTTCCTTAACCTATACTGTATGTTCCTTTCCACCTATGTCAGATCATCCTCTATTCTCTCCGAGCTTCCATATAACATCCTCTTCTTTGTCATCACTTCCCTCTTATGTTCCCACTTCTTCAGGTTCACTAGTGCCATTCTCTCCCCTCTTCGCTCTTCCCTTCCTACACTTCGCACTTCCTCTATCTCTACCTTAGCATCAATCCTTTTTAGTACTTCTTCCACTCCTTCCCTCAGCTCCTTCCCCTCTAATCTTAGACCCTTTATCACTATGTTTCTTTTTCTTTCTTCTCTCTCTTTTTTTTCTATTCTTTGCTCTATTTTTCTCAGCCTTTCCTTCTCCTTTTTCCCACTCTCCCCACCTCCAAACTCACGGTTTGAGCTTTCAATTTTTGTTATTCTACCTTCCAACTCCTGTACCTTTTTATTAGGCTCTTCCTTCTTTTCTAGTCTTTGCTCCAACATCTGTATCCTTTTCTCTAACTTTTCCCTGACTTCTTCCCATTTCCTCATTTCTTTCCTAAGTTCGGCCATTTTCTGTCTAATTTCTTTCCTAATTTCCTCCACCCTTTTCTCCTGCCTTTCTTCATACATCCCCATCACTTCTATCATCATTTTGCGCGTTTTCGAAAGTAAATTTAATTGAATCTTCTAAGCTGTTGAAAATATTTATGAATTCATTTATTTTGTCTGATGGAATAATAGCCAGGATATCATCCACGTATCTTTTATAAATAATAGGAGTAAAACTTAAATTATCAAAGGCCCTTTTTTCAAGATCTTCCATTACTAAATTTGCTACAATAGGGGATAAAGGAGAACCCATTGGACAACCTGAAATTTGTTTGTAAAATTTATTGTTGCAAGAAAATATTGTATTATTTAACACTGTTCTTGTAGCGATTAGAAATTCGTTTTTAGTGATTTTTGTTAAGTTTTTGTTAATATTTAATTTTTCTTCAATGCAATCTAATGCAAGTTCCAATGGAATGCTGCCATACATTAATACTATGTCAAGTGAAACTATTGAATGTGTATTAGGAACTTTGATACTTTTCAGTTTTTCTTTTAAGTCCCAAGAATTTTTAAGAAACGCTTGAGATTTTCCTGAAACTGGGTTTAAACAATTTGAAATATATTTGGCTAAATTATAAGTAGGAGAACCTACTACAGAAACAATCAAACGCCATTTTGAATCAGGTTTGTGAACCTTTGGGAGAGCATATGCTTTAGAAACTACACTATTATGTGATTTTAGTCTATATGACATACTTTCATTTATCAATCTTTTATTTTCCCATCTAATAGCTTTTCTTTTTTTTTAGATCAAATTTTTCTATACATTTTTTTCTCTTGTCATATTTTAATTTATTCATACTAAGTTCTTGTGTGTTGAAAAAAGTTAAAATTGAAATGTCTTTTACAATGTTGGATAATCTGTATTTTAAATGATTTGATAAGTGTCCTAAATCTTTGATATTTCTAACTAAGTTATTAATTTCATAATTTAAACATTTCTTTTTGAAAATGTAATCTTGTTCTTGCAAATTTAGATAATAACTTGTAATTTAAATTGTGCAAATTACATTTGCTAGTTTGATGATTACAATAGTTAAATTTTTAACAATATAAATAAATTTTTAATCAAATAGTAAAATTCTGAACCAAAAATAGAATATTAAACATTTCAAATAAAAAGAATTAATTTTAACCAAAAAATATTACTCTTCAGCAAAATAGTATAATTTTCAGCCAAATAATTAACTTTCAACCAAAAAAAGATGTTCTTATAACAAAAAAGTTAAATTTTTTTTTAAATAATTAATTTTTTAACCAAAAAGAAGATCTTTTAACCAAACCAGATGAATTCTCTACTCAGATGAATTTTCTACACGTACGAAAAAAGTCTGGCTATTTTTACCAAAATTTCGGTAAACTTAGCGACGGCCTTAATATGAATTGACTAAATGAAGATCGAGTGCTGCTATTTAGAAATTTGTATTCATTCATTTTCTCTGGACTTATTTTACTTTTTATGCCCGATATTCGATTTTCAGCAGTTCAGTTGCACTGTAGCATACAATCTTGAACTGATTTTGATAGAAAATGATTTTTCAAGAATGAGGACTTAAGGACAGGTTTATATATATTATAACAAACATTATAACATTATAACAAACTTGTCTTAAGTTTACTTAACATTCTTCGCAAGTTCCCGATTGATTCTGCCATTATAAAATTGTCATCTGCGAAAGCTAACCCACGTACCTTCGCTGTTTCGAGATCTACAGCTTCTTCGTCGAAGAGGGCCGTTTTCAGACACTTATCCATAAATATGATGAATAGCCATGAGGACATGACGCATCCTTGTTTCACGCCTTGAGCGTTAATTTACTTTTTTTTCAATTATTTAATTTTTGGCTCTTCAGATGACCTATGGTGTACAATATCCAACACACTCGTTCAAAAATTTCGAAAAAATTGATTGGAAGATCTAGTGTTTATCAAAAAATTTTGATTTATATACTATTTTTTTTAAGTCCAAAATTTGATGTTCAGCAGTTTAGTTGACCTTGAGTGTGCCGTTTCCAACTATTTCGTCTAAATATTTCACGATAAATTGACAAGATGAAGCTCCAGTTCCACTTTTCAGGAAATCTTGTTTCACTTACTGGTTCTAGATTTCTCTTAATTTTCTTTAACCCAAAATTCGATTTTTAGCAGTATACTAGGCCTGTAGCGTACAATATCCAACTAATTTGTCAACAAATGTCAAGATGAATTGACTAGATGGAAATGCAGTGCTACTTTTCAGGAATTTTTTCTTCGTATACAAGTTCTAGAGTTATTTCACTTTTAATGCCCGAACTCGTTTTTTAGCAATTTACTAGGCCTGCAGCGTACAATATTCTACTGATTCTTCTGAAAATTTAAAGATAAATTGACAAGATGGATCTTCAGTGTTACTTTTCAGGAAATTTTAGTTTATTTACTAGTTCTAGAGTTATTTTACGTTTTATGCCAAAAACACCATTTTTAGCAGTATACTAGGTCTGTAGCGTACAATATCCGCCTAATTCGTCTGCAAATTTCAAGATGAATTGACTAGATGGAAATAAAGTGCTAATTTCCAGGAAAGTTTTTTTCGTATACAAGTTCTAGAGTTATTTCACTTTTAATGCCCAAAACTTGATTTTTAGCAATTCCCTAGGTCTGTAGCGTACAATATTAGACTAATTAGTTTAAAAATTGTAAGATAAATTGGAAAGATGAATCTGCACTGCTACTTTTCAGGAAATTTTAGTTTATTTACTAGTTCTAGAGTTATTTTACTTTTTATGTCTAGAACTCGATTTCTAGAATTATACTAAATCTGTAGCGTACAATATCCAACCGATTCGCCTAAAAATTTCCAGATAAGTTGACTAGATGAAAATGCAGTGCTACTCTCCAGGAAATTGTCATTCGTATACAATTTCTAGAGTTATTTCACTTTTTATGCGCAAAACTCGATTTCTAGCAATTTTCCAGGCCTGTAGCGTAAAATATTTGACTGATTTGCTTAAAAAATTTGAAATGAATCGACAAAATGAATCTTCACTGCTACTTTTTAGGAAATTTTGTTTTATTCACAAGTTCTAGAGTTATTTCACTTTTTATGCCCAAAACTCGATTGTTGGCAGTATACTAGGTCTGCAGAGTACAATATTCAACTAATTTGTCTACAAATTTCAAGATGAATTTACTAGATGAAAATACATTGCTATTTTCCAGGAAATTTTGATTCTTATACAAGTTCTAGAGTTATTTTGCTTTTTATGCCACAATTTCATTTTTTGGCATTATGATAACCCTGTAACGTGCAATATTCAACTAATTCGTCTGGCAATTTGAGGATAAATATTGTCAGGATAAAAACACAGTGCTTCTTTTCAGGAAATCGTGTTTTACTTTTATTTGTATATTTCTTTTACTTTCCATGCCCAAAACTCGATTTTTAAAAGTATACCCTGGCGAAAGAATCGGATAAGAATTCCTTATGAACCAATCCGAAATCATCCGAATCATTCCGGAATCTGTATCCTAACCAATCCAATTTTTTTGTTTACATTTCGTTCGATCCAAATCGGTCAAAAATTAATCCGACTCAATCCGACTCAATCCGGTTCAATCCGAATGAACCCGAACCAAATTTTCAATCCGAATGAATCTGAACTCAGATTGACCAAAGACGATTTTCAATCCGAATTAATCCGATTCAATCCGAAATCAAATTTTTAAGAAAATTGAGAGCAAACACATTTTTGGACATTTTTCCAGAAACAAACTGGGTTAAAGTATTTAAGGTGAATAAAGGTGGAATAGGGTGACAATGAAGAACCAATATAATATAATATAATTTTTTAGCTCGCGAGAGCAATGTGACAAATGCAACTATTTAAAGAAAATTTAAAAACAAAAATTATTGAAAGATTGAGAAAAAATAATTAATTCTTTTTTAATACGAGCATAATTTCTGATTATGTAACTTTCAAAATAATAAAAAATGTAATATATAAAAAAGTGAGTACTTCAGTTAAAACAAATTTTAAAGTGATAACCCCTTACATTAGTCTTTTTGAAATCCTTACGAATTCTTCAAAATATTTGAGAAACCTTTCTGAAATTTTTTGTATGCATTTGAAATCACTGGAATATTTGAAATCTTTGTGAAATCTTTGAAATATTTCAAAAAATTTTGAAATCGTTCAAAATCTTTGAAGTGTTTTGAAATGTTCAAAATCTTAAAAAACTTAAACTTAAATCTTAAAAGCTTTTCAATTTTTGCATTTTTTTTGAAATTTCTATAAATATTTTAGAAAATCTTCAGAATATTCGTGAAACCTTTTCAAAAATTTTCGAAATTTTTGTGAAATCTTTTTAATCTAGTACACGCTGTTTTGCAATTTTCGTAATAATCTTGCATTTGCTTAAAATCGTTATCTAATTTTCAAGGAAATTTTCAAAATATTTGTGAAATCTTCCTGAAATCTTTTGTATTACTTTGAAATAATTTAAATATTCGAAATTTCTGTGAAATCTTTTTAAATCGTCTGAAAATTTTTGAAATTGTTTCAAATCTTCGAAATTTTTTGATATTTTTTTGCCATATCCTTTTTAGAATCTTCAAAATGCTTGAAATCTTTTGAATGTTTTGAAATCTCATTGAAATTTTTATGAAATGTTCGAAATATTTTCAATCTAGTGGACGCCGTTTTTAATTGGAAATTTGTGTGAAATCTTTTGAAATCTCTGTAAAATCTTTCTGAAATATTTTTTCGGGTTAGAATCATTGAAGTATTCAAAATCATTTTGGAATATTTTGAAATATTCTACGAAATTTGGAAATCGTTTAAAATCTTTCAAATGTTTTAAAACCTTTAAAATCTGGTGTACTATACCTTTTTCGAAATCTTTAAAATTCTTGCATTCTTTCAAAATTTTTATATAATTTTTTAGGAAATCTTGAAAATATTTGGAAAATCTTCCTGAAATATTTCGTATCTTCGAAATATTTTAAATATTCGGTATCTCTGTTAAATCTTTGAAATCTTCTAAAAATTGTGAATTTGTTTCAAATCTTTGAAATTTTTTGAAATTTTTCCACTATACCCTTTTTAAAATCTTCAAAATCCCTGAAATCTTTGAAATTATTGTTAAATCTTCCTTAAATCTTTGTTTGTGAAATATTTTTTATTCATTGAAATTATCAAATTATTTGAAATATTTCTAAAACCTTTGAAAATCTTCGAAAATTTTTTCAAACCTTTTTTAAATCTTCAAAATCCGGGCAATCTTTATAAAATATTCAAAACTCTTTCAAATATTTTGAAATCTAATTCTGGAACTGAATTAACATCGGAATTTATATATAGTTACACACAAAATTAATTATTTTTTATTGGAAAACTGTTAATAATTTATTGTTGCGGTGAATGCACGTGTATGTTTAATACTTAACTTTCACTGAAAACATCATTTTTCTATTGAAATTTTTGAAAATCCAAAATGAATTTAAATAAATAAAGTAAGTATTCTGTTATATTATATAATAAATTTTTTTTTTAAATTTAGATTATTTTCTTTTCGGATGTTTCAAATTACACCAATAATTATATGTCTAATATGATTGCGCACGAATAAGAATGTCTTTTAGTTAGTAGGAATTTATTGGGATTTACTTCTAGTAGCAGTGAATTTTATGATTTTCGCAAATTATTTTCAACTCTTGAGTTAAAAATTTTTATTTTGAACAAGATTTGAAAAATCCGACAGATCTTTTACCCAGAACTATCAGAAAATTATTCCCACTCAACAACCTTTTTTTTTGCACTTTTGCCTTGCATTATTTAAATCCTAGGCCAACTGCGCAGCTGGCTGTGCCCCACTATGTGATGGGGTAAAATGGACTTCGGATTCAGTTTCAGCGACCCCAAAAACATATAATAAACATGGTCTAACACCCAGAACAATTTTTTCTTTGTGTCTGTTCAATCCATGAAGCTGCTTTTACAAGAACGAATGTCTCGGAAAAGCAAACATTAATCTTGGGAATTTGTTAACTGGAAAATCTCATTATTTATGTAACTTTGGAGAATGATGAGCCAGCAAGCGTCACTGAAGTCTCTAACTTCACTCGAGCATAATGAACAAGTTTGAACTACTCGGCACATCACTGGTTGCTTGTTAATTGTGTCCGCCGGAGCTTTCCTCGAGAAATAAGCTACTTGCTTGTGTATCTATCCGAAAGCACAAGAATGGCGGCATCTGACGTGGATAAGCTTCCTGCATCCGCCTGCTAGCAAGTAACGACGGTACTCCAGGGAGTGTTTAGTACTTTGCAGCTTCACCTGCTGATGGTGGTGTTGACTTCAAGTAGAATGCTTCCTCTTAAATCAACATAGATGCTAATTTACAGAAACGTCAAATTGTCTTCTAGTAAAAAACACTGGAGAAGACTACCAAAAGAAAAACTATAGTAAAGAAAATAAGAACCTTTTTTGTATCAATAGTATCAATAATGATTTGTTCGACTGTACGATCAACAACTTCATCCATTCATTCGGGATAAGAAAAAATGTCTATGGATTGCTAATGAGCAAAGCATCAAATCAGCATGTGCAAGTGATAATGTTCCATCTCAAAGAGCAAATGAAAAGGTGCTAACTCGTGGAGACAAATTTAAAAGGTGCCAACTCACGTGGCGCTAGAAGCTTCATAATCCTGTATAAATTCTACTGTGGACATCAGCACCCTAAACTATGTAGCACCTTTTCAATTCGTATCTACGAGATAGCCCTTTTCATTTGGTTCCTACAAGATACAACCTTGTTATTTGAATGTTTGATTTACATATTATATTTTCGTTATTCAAAAATTTGTTATTTAACAAGAAAGTTGAATTTTTTTAACTTCTCCCGAGTGCCATTTCTTTTAAGAGATTCAGATTGGTGAAAGAAGATCTTCAAATAGTGTTACAGCTACATGGAAATGTTTTGCAATTGGTTAGGTTTTTAAAAAATGTGTATTGTGATATAAACGAATTAATGAAAGAAGTCATTTTTTTATTGGCAATGTTTATCTCATTGAAGTTAATAGATTTTGTATAAAATGTGAAAGAATTAATGTTGCATTGCCATTAATTAGGAATAGATCCTTCTTGGTAATTGCTCAAGCAATTTTTATAAAAAAATTCACAGTTTGGCGATTTTTCAATGAATAGCCTGAATTTTTGTTCGTGGAATTAACTAGGTATATCTTTCCGATGAATCTTCACTATGACGCTTTGCCAATTGGCAACAGTCATTCATTATTTAAACAATTTTTACAAACAAATTCACAGTTTGGCGATTTTTCAATGAATGGGCTCAATTTTTTTCATGGAATCTACTAGGTTTGTCTTTCCGATAACTCTTGACTATGATCCCTTGCAAATTGTCAACAATTCTTCATTATTTAAACAATTTGATCAAACAAATTCACAGTTTAGCGATTTTTCAACGAATTGGTTCAATTTTCGCTTACAGAATGAACTAGGGAAATTTGCATAAGGCAGTTGAATTTTCAACCATAAGAGTTGAATCTTCAATAAAAACGTTATTTTTTAACGCAGAATTTTTTTTCAAAAAAATTTTGAATTTAATAATTTTAGAGACAAACGAGCAGTAGGCCCAGAAAAAAATCTCCAAATTCAAGAGTCCTTTTTTTCGATGACATTACAAAAAAATAAGTTAATAATTACTTTCCAACAGTATATGATGCATTCAATAACCATTTTCGTAATTGTCAATAACAATTTCTAGAAATAAATGTCTCAATCTGCTGTTTTTTTTTACAGAAAAAAGATATATTTTCTTTAATTATTGTTGGTATTAGTCTAATTGTGATATCGATTGTTATAAACAATTAAATTAATAAACGCGTAGAATAAGCATTCCAACTTGAAAATTTATCATATTGACACGTTTTCAAAATTATTTGCACAATTAGGATAATTTAGGATCAGAAAATAACGTAACGTTTCAAAATATTTTATTTTAGAACATCATCTTCCAGAATTGTTTATAAAAAACGTAAATATTATGGTTATGCTTAACATCTTGCTTGATATCAATAATAATATGATGGTGCTAAAATTGTTCGAAGTGAAGTACTTACAGAAATTTTAATGAAAAATTATAAAAATGGTTAAGGTAAAAATCATGAGACAAATTTTGAGGAGGTTTTGAGATTTTCGTTAATTTTTGAACGATAGTATAATATATTTACAAAATGTTTATATCAGTGAATGCGAAACACCTTTAAAAAGTTTAATTGAGTTTAGGCAAAGTTATTAAGTTTATGAAAATACGGAACGACCTTTATGTACCTATTATGAAACAACTTTGGACTCTAGTACCGGTGTTCCATAATGGGTGACCCTATTATGGAACAGCAAAGAAATGTGTTTTTTTTATATTAATATGGCATATTTTATATTATTTTCTATATCAAATCGAACTAAATTGTACAGTGAACTTTTATTTCAATCCTTCGTTAAAAGTGTAACTCTTTTTAAAATATTAATTCTTTTCATTGAAGATTTATCATTTTAATTGAGAATTCATCCCTGATTGCAAATTTAACAACCATGTTGAAAATTAGTTTTTTTTTTACTAAAACTTTGATTATTCCAGTCGAAAATGTAACTATATTGTTGAAAATTCTCTTTGTTCTTCTTTGCTAGAAATTAGTTTTTTTTTCTTTAAACAGAAAATTTAACTATTTCATCTTTGGTTAAAATTGTATCTTCTTTGGACGAAAATTTAACTGTTCAATTGATAATTGATCTCTTTTATTTAAAAATGGGAAGATTTGGTGAAAATTTTTTGTGCCTTTTTGGTATCCAGTTGCTATTCCAGTTGAAAATGTAACTATTTTGTTGGAAGTTCGCTTTTTTTTGTTAGAAATTAGTTTTTTTTAAAGAAAATTTAATTATTCTATTTTTGAAAAAAATGTATCTTTTTTAGACGACAGCTCAGCTGTTTGATTAATAATTGATCTTTTTCTCAATTAAAATCTTTTGTGAAAATTTCTTGTACCTTTTTGGTATAAAATTCAACTATTCCAGTTGATGATTTATAATTTTAGTTGAAAATTCCTCACATTTGTCGAAAATTGAACTTCTATTTTTTGTTGAAAATTTTTCTCCATTTTTTTTTGTAAATTCAAATTCAATTATTCCAGTTGAACATTCATCATTTTATTTGAAAAGTGATGACTTTGCTTGAAAATTGAACTATTTTGTTGAGAATTAATATTTTGTTGGTTGACAATTAATTTCTCCAACTCAAAGTTTGAGTATTACATGATAATAATGTAACATAGTTCATATTAATATAATGAGAAACAAATTTCATTGCAAAAGTTCCTCTGTTCCATAAATAGGAGCAAGCGTTGAAAACGTGCCCTTCGATATGAAACACCCATGTTTCATATCAACGCGCAAGTACTCAGTTGAGTATACTGCGCAATATTATGCATTCCAATTGGATAAGGTTCAGGCGGCCCTAAATGTTTACGTTTGGAGCCAACCGATTTGTGGCCAAGGCTATTTTTAGGCAACCCCCGAAACTAGACTGAAACTTAATTTTCATTATTTTTTATCATTTATAATTTATTTATATAATTTATTATTCATAAGTTAAATTATTAATGTTAATTATTGCCTTGCTCTGAGTAAAAAATAACAAAAAGTAGAAAATTTCAGAAAAACACAGCAACTATCTGGCATTACTATAGAAGAAGATAATTATAGACAATTATAATTAGTTTAAACAATTATTTGGATTTGATTGCCTAATTTTTTACCTGGCTATTTCTGGAAAGTCAAAAAAAAGTTTAATAATTCAGAAAAAAAACAGAACTTTCCACCATTATTTGAAGATAATATTTTTAAAAATAATAATAAATTGTTTAAACAATTACTTTTGTTCACTTAAATTGGTTATTGCTTCACTCTGAGTAAAAAATTAGCAAAAATTCAAAATTTTTACAAAAATCCGTATCTATCTAGCACTACCATATAAGACAATAATTATAAACAATAGTAATTAGTTTGAAAAATTAGCTTTGTTTATTCAGTCAAAAAGGGTTTAAAAATACGACCTGTAGCCGATTTTCTACTCTCGCCTCGGAAGGACCGCAACGCGCAAGTACTCAGTTGAGTATACTGCGCAATATTATGCATTCCAATTGGATAAGGTTCAGGCGGCCCTGAATGTCCGTATATATCTAGCACTACCATATAATAAAATAATTATAAACAATATTAATTAGTTTAAAAAATTAGATTTGTTTATTAGCTCAATTTTTCACTTCACTCTATTCAAAAAGTGGACAGAAACTTGACAACTTTAGAAAAAAATATAACTTTCTTTCATTATTCAATGATAATATTATTGAGAATAATAATAGATTGTTGAAACAATTATTTTTCAATAAAATAACTCAAATATTGCCTTACTCTGATTGAAAAGTTGACAAAAAGTGGAAAATCTTGAAACAAACTGCAACTTTCCAGCATTATTCTGAAGAAAATATTATCATATATAACAAAAAATGTTTCCTACAATTATTTCTGTTTATAATTGATTATTGCCTTACGTTAACTGAAAAGTTAAAAATAAATTGAAAAATTTGAAAACAGCGACTTTCTAGCTCTATTTTAATAAGAAAATGTCCAAAAATAATTATAAATTGTTTCTAATTAATATTTTTTTTTTTTTTTTTTTGAAAAATAGCTTCTTTGTTAACTACGCTAGGAATCGAACCCCCAAGCTCCCAAACGCTGGCCGGGTGCATTCCCATTAAGCTACTAGAGTGATCGAGAGAAGAGACTTTTCTCAGAAAATACACGCATTATTTTTCAAGGTGGTAAATATCAAATTCTTCAAGGAATCTGTATTATCATCAGAGACAAACAGAAATGTTCAACGTCTTTTCAGACTAGATGGAAATATGAATAAAAAATTATTTTCAATTTATTTTTTTCTGGAGGAGATCCTTTTTCAGAAACAAATCAATTAAAATAATTTTCAATTCATATTTCCATCTAGTCTGAAAAGACGTTACAAATTCTGTTATTCTTTTCAGACTAGATGGAGTTATGGAAAAAAAATTATTTTAAATACTTTTTTTCTGAAAAAAATCTACTTTCGCTTTTATAGCTCCATCTAGTCTGAAAAGACTTTAAATATGTAAAATAATGCCTGTTTTTCTGAAAAAAGTTTCTCCTTTCTGTCTCTCTAGTAGCTTAATGGGAAATCACCTGACCGGAAATCAGTAGTTCTGTGGATTGTTTCCCAGCGGAGGGAAGGGAGATCTTTTTTCAGAAAAAAGTTACTAAAAATAATAATGCATGTATTTTCTGAAAAAAGTTTCTTCTTTCGATCTCTCTAGTAGCTTAATGGTGAAGCACTCAACCGGCAATCTGAAGTTCTGGGGTTCGATTCCCAGCGGAGTGAAAGGAGATTTTTTTTCAGACAAAAATTAATCGAAAATAATTTGTAATTCATATTTCCATCTAGTCTATTTATCAGAAGAAAGTATTTTTTTGTACATATTATAAAAAATTTGTATTTTGAAAACCACAATTTCTCACTTATGGGGGTTTTTTGGTACCCTATGGAACAGACTTATGGGGGTGACATATAGAAAGTAATCAAATAGATAATTTAGTCTTTTTCGATTTTGTTTTCTGAATTTTTTTCTATTATAGATTTTCCTGTATATGGGAATCAGCCCTTAGATTTTCCAAGTCTACCTCATCTATCGCTATTCGACAAATCAAGGTGAATTCTCCAGGGGAAGTAATTTGGAAAGCGGATAGCGGTACTAATTAAAATTACGGCACGGAAAGACGTGCCTTCGCAATTAGAATTAGAAAATCGTTCCGTGTTCTATGGCAGAACTTTGGAAAGTTGCAACTGACAATGAATTCGTATTTCATTACCGACTGCTGCAGATGCGCAAGAATTTGAAATACGTGAAACGCTAACCTTATTTATTATTCAGTATTTAATTTTATAAATTTTCCGGAATCAAATTCATTATAAATGACTGTCTCTCCGTCTGTTAGTATGTCTGTCTGTAAGTATGTCTGTATGTTTGTTAGCATGTCTGTTAGTATGTCTGTTAGTATGTATGCATGTATGTTAGTGTGTATGTCTGTTAGTATGTCTGCCTGGCTGTTAGTATGTTTGTTAGTATGTCTGTCTGTTAGTATGTGTGTTAGTATGTCTGTGAAAAAAATTGCTCTCACGCTCCGCTGGGATTCGAACCCAGGTCTTCAAAATATTGATTCCAGACCAGTAGACAAAAATATTCAACAATGAATTATTTAATACAAATTATCTGGTCAAAACCATGACATCAAAAATATAAAACATTCGAAGGTTCGAAAATGAATCTTACAAGTATGAAGAATGACGTCCAAAGAAGAAATTTATCTCGTCTCTCCGTAGCTTAGTGGGTAAGAGCACCAGACCAGCAATCTGGAAGACCTGGGTTCGGATCCCTGCGGAGCTTGAGAGCAAGTTTTTTTTCAGAAATGAAAAGCAATAATCAAAATACTTATTTTAGAGCAGTAGACAAAAAGCAATCAACATCAAAATAAAAAAAAAATAAAATAAAACTCTTAAAATGGAATACTTTTTAATTTTATAATTTTAAAATTAGAGTTTGAAAATTGTTAATTGGAGCGCTCAATGATTTTTACCTGTAAAATAAAAGCTTTTGAAACTTTTCAATTGAAATTTTTCAAATTAGATGTCGTTAAACTGCCCAATTTAAAAAATTTTGAATTTTAACTTTTATACATTGTACAGCTGAAATATTACAAAAATAGAAATCTCCCGCCATGATTTTCAATGCCATGACTTGAAGAATAAATAAAAAAATTTACAAATTTTCAAAATTATATCATTTTAAGCAGTTTTAAGCTAGAAAGATTAATTTATACATTAACCTTTCTTCTTGCATTTTTTTGAATAACCTCTCGGAAATTTGTTTTGAAAAAAAAATCTCAAAACTTTTTTCCAGGAAGCTGATAATAATTTGGCTGTCTTGGAACTCGAATTTTCTCTAAAATTTTTTTAAAATTCTGCAAAATTAAAAAAAAAATTATCTCAAAATCATCCAGATTCTTTTTCGAAATTTTTAGAAACCTCATTAAATATTCGTTTTAAATTAATTTAAAAAGATTATTGCTAGTTTTGCCAGGAATTTCGAGAGAGATTTCTTATCCTTTTGAAAACTTTAAAAAGGCTTAAAAATCTCATCAATTTTTGGTTCCAAATTTTCAAAAATCTACATCGCGTTTTAAATGTTTTGAAATCTTTTCATGTTTTAAAATATTTTTGAATCTTTTCAAAACTTTTCAATATATTTTGAACTTACTCGATTATTTCGCAAATTGATAATTGTTATCTTGAAATCTTTAAGAATCTAAATTTATTTATTTATTTTTTTTTTGGAATCATCTTAAGTTTTAATCATTGTTAAATTGTTACTTATGCATCGAAGCTTTTGTCAAATGTCAACGTTTTCAGACCCCGTGAAGCCAAAAAATAGTTTTTCACAAAATTTCTGTATGTCTGTAAGTCTGTCCGTCTGTTTGTCTGTCTGTCGGTCTGTCTGTCTGTTAGTATGTCTGTATGTTAGTGTGTATGTATGTATGTTAGTATGTGTGTCTGTCTGTTAGTATGTATGTCTGTCTGTTAGTATGCATCTCTGTTAGTATGTCTGTTAGTATGTCTGTCTGCTAGTATGTCTGTCAGTATGTCTGACTGTCTGTTAGTATGTATGTCTGCATGTCTGTTTGTTAGTATGTCTGCCTGTTAGTATGTATGTCTATTAGTCTGTCTGTCTGTTCGTTTGTTAGTATGTATGTATGTATGTATGTATGTATGTATG
>CAKNXH010000363.1:205290-261323 GCA_932178445.1 Andricus quercusramuli
CAATTTCTTGACTGAACAGATTCTTATACGTGGTTCGCATAGAGCGAGACTCTTTTATTGGTAAATTTAAAACACTCTCGCAGACGAGGTTGATCAATTCAGTGGGCAACCATTTCAAATTAAAATAACTAGTAATTAGACCCGCAAGTAAGAGAGAGAGAGAAATAGGTACTCCATGAAGTGACGTCAGCAGTGACGTCAGCAAGGGGGCAGGGCGAGTAGAGGTGAGAGTCGCGAGTAGAGCGCCCTCGGAACTCGACGCGCGCATCTCCCACCAACGATTTTCTACCCTCTCCGCTCGACTCCCAAGCAATGCCCACGCAGCCTCCCCGTTAAAGGGGCGCGCACGGGCCCAAAACGGCAGAAGTGTTTGGGAGCTGGTAGCCAGAGACCTCTCACTTAAACCCTACATCTAGAAGCCATTGTCGTGACAAACAGAACTCGCTCTCTTTTTCTCTCGGACGCCAAAATCCTCCAGCTGGAAGCGAGCAAGACTCCAGAGGCAAATTGACGTCGCATCACCATCATCGCCCAAGAACTACCGCTTATCTCTGTACAAAAATGGTAAGACAGATCGAAATACAGACATAATTCCAAATACAACTCTTTGTCTATCTGGTCATTTAACCTTTACCCCTTCTTTCCTCCGCTGACGGGATAGCTGGCATACCAGCCTGAAAAGATAATAAGATGCCGAAAAGAAACCTTAATTCCAGTACATATTCAAAATCACACAAATAAATTTCAATTAAATAATTTACACTATAAAGTTTTACAAAAATTTCAAAAGACTAAATTGATTTTTCAAAATAAATGTTTAAAATGTGAAGTGAATAACACGAATGAAAACATTCAGGATTTAGCTCATCATGCTGATTGTATAAAGAACCGGATGTACAAGAACAGGGTTCATACAACTTAAAGTATGCTAAAGACTAGAATGTATAAAAAATTTAATTTATTGAAAAGTAGGGATTTAGAGATTTATCAGAAGAATAAGGATAATAAGGATGATAACAAAATTTCCTTGAATAATATCGTTGCAAACATTGAAAATTGTATTAAAAATCTGGAACAAGATGATAAAAAACTCAAAATTCAAAAAGCTGTAACTGAACTTGTTTCAAATCCTTGTAGAAACAATGTATTTAAAAATAATAACGAAACCTTTAAATCTATTAAAAGTTACCAAAGAGAACATAAAAAATTATTATTTCTAAAAGCCGATAGGTCGCAAAAAATAGATTTAATTCTAAGAAAACTTTTTTAGTTGTGTTTTTAAGTTGAAAAGATAAATTTCGACAAAACAAAAAAAGAATTTTTAAATTAAATAATGAATCTTCAAACAAAAATATGAATTTTTAAGCTAATAGTTAGTTGAAATCTCAAACCAAAGGATTAATTATTTACCAAAAAAAGACTCATTTTCAATAAAGTACATGAATCTTTATCTTAAAAAAGATCAATTTCAAATCAGAATGATAACAGTTAAAATGCTAGAAAATTAAATGTTCAACAAAAAAAAAAAACGAATTTTTAAAAATAGTTCCTTTTTCATACAAAAAAATTATTCTCAACAAAATAATTCAATTTTAAACCCAAAGGATGAATTTTCTACGAAAAAAGATATAGTTTCAATGAAAAAGATAAATTTTCAACTGAAAAATATAAATGTATAAGCCCAAAGGATGAATTTTCTATCAACAGAAAAACTAATTTTTAACTAAACATTTTTCAACAAGAGAAATGAATTCTTAAGAAAAAATTAAATAATTAGATTTTCTACGGAAAGGATAATTTTGTAACGAAAAAGATTACATACCTATCAAAAAAAGTAAATATTCCACAAAAAATGGAACAGTTCAAGTGAATTTTCAACTAAAACGATAAATTTTCTACCAAAAATGAATTGTTAAATTTTCTGTTAATAAAATGACTTTGTAACGGAACAACAGACGAATTTTCAACAAAATAGTTCAATGTTCAACCAAAGGAATTAATTTTCAACCAAAAAGATGAATTAGTCAAAAAGGAAATTAAATATTCTCCCACAAAATTCGAATTTTCCATAAAATAAAAATTTATAATAAGATAGATTTTAGCCAAATATTTAAATTTTCAACTTCAGGAGATAAATTTTAACCCAAACATGTACGCGTTAAATTGTCAGTTAAAACAATTAATTTTAAAATAGAAAACATAATTTTCAACAAAATAAGTAAAGAATTCTGAAAAAGAATTTTCAATTAAATGCTGAAGCATAGATCAAAGAAATTTTTTTTTACAAAGTAGTTCCACTTCCCACTAAGTAATTGAATTCTAATCTATTTTGTTTGAGAAATATTATAAAATTAATATTATGAAATAGAATTTCATTCAAAGCCTCTTAGTTCCTAATCTCTTGACTTATATTATTTTGTTGGAAATCCATTGCTTTGATTGAAAATCAATTTTTTTACTAGAAATGTGACTATTCAATTTTTGGTTGAAAAACTAAATTTTTCAGTTTAAAATGTGTCTTTTTGGATAGAAATTAATCTTATTGGTTGTAAATTCCTCTTCTTCTTTAGAAATTCATCCTTCGTGTTTCAAATTCAACCAATCCAGTTGAAGATTCATCATTTTAGTCGAGAATGCATCACTTTGGTTGTAAATTAATTTTTAATGTGAAAATTCAACTATTCTATTTTTGGTTGACAATTGTTCCTTTTTAGTTAAAAATTCAACTATTTTGTTGATAATTCATGTATTTTGTTAAAAAATCCTTTTTTGTAGAAAATTAATCTTCTTGTTTGAAACTTAATTTTTTCAGTTTAAAATAAAACTACTTCGTTGAAAGTTAAACTCTTTTGTCAAAAATTAATATTTTTCCTTCAAAATTCATCCATTTCAGTTTGAGATTCATCATTGTGGTTGAAAATTCATCACTTTTGTTAAAAATTTGTTTTCTCTTTTTTTTCGTGAAGAATTAATTTTTTGAACTAAAAATTTAACTGTTCAATAAAATTAATGAGAGTCAAGAAAATTAATTGTTTGAACAATTTATTATAATTATTAATTTTTTATTTTTTTTGTAGTTCAAAATTTACTTATTTGGTTAAAAATTCATGTATTTTTTTGAAAAATTGTATTTTGTGGTAGAAAATTAATAGTTTAATTTGAAAATTAATCTTGTTTATCAATTCATCTGTTTGGTTGAAAATTCAAGTGTTACAGTGAAGTATTCATCGTTTTAGTTGAAAATTCATCTTTTTGGTTTCAAATTTATCTATTTTAGTTGAAGATTCATAATTTTATTTGAAAATTCACCAATCTGGTTGAAAGTTTAACTATTTTTTTAAAAACCTGTTTTTTTGGTTGGAAATTAATTTTTTCAACTGAAAGTTTAACTATTCGATTTTTTGTAATGAATGAATATTTTTTAGAGAAATTATTATTATTATCATTCATAATAATAATTTCTTTCCAAACAATCAATGAATCAGAAATCAAACGGTACTTTATAACGGTAATCAAATAAATGAATTTGCAACCCTTCACATTTTCAACCAAAAATGGAATAGTTATATTTTCAGATACAAAGATTATTTTTCCTTAAAAAAAAGAATTTTCAACAAAATAGTTCATTTTTTAACCAAAGAAATGATTTTTCAACCAAGAAAATTAATTATTCACAAAAAAAAACGAATTTTTAACCAAATAGTTAAACTTTCAGTGAAAGACATTATTTTACAACAACAACAACAACAACAAAGAATTTTTAACAAAGTGGTTAAATGTTTAACCAAAGAAATGTAATTTTAAATATAATTAATGATGAATCTTTAATAAAAGAATTAATTTTGAATCAAATAGTTGAATTTTGAACCAAGAAAATGAGTTTTTAACTATAAGGAGTAATTATTTTCAACCGAAAAAAATAATTTTGAATCCAAAAATCGAATTTTTTTATAGAAATTTCATCCCTTCGTTTGAAAATTCTTGGTAGAAAATCAATTTTTTGGGTAAAAATGTAACTGTATGGTTGAAAATAAATCTGTTTCATTTGAGGATTCAAGCCTCTTTGTTGAGAATTCGTTTTTTTTGTGTTAAATCCAACTGGTTTTTATTTTTAATTAAATTCTTTTTTATTGAAATATCAACTATGGCATGTTTGGTTAAAAACTAATCTTTTTAAATTAAAAATTCAACTCCTTGGTTGTTGATTTATAATTTTATTTCAAAATTATTTTTTTTTTTTTTTTGGTAAACATTTTTTTTTTTTTCATAGGAAAGTTCATATTTTCGGGTTGAAATTTTCCTGCTTCAATGAAAATTCGTCTTTTGACTTGAAAATTTCACAATTTCATATTACATTCAACTATTTGGTACAAAACTAAACTGTCCTGTAAAAAAATCGTTTTTTCTATTGAAAAGTAATTTTCCGGAATAAAACTTTAACTATACCATTTTCGGTTAAAAAGCGATCTTTTTATTTTAGAAATTCAATCATTTATTGAAAAAATTTTAGAAACGAAAAAAATATAAACTAAAAATGAATCAAATAAAATTTGGACTAACATTACATCCATTGTTCAAGATATTTAGATGAAAATTTATGTAATTTGTTAAAAATCCGCCTTTTTTGGTAGAAATTTCAACTATTTGGTTAACATTTTTTGTATTTTGTTGAAAATTCCCCTTTCCTGGCAGAAACTTAATCTTCTTATTTGAAAATTCAGCTATTTAGTGGTTGAAAATTTGTTTTTTCTGGTAGAAAAATAATCTTCTTATTTGACATATTTTTTACTGAAAATTTGACTACTCGAATTCTTGTTGGAAATTAGTCTTTTTTAATTGAAGATTCAAGTACCTTGTTAAAAATTAATCTTTTTTGGTTACATTCAACTGGTTTCAATTTAAAATTAGAATCTTTTTCGATTTAAAATATCATTTATTATATTTTTTGGTGTAAATTAGTATTTTCAGGTGAGAAATTCGATTGTTTAGTAAAGAATTCAAGTGTTTTATGGAAAATTGATGTGATTTCTTGATAATTTGCCTTCTCGGTTAAAAATTGAACTTACTGGTTAAAAATTTATGTATTTTTGTTGAAAATTCGTCTTTTCTTGCAGAAAATAATTTTTCTTCATTTTTGAGAAAGAATGTGTATTTGGTTGGCAATTTGCCCTTTTTATCAGAAGATAATTGTTTTGCTTAAACATTAAATATTACATTTTTGATGTAAATTAGTATTTTCAGGCTGAAAATTCAAGTGGCGAAAATTTTTTTTTTTTTTTAAATTGAAAATTCAACAATTTGGTATTAAATTGAACTATTTGGTACAGAACTAAACTGATTTGTACAAAATTCCTTTTTTCCATTGGAAATTAATTATCCCTAATAAAAATTGAATTATATTTTTGGCTAAAAATCGATTTCTTTTTAGTTCAAAAATGCAATCATTTAGTTAAAAATGTTTGGTGGAAAATTCCACTACTTGTTTAAAAATGTATGTATTTCGTTGAGAATTCATATTTTCTGGTAGAATTCCTGGTTGAAAATTCAACTCTTTGGTAGCAAATCTTTTTTTTAAATATAACTCTATACTTGAAAATTAATCAGGTTTAGTTCAAGATTCAAGTATTTTGTTGAAAATTCGTCTTTTTTGGTTCAAATATCAACTGTTACATTGTTTGTCGAAAATTACTATTTCCAGGTTGAAAATTCAACTGTTTTGTACAGGATTCGTTTTCTTTTTATAGAAAATTAATTTTTTTTAACTAAAAATTTAACTATTCGATTTTTGGTTGAAAATTGATTTTTTTAGTTGAAAATTCAAATATTTGGTTGAAAATACATGTGTTGTCTTACAGAATCGAATTATTTCATGGAAAATTCATCCTTCTGTTTGAAAATTGGTCTTTTCTGGTGGAAAATTTTTTTTTGTGTTGAAAATACAACTTTACGGTTAAAAATTAATCTGTTTCAGTTGAGGATTCAAGTAATTTACTGAAAATTCTTATTTTTTGGTTCAATTCAACTAGTTTTTATTTTTAATTAAGATATATTTTATTAAACTACTTTCTCAAAAATTAATTTTCTCTTGATGAATCATAATTTCAGTTGAAATTTTTTTCTGTTATGTTTAAGAATGATTTTTTCGAACAAAATTCAACTGATTATTTGTATATTTACTCTTTTGTTGAAAATTCATATTCTCGGGTTGAAAATTTAACCATTTTTTTATTCGTCTTTTTAACTTGAAAATTTGCCACAAGAAATATCTGGAAGATTTTAAGGTAATGTTTTTGATTTTTCAGATTTTTTTTTAAATTTCAGGGAAAATTCGAATTATTTTGAAAGATATTTAGAATATTTCGACGTGTCAAAAATAACAAAAAGACCAATCAATTGTAAAAAAAAAAAAAAAAAGATTTTAAAGGAATTAAAAAATGTGGAAATTAAAAATATTTTCCAACTTGAAAACTTTTCTGAAAACATATAAAGTATTTCCTAATTTCTTCCAAACTTCTAAAAGTCCTGAAGTTTGAGAGGTCTAACTGACGCCAATTATTATTTCTCAGTTTTTCCAATTTTGTTGAGAAAATTTTGTTTTTGTTTAGAAGAATTGTAGGAATTTTAGAAGTTTTAAAGCTTGAAAATTGAAAAGGTAAAGTGCTTGAAGTCCTTAACGTTTAAATGAACATTTCTTATTAATTGCTTTATAATCTAGAAACAGTGCATAAATATAATGGTTCATTACATTGAAAATACTGCAATTATAAAAGAAACTTATAATGCGTATTTTTATCCGCAGTTGAAAAATATTTCTAGATATAACAGAATTGGGAAAATATATTCCGTTCATTTGAAGGTTCAGAACTTTAAATTACAAGAAAAGGTTTTCTGGTACTCAGGTAGTTGAAACTTGTCGCCGTTCCCCTTCTACTGTTGTTTCATAGGAAACCACCATCTGGCTGTCTAGTCTCAAAATCCCGAGACGATCCGAGCGATATATCGGTTCTCCGATACCAAAACGATACGAGACAAAACCGAGACTGGAGTCTCGGAAACCGATACCGATACGAGAAAAAACCGAGATTATTCGATACAATATGGAGACAGTCTCGTATCGAACGGCATCACTACTTGAGATAAGACCATCTATAATAATATTGAAATCATCAAAATTATAATTACATATTTTTCCCGGGACTTGTTTTTTCTTGCCCATAATATCTTGATATCTTTGAATAAGTTGTTTTGAAAGAATTGCAGAAGATACTGAAGGGAATTAATCTTCATCAAGAATTTTTTCCCCAACGAAATAAAAAGCGCCCTTGTTACAGCAATTACTTACCCAAGCCAAACAAAAACTCCTTGACCTAGGATGAAAAAGATCCCCTGATTATATTTCTCCTAGAGAGATTTTCTACTTTCACAAGAAAATTGCAAGAAGATATTCAGTGTCGGTGAGACCCTTCTCGGAGTTGTTGCCGAAAGCGGTCGGGGCGGAATTTGAATTAATTACGGGAGGGGTTGGGGGTGGAAGTGAACAAGCTAAGACCGCGTGCCAGCAATGCGAATGAAGAGGGAGAGAGAGAGGCTGATAGGAAAGACAACGAGATGGAGAAATAAATATACATGCAGAGAAGAGAGAGGGGGGAGACAATATGCGACTGAATTGGTGGGAGGGAAGAAATGAAGGTTCTGCAGGAAGGGACAGGCTGGTGTGCTAGAAAGAGGGTTTACATTTACAAGAAAGAGAGGGTTGGAGTAGCGGGAACGATGAGGGCGGATGTTGTGAAATTGTTCTTCCGTTACCAAGTCAGACGCCTCCAACTTTCACACCTCAAGTACCCTGAGGTAAGCATGGAACTAATTCGGAATTCCGTCCTGAGTGGCCTCTTATTTCGCGGTACCTTGTGCTCATCCGGATCTCCTGATATTAAATAAAGTTTTTGCAAATTAACTCACTTAAGAGGCGAAACAATCTCTACATTTGGCCAGCAATGTGATTAAGAATTCAAAAGATGTTCTCCTAACTTCTGATTAAAAAGACCTTCCAATCCACAGGAATTTGATCTTCAAAAAACCCCAGAAACATTATTGTCAAAAGAACAGTATCTAAAGGATGGTAAATATTATTACTTATAATAATTGACAACTTGGAAGGAATACGGATCCTTGGTTTGTAAATTTAGCAAATATCCAAATTCCTGATTCAGTTACAGATATTCTCAGATTAGGTAAAGGTTTTAGTACCCATGCGATAAAAAGTAAATCGAAACAAATGATGGAAATAGTCAAAGATGTTGAATCAAGCATACACAAAGTTCTAGTGTTGGATCAACAAGATTTCCGAAACAAGGTTTTACATTTGTTGAAGAGTTCTATTGCTAAGAATTGTTTGCACATTACTAGTATTGATCTTAAAATTTCTGAAGGTTTCAAGGTAACAGAACATTTCCTTAAGAACAGCCCTGATGTAATTTGCAAGAATGTTGATAAAGGTAAGATTACAGTTTGTATGAAGAAATCAGATTATATTAGGGATATGGAGGATTTACTTTCCAATCGTGATTAATTTGAATTATTGAGTGAAAATCCGTTAAAACAATTAAGAAGAGAAACTTTGAAGATGCTGGACAATTAGAGAAATATTAACAATATCAAAATGCATCTCTTTCTTCAGTTTCGACCTTCGATTAGTGTATAAAGCAGTCTCCGGATGGAAACGATTGATGGAATTGATGGATTGATGGAACTGAAGAAACAGATGCACTCTAATCAAAACGGATTTCCTCTCAACACATATGAGAGTTTCTACCAGTGGATCAGATTCCACTTTGGACTACAATTATTAATTAATTTAACTGAATATACCTTTAGAGAAACAAAATGAAATCAGAGTCCATTGTTCTCAAACTATCCTTAATTTTTTAAATTCTCCTATCCTTAACAAACAAAAGTTTCATGATAACTTCAACTTCAGCCCAGCCATTCAATTTATCAAAAACAATCCTGACATAATTTTTCTCAAATCAGATAAAGGCAACGCAACAGTTGCTATGAAACAATCAGAATATATTTAGAAAATGTCAACTTTATCATCAGATCAAACCAAATTCAGAGAATTTAACTTTGAATATACAGCTACAAGTGAAAAATCGAACAACATCATTAACAGATGGGATCAAAATTCATTTATTTCCTCTACAGATGCAAAAAAACGGAAAGCAATTTCAACAGTTATCCCTAGAGCTCATGGACTTCCGAAAATTCGCAAAACCGGTTATCCTCTTAGAATTATCATTTCTACCATCAACAGTCCAACTTCTGGATTAGCTTAATATCTCTCTAATTTTCTAAAAGTTTTAATGGAAAAATCTAGTTTTTTAGTTAAAGATAGCTGGCAGTTTGTCAGTGTGATTTAAAGCTTCAAAATGCCTAAAAATCATCATCTTGTATCTTTAGATGTGGTTAACTTCTTCCCTTCAATTCCAATAAACCTAGCTCTACAAATTATCAAAAACAAATGGGAGAAAATAGCTCCATACACTTTAATTCCAAGAGATGAATTCCTGAATGCAATTGAATTTTGTTTAAGATCTACATATTTTAAATGCAACAACAAAAATTATAAACAAATAGAAAGAGTGGCCGTGGGATCTCCGCTTTCTCCTGTGATAGCGGATATTGTCATGAATACTCTTGAAATTGACTGTCTTTCAACTTTAATTTTGAAATACTATTATATAAAAGATATGTTGATGACACAACACAACAGGAACAAAACTATACAATTAATTTCTGAGACGTATCGGTCACTAGAACCAATAATGAATGTCTTCTTACCAATTGGTACCACAAATCCACTTGGTCCGGCAGATATCTACATTTCCTATCACTACATCCTTGGTCACAAAAGAAAGGAATGATTTTCGGACTCATAGATAGAGCTGTTAAATTGTCTTCATTCAAATTTAGGTCACAAAATATCAAACTGATACAAAAAACTTTAAGTCAAAATGGTTACCCTATTAATCTTATCAACAAACTTATCAAAATCCGAGTTAATGATATTTACAATCAAATAGGTAGAAAAGAACTCAATAATTCCAGAAACTTCAATGTAGTTCCATACATCTCGGGAATAACTAACAAACTAGCTACTATTTTACAGGCGGTTTTTGATGCTTTTAATAGTTTTCGTCCAAAACTTCAATTTACCCACGAAATAGAGAAAAATAGTAGAATCAGTTTTTTGGACGCAGAAGTAATGAATGGCCAGGATGGTGATATCATTACCAATTGCTACAGGAAAATTACATATTCAGGTAGAATTTTAAATTTCTTTTCGGCTCATCCTTTTCGAAACAAAATTGTAGTAATCAAAAACTTAGTCGACAGGGCTCTAGGTTTGTCCCACATTCAATTTCACAAGGAGAATTTGAATATTGTTAGGAATATCCTTTTCTCAATCATTACCCAAAAAAGTTGGTTCAGCAGCAAATCACAATTAGAATTCAGCAAATCAAAAACAAACAAAGTAACATTTCAGCTACAGATAATCAGAAGATACTATTTTCCATATACCATTTAAAATGGATTCAATGATAACTTTTGGTGAAGATCCTCTAGATAAATTTGAAAAGGGTGGTGTGGTTTACAAGATCACTTGCAAGATCTGTAAGATGACTGATCATCAATTGTTGATGGGTTTGTTGATGTTGACCATGAGTTTAACTGGGATAATGTTGAAATTTTACATAGTGAAAGTAATGAGAGAAAGAGAGAATTCATGGGAAAGCTTTATATTAAAAAACAAAATAAGTCCTTTATTAATTTAAAAACTTATTTAGATAGATTAAACAAAAGTTTACAAGTATGATTAATTACATTTAGTTTTCATGAGTCTTGACTTTCTCTTATTTCTTTTTTGTTGTGGCGGATTAGCCTATTGACCCACATTCAGATCTCAGGTATCGAGGAGATAGCGTCGTTGCTATAATACTATAAATATGAATAATTTAATTTTTAATAATAATTTATTCGATAATAATAATTTAATATAATTTCCAGAGGTTAAGGAGATTCTTTTCAGTTACAATTATTTCCATATTCAAGAGAAAACTCAGATTACTGGATAAACTTTTCCAAAATTTCCAAAAGGAATAATTCTTGAACTGAAGTAGATATGCATTTTTAACTAAAAAGATGAACATTTAACAAAGGAGTTCAACTTTCAACTAATAGTTTTATTTTTACCCAATAGTTTTATTTTTAACTAAAAAGATAAATTTTCAACCAGAGATGAAATAGTTAAAATTTCAATTTAAAAAACAATGGATTTTTAAACGAAAATTGAACGAACTTTCAACAGAATATTAAAATTTTAACCAAAGAGATAAACTTTCAACAGAGTCGTTTTCTTTTTAACATTAGTTTTATTTTAGCCAATGAGTTTTATTTTTAACCAAAAAGATGAATTTTCAACTACAATGATGAATATTTAACTGTAATACCTGAATTTTCCACAAAAAAGTTGAATATTCAACGAAAAAGATGAATTTTCAAACAAGAAGATTAATTTTCTATCAAAAACCCTATTTTTTGAAAAAGACATGAATTTTCAACTAAAATAGAAGAATTTTCAACCAAGTAGCTAAATTTTGAACCAAAATGATCAAAATTGTAACCGAAAATTGAATAGCTGAATTGTCAGTGGAAAAAATTGGTTTTCAAACAAAACAAAGAATTTTCAACTAAAATGATGAATCTTCATTTAGGATGGTTAAATTCGAGAAAAAAATAAATTTTTAACTGAAATTATTAATTTGCAACTAGAATAGTTGAATTTTGAACGAAAAAGATGAATGTTCATCTGAGAAGATTAGCCATCAACAAAAAATATGTTGTTTCGCAACAGAAAACCTGGATTTTCAATCTAAAAATAATAATTTTCAACCTAAAATTGATTAGTGATATTTCCAGTTGAACAAATTGATGTTCATTCAAAGAGACGCATTTCTAATAAAAATGATGGAATATTCAATTTAAATGGTTACATTTTCAATTAAAAAAAACTTTTAACCAAAAAACGTGATTGTAAAAAGAATAGTTGCATTTTTGAATAGAAAAAGATTAATTTTGGACTAAAATGTTGAATCTTCAACGCCAATAGTTGAATTTTCAACAAAAAAAGATGAATTTTCAACCAAGAAGATTAGCTTCTACCAAAAAGGATTAATTTTCTCAAAATACACGGAATTTTAATTAATAATTATAAATATTCAATGAAAAAAAGTATTTCTGAAAGCAATAGTTACATTTTCAAACAAAGTGATCAATTTTCATTCGAAATTATAAATTTTCAACTAACATACTTTAATTGTTAACCAAGAGTTGAGAAAAATGTTTAGCAACAACCAACCTTTCAAGAGAATGATTGAACTTTTAGCAGGATTAGTAGAATTTTCAATAAAGAAAATTAATTTGCAGCCAAAGAAAAATCGAATTTCCAACAGAATATTTCATTCTGCAACCAAGGAGATGAATTTCCAATTAAAATTATGGATCTTCAACAAAAAAATTAGTTTTTGAGAAAAGAGTTCAACTTTAAAACAAGAAATTACATTTTCATTCCAGAAAAGATTAATTCCGAACGAAAAATGTGGTATTTGATATTTCAACCAAAAATGTACATTTTTCAACGTTTTCAAATAAAAATTTTGAAACTTTGATGCATTTTAAAAACTCTCGCGATAATAAAAATGTTTCTTGAAATTCGTGGGATAATTTGAACTGCTTTTTTATTTTAGAAAATTAGTTTAAAGAGAATATATAAAGAGTTTAATACATTTCAAAGATTTCCAAAGTCATTCAAACAGAATCTGGAAGATTTGAAGGCATTTTTTCAAAAATGTATATAGTTTCAAAAGGTATTTAGAAGGTTTCAAATTTTTGGAAATGGTTAAAAAATAATTTAAAATTTTAAAATAATTCAAACAAAAGCTAAATTTCTGAAGATTTCAAAAGACTTCAAAAGATTTCTATAAATGTCGACAGAAATCTGAAAGACTTCTTGCAAAAATTCGAGTAATTTAAAAAAATATTTTGAAGGTTTGAAAGTTTTTTGAATGGTTAAAAAAGTAACTTGAAATTCGAGAAAATTTACAAAAATTCAAAACAAAATGTAAGTTTTCAAAGAATTCGAAAAAATTGTCGAAGCTTTTCAAGAAGTTTGGAAGGCTTCAAGAAAATAAAAAACTTTTCTTGAGATTCCTGGGATTTTTTTTTATTTTGAAAATTTATTTTTTAAAGAAAATTCAAAAAGGTTTCGAAACATTCCAAAATATTGATTTTTTTAATTTTCAAAGATTTCTCAGAATTTTAGGAATAATTCGAGTCATTTTAGAAGATATTTATTACTTAAACTTCTAAAAGTCCTAAATATTTTTCTCTGGTTCAAAAATTAATGTCTCTTGGTTGAAAATTCCACTACTTTGTCATTAATTCACCTTTTCCGGTTGTAAAGACAACTGATCTTTTTTGGGCGAGGATTCATCTACTATGTCAAAATTAATTTTTTTAGTGGAAAATTAGTGTATTTCGTAAAAAATTCCAATTTTTGTGTTAAAAAATTGAACGCTTCCTAAGAAAATTCGTCTTCTTTGGGAAAAAACTTTTTTTTTTTTTCTTTTTTTGTGAAATCCAACTGATGTGAATTATTTTTTTTTTTTGGTTGAGGATTCAGCTGTTTTGTTAAAAAGTTGTCTTCTTTAGCATGAGTTCAACTGTTTTTTTATTTGAAATAAAAATATTTGCAAGTTGAAATTTAATTCATGTTATCTAAATAATATATTCAATAATTAATTAATAATAATCAATGGAACAAAGGTCTCAAAACTTTGAAATACAAAACTTAATGTTTTCCGTTTAAGAAATATAACATAGAATCCAAGTATATGTTAATTGATAAATTTTTGAATCAAAAATTGAACAGTTTAATTTTAAGTTGAAGAAATAAGTTTTCAAGCAAGTAAATCAATTTTCTCACAGATTAGTTCAATTTTCAAACAAACAGATGAATTTTCAATCAAATAGATTAAATGTCTCTGGAGAAATTTTCGACGAAAAGTGCAATGGTAAAATTTTTAGTTTAAAACAAAAAATTAATTTTCAAACAAATATTTCAATTTTTTATGAAATTTTGAAAAAATTTTTGAAAAAATCTTGTTTTTCTACAAAAAAAAAAAGACAAACTTCCAACAAAATAGATGAATTTTCAATTAAAAAAGATAAATGTGCATAAAAAAATAGAATAGTTTAATTTTTAGTTGGATAAATACATTCTAGAACAAATAGCTATTATTATTCCAGAAAAAAATGTTTGACAAAAAATTTAGTGAAATTTTTAGTTTGAAAATTTGATTTGCCATATAAACACCAATTTTCAACATGAAAAAAATTAATTTTCATAAAAAAAAAATAGCCTTCGACCAAAAAAGGATAAATAATCTTCAACAAAATAGATGAATTTTCAACCAAATATTTGCATTTTTAATGGAATTTTTAACCTAATAGTTGAATTTTCAACCGAAAAGGTGAATTAGCAAGTTTCAACAATAGACAGAAATTTTTAAACAAATATGTAGTTGCATTTCTAAATGAAGAAGATTAATTTTCAAACAAACACGATATAGTTAAATTTTCAGTTGAAAAATTAGTTTTTAATGAAAAAAATGAATTTTGAACCAAAATAAACTAACTTTCTAATAAAAAAGAATAATTTTTAATAAAGTGTATATTTTCAAGTGAATAGTTGAATTTTTAACTGAAGAAAATAAATGTTCAAACAAACATGTAAAAGTTAAATTTTCATTTTGAAAAAAAATGTTATGTTTACAAAATAGCTGCATTGTTTAAAAAAATTTTCAACTAAAATGATGAATTCAAGACAAAAAATGAATTTCTAACAAAGTTGTTTTTAGTTGGTTTTCCTCTAAGGAAAGGCTAAATAGTGTATATATTTATAAACAATGAAATCAAATTATTAATTTATTTTTCACCTGAAAGGCCCCTTGTTTTTTTTCAATTCGAACGCTCAATGAATAAATAATTTTTAAATCTTATCAATTTTGCAATTCAAAGATTTAGGAAAAAAATGTGAATCTTCAATTCTCTAAATTGAAACTGAAACAACAAATTAAGAGATTTCCAAAATTATATTGCTTAAAGTAATTATGAGTTAAAACCAATAAAAATTGAAAGATTAAATTTTATTTAAACTGAAAAGGTTCAAAATCAGAAGTAAAATAATTTTAATTTTAGGTGCTTACAAATTTTTAATTGTTCAATTGTCATTCATAAATCAGAAATGAGTGACAGATCTATTTTGAATATTCTCTTGAAATTATTATTTCAAATTAAAAATCATTTAAAACTTTTCCAGGAATCTTAAGAAAAATTTTGTATTTTCTCAAAACCTCTTGAAATCCTTAAATAGCTTCAAAACTTTATTACAAAATGTTGAAAAATCTACATTTTGTTTTAAAATTTACTGAATGTTCTTGAAATTATTTTTTGATAATTTTGGATGTCTATTGAATTTTTTTTCTTCAAATATTCTGTTAAATGTAATTTTATTTCAAAAGAATGATCTGATTTAAAAAAATGTATGTAATGACTGAAGATATGATTACATATTCAAATACCTGCTACGTAGAGTACAAGGATTTTTTCTTTGATTATTATAAAGTATAATGCTCTTAGGTAGAACCATTCATTTTTGAAACATCTAGGTATATAATAAAATCTTATCATTTCAGCCTTCCTTGGACTGATTTATGAAATATAATCTGAATATCTCAGAAGGACAAACTTGACACCTGTAATCCATCAAATAATGATTAAGATGCAAGAATATTAAAATAAATAACAACGATGTACTAATTATATACACTTTCAATCAAATTTTTCAGTGGAGCATTGCTAAGTTTTTTTTCATAAGTACAAAAAATGGAAATCGTTTTTGCTGCGGTCGTTAATTTATTGGTCATCCTTAATTCTATGGTAAATATAATACTATACTATACACATAATTTCAAAAACGTTTTTACAATGTTCATACGCATTTAATTTGAAAGAATCTGGAAGAGGGAGGAATATGGTTATCTGCTATTAAATTAATGCCCGTTACGAAGAAGTGCAAAATGATCGAGAAGTAATCATTCGTTAAATAAATTTGTTGGCCCTGAAAAAGGCCGTTTGGTATGCTGCAAATACCAGCTTAATGATTAAAATCAGTCATTTTCTCCTGTTCGATGCATTGGAAACAAGAATTTTCAGGAGCAGACAAATCTTCTCCTTGTTCTCAACAATGGTAGTAAGTGAATTGGGAGGTATTTTAAAATCAGCAGCAACGTCCTTCAAGTTAACAATTTTTCGAAGTGGTTTAGACAGTGCACATAAAATAGAGATTGGCTGGAAGATACCGACCTGAAGGAAGGCATTATAAATGTGCAATCTCGATACAATTTTATTGATTAAACGCATCTCTGATCTTAGCTTACGGAATTTAACTAGTATTATACTGCTTTTTGTTCTCTTTGCAAGTCGGCACCTGCCCTCATTTTCCCTCATCAGATTCTTAATCTCAGATGTAATCGAGGGTGCAGCTTCTTCGAAGTTTTCAGGAACGTGTAGCAAAGAAATTTTGCTGACCAGTCTTCTCGTTTGATTTGAGTTAATATTATAGAGAAATTTAAATGTAATTTTAATCAAGTCGCAGTTGAAGAGAAAAGGGAGAGCATGTTGTTCGTAGGAGACAATCTTATCAATATCGTCTACAATCATGAAGTCAATACGAGTACTGAAACGGTCAGTATGGTGAGTAGAATCATGAGGAACAATCTAGAGACCCGTAGAGTAGACCAAAAATGTTAAATATTTAGAATGATTGGATGTGAGATTTAGGTCAGTGTTAAAATCTCCAGTAAGGATAATGTTATTAGCTATTGGACTCACGTCGACCACAGTCCCGCTCAGACTATCATGCAGGAAAAGACAAACTCCACTAGCCCGTCTCTCATCTATGTCTCTTCGAAAAAACAAATACTTGTCAATGGTAACGAGGTTAGAGGGTATACTTGAAGTAAACCAAGACTCAGAATCAGATATTATATGGCAGGAAGATGTACTGAAGAAATGCTTGAATTCTGCAAACTGTGCTAAGAAACTGGGTGTTCACATGAAAAATGTTTGAGATATCCAGGGATATATCAAGAGAAACATTTTATAGAAGGACAATTTGAAACTAGGAAGCTCATACAGTACACGCCAACATTGACTAAGACCAAGAACCATTGTCGATACACTCCAAACTGAGTGATGACAATTCCAATTAGAAAATCGGTATTGAATACAAGTGAGAAAAATAATGTATTGACAATTAAACCTCTCAGAAACAGTGTTGTAGATATCTAGACAAATTCTCCACAAAAGTGGACACGATTTCGTGAATCGATACACAGATATCCGAAGAGCTGTGAATATTGGGACGGTATTAGAACATTTGAAGTATCCAAGGTATGCAATCAAGCCTAATATTATACAATTATTCTCAAGAAGACCAAAATCCAGAGTTAAAGCTTCTAGTTCAAATATTAGATCAAGTTTTCTATCTGTAGATACACATGTACAAGGTATAAAACACTGAAATATATTGAAGATATATTCATCAACGGCAAATAAAAATATCACAACATTGTGTTTGTATCCATTTCGTAAAAAGCCCAATTGCTATTGGAATCTTTCTATGTGTTGCAGCAGTGACAGCTGCATCCTAGGCGTGCCATCAACCTTTCGACAAAAAATCTTTCCTCCTGCAATCCAAATATATTTATTCTTTTTTTCTCTTCTTAAATTCAATGCAGAAACGTAGATCCTTTGATTGGAGAGCATCACAGCTTTTCGTATGAAAATGAGAGTTTCCTCACTATCTGGCCATCCAAAATTGATTGTGGAGAAGTCTCGTACTTTTTTCCTCTGCTTGATTATCTTATCCCTCACCAATTGTCTGCTGAATTTGGCAACGATGATGCGTGCAAGCAGTGGACTGATGGATGATCCTCATTCGGCTTCGTAAGTAAACCGTGGATCCCAAAAGTAGTTTGAAGCGCAGCTTGCTTTTGGAAGTTGAGGCAAGCTCCAAGTGAAGCGATCTTCAATTTCAGCGAGCGTGCCTTCGTCTTCATTTATGTGACCTAATCCACATTGCTAACAGTAGAACTTTCAAGCAGATTGATTTTTAAAGAATTCTCTTACATGTCTGTCTTGATTTTCGAAATCGTAGTGTTGATATTTGTGATCCACTCATGGTGCTTAGTTTCGGATTTCTTGAGAAGGTTTCTTATCTGTCCCTTAGCCTTTACAGCTGCTTCCCTCTGAGCTTGAAAGCCACACTTATTAAGCTTATCAAGCTTATATTATATTATTTTATAGCTTATATTATTAAGCTCCGACTTATCCAGGCGGCAGGGCCGCATCAGTGACGTGGGAAGGAGAAACTGTTATAGGTGACGGGTGCGCTACCTGATCCTTACTGGCAGGGTCGATGTCTCCACGTATCAGAGAACTTTGATCTAAACCTTAAAAGGTGTTGCTAGCATTCGGTGATTTGCAGTTCACCAGACTTTATGCAGGAAACAGTACCATCCGATCCTCTGGATATTGACTTAATGCACTCGGGACAAGCACCCATAGTTGTACGTATTAAGTGCACGAGAGCTTTCGACATCCAAAACTGAGGAAAAGTCTTCTAAACAGCAAAGAGCCCAACAATCACCAAAAGCAACATATGAACTGCACTCCGAACACAAATGCAATCACTGTGATATAATACAAGGTGAAAAATTGGCTTATAAACAAGTTATGGTAAGTATAGAGCGAGACGAGACAGACAACACGTCGATAACTGAACAGGGCTGTATTAGGTGTCCAACTGCTAGGTAGCAAGTGTGTGTTACATGTCAGTATTTATTATCAATGATAACTGATGCGTTGGGCAAATCAAATAGCCTAGATTGGAAGTAAGATTTGCATTTAATTTCATAAATTCAAAAATGTTTAGATACAATTTCCTCAATTTGACGTTGAGTTGAATGCCCAAGATTATATCAGATTATATCATATGCCTTGCACAATTTTTCTCATTAAAAAAAATCGAATCCTCTGTTCCTTCTTACAGAGTCAACTTCACAGTTTGAATGTTTACCTAATGGCGACCCTATTCCTGGCGTTCCTCGTGACGGAGCATCTTCTTCTTCAGATAGGCGACATTCTCCTGCTGAGCCTTCTCCGCATTACAGATCAAGGTCTCCTCCTGCCAGGCATACATCTCTACCTACCACAGTTGCTTCTTGTGACGGACGTGAATATGAACTTGACCAACTTCAATTGATTCGGATCACTTCCTCTGTATATCCGCATCAGCCATACGAGCTTCGCAGGTACACTTTTCCGACGGACAAACGAATTAAAATAATGGTAGGAAGGCGTTTTACGTCCGCGCCGAGAGGAGAAAAAATTGTATTATCATCAGCCGATGGTGACGTCTTTGCTATACTGGAGAGTAGTGATGTTCTTATTGGAATAAATAGATATGATCCTCGCAGTAACCGTACAAGGCGGGTAAAAATAAACATGAGTAGTGGCACGACTACCCCATTGACCAAAGAAGAAATTCAAGACATTCCTGTGGGCTCCTCACGTCCACTTTCAATGAATTTTAGTGCAGAGCGTCTGAACCGCAGTGACGGATAAGTTAGTCATTTGGAAAGAAGCTAATTATTGAGCTGTTCACTCAAGTCTGAAATATGTAAAACATCTGCTTTACCGTTTTCGGAAGAAAACGATTCTTCCAAAGATACAAATACTGGAAATTCCAGGGTTGTCTCCTAAGAAATACAGGATTTTTCTGAAAATATTAAAAGTTGATTTTCTCAAACACCCCAACTTTTTTGTTTTTAATTTTAACTTATTGTTTTATTTGTGCTGATGTGAGAAAGACATCCTGTGAGTTCCACACCGACGGTCCAAACTATTTTCCTGGTTAAGGGAAGAAGAGAGATACAAAAATTTTTTGAAAACAAATTCTTATGGTCACAGACATCATTTGGCCTGCACAAATCTTACAGGATATCTTCTTTATATCACAGAAAAAACAGAAGATAAACTTTACATCGATTTCCGACGAAAGATTCTTTGCAACAAAAATTAACTTCACAGGATAAACTTCACACAAATATCGGTCAAACTTTCTTTTTTATTCCATGACAAACAAATGTATTTTGAAAGACGCAAAGTTGGCTAAACAAAACTTTATCGCTCTAAAAAATTTCCTGCAACAAATTTTATTCTTAGTTTTTTCTGTGATAGGTCCGCTTCACATGCTTCCTTCCCTTACGCTGACCGAGCTATCAGATGTCAAAAGAGCAGGGCTGCTGAAATTCTTCTTGAAAATGAAATTTTGACAAGATTCGGTGATTATTTTCTTAGTTTCGAATGCACCCACATACGAACAATTGAAATTTTTTCTCAAGTTAAATAATATAATAATAATTATTGCCAAATGGCGGTGGACCAGTGATATGCTGGTGCTCAATTCGTACTAATAAAAAAATATTATGGAATATCGCTTGCTGGACTCACGGAATGTCTCCTTGATATAAGTAAAAATTATTTTTAAACATTGCATAAAAAAAACAGTTTGTCATAAAATCCACTTTCTGACTTTTTAAAATTCAATCAGGAAGATAAAGTTGAATATAAGACAAAAAACCTCTTTTTTTATTGTATTCCATAGTTTTTAAAAATTCTTTCTTATACATATAATGAAGACATTTTCTTAATATTATGCAAGTCAAATGATGTTTGTGGCCATGAGAATTTTTTGGAAGAATTGCATTTTTCTTATTTGCTCGCGCAAAATACAAGATAGCGCAATCTTTTTTTCACCATATTTCAGAATCTTTGTTCATTCACCATTTATTTTAGTTTTGTATCCATAATTTATTTATTTTATGAATTCTGTTAAATTCTTCTGAATCGAATCATGCTGAATCCTTCTTGAATTTAATATTATTCCTGCCTTACTAAAGAATATTTTGAAAACTAGCCGCTACAATTTGAATAGCAAAAATGAAGCATAAAAATACTAAATGAATAGTACCTAAAGTCGCTAAAAAATTAGTCAATATTTTACACACAAGTACTAATTCAATGAGTGAAACTTTCCATAGCCACCCATATCCTAATTATTATTCGATGAAAGGATTGATTCACGTCAAAAATAATTTTTTTTCTACAATTTTAAACTTTGAAATTTTTGATAATTATAAATAATAATGCTTTCATGTAGAATTATTAATTCTTGAAACGTATAGATGTCTATTAAAATCTCATCATTTTAACGATAAAAATAAGGAATAAAAGCGATAAGAATAAAATGTTTGGCCTCGGTTAATTTAATCAAATAGACTTTCTTGGACTGATTTATGAAATATGAATATGAATATCTCGAGTGGACAAACTTGACACCTATAATCTGTGAAATAATGATTAAGATGCCAGAATCTTGAACAAAATAACAACGGAATATAAATTGAATACACTTTTAACCAAATTTTTCAGTAAAGCATTACTAAGTTTTTTTCATAAGTACAAGAAATGGGAATCGTTTTCGCTCCGGTCGTCACTTTAACGGTCATTCTTAATTCTATTGGTAAATATAATACTATACTATATACATAATTTGAAAAACGTTTTTATAATGTTCATATGCATACAAGTTCAACAAATAATCGTAAACTAATCAATTTTGATTTCGATAAGAGTCTCCTTCAAAAACTATAAAAATAATTTTATTTAATACTTGTAATAGATCGTAATTTTCTTCGCGGTACATTGTTTTAACATTTATGCACTTTGAATACGCATTATACATACACGTGTGAAAAACTAAAATATTTGTTAAATGAAGCCAATGTTGAAAATAGCATCAAAAAAGGTACACAGAAATATAAATTCATAACATTTTTTGAAATTCTGAATATTATTTACCCGAGCACACAAACTTATTATTATAAAGCGATCACAAGATCGATATCCTCCTGAACTAGAACAAGTACTATACTTAGTGGTCAAAGGTTAACAAATTGAAGAGGAGGGTTGCCAGAATGGAGCCCTGCGGAACCCCACATTTGACCTACGACCAGTCAGAAAGTCCACCACTACTATTGATAATTCTGTGAGATTGGTTATTAAAGCGGAATTTCAAACATTTGATGACAGAGTTTGAAACGCTGCAAGATTTTAACTTTTGCAGGGGTAACATTTGGTTGCCCATACCAAAACCCTTCATAATTTTTCATAACCTGAGGACTATATCAGTATGAAAAATACACTCAAATACCCAGAATGCAGGAGATGATAGGTTTGTTACATCAAGAAATCTCCCGAAATCGACACCACATTTTTATCGATTGTTCTTTCTAGTGCAGATGTTTTATGTAACAAAAATCAATTTTATTCCATCAGGTCAGAAGATGGGTAATCATTGCTATATTGCAGTTATTCTTTCACGTATTCAAGGAATAGCCATCACTGTTTTTTTAATTATCGGTTATGGCCACGCAAGGATTCATTTCGTACGACGCCCTTGGATATTCAATCTGTCATTGACTAAAGTTTGAAAAAGAAACGTTTTATCATATTTACATAAACTAAAATAAGCTACTCTTACATAGTTTTCTTCCTTGTAGCAAAAAAAATCAAATCCTCTGTTTCTTCTTACAGAGTTAACTTCACAGTTTGAATGTCTACCTAATGGTGACCCTATCCCTGTCGTTCCTCGTGACGGAGCATCTTCTTCTTCAGATAGACAACATCCTCCTGCTGAGCCTTCTCCTCATTCCAGATCCAGGTCTCCTCCTGCCAGGCATACATCTCTACCTACCACGGTTGCTTCTTGTGATGGACGTGAATATCAACTTGACCAACTTCAATTGATTCGGATCACTTCCATCATATATCCGCACCAACCATTCGAGCTTCGCAGGTACACTTTTCCGACGGAAAAACGAATTAAAATAATGGTAGGAAGGCGTTTTAGGTATGTGCCGAGAGAAGAAAAAATTGTATTATCAACAGCCGATGGTGACGTCTTTGCTATACTGGAGAGTAGTGATGTTCTTGCTGGAATAAATAGATATGATCCTCGCACTAACCGCACAAGGCGTGTAAAATTGAACATAAGTAGTGGCACGACTACCCCATTGACCAGAGAAGAAATTCTAGATGTTCCTGTGGGTCCCTTACGTGCATTTTCACAGAATTTTAGAGTAGAGCGTGTAAACCACAGTGAGGGGTAAGTTAGTCATTTGGAAAGGAGCTGGTTACTGAGGTAGGTTCTCAAGTCTGAAATATCTTAAACGACATCTGCCTTACAGTTTTCGGAAGAAAAATTTGGCCTCCACAAAACTCACCAAAAATATTTTCCGTATAGGTTCGCTTCACATTCCCCTTTCCCCATGCTCGAATTTTAATATCTAACTAATATGGATTGATGAGCACTAAATGTAACCAAATGCTCCACCAATTAAAACTATTGCAAAACAAAATTGTCGTTCTTATTACAAGTCTTAAGGCAAGGGGAGGACCCACTGAAAATCTGAGTCCCTCACGAACAATTTTGAATGCGCTCATATGCAGCACCAATCAAAAATTCTGCACCCTAACGCTGACCGAGTTATCAGATGTCAAAAGAGCCAATTGAATAATACTATTATTCATTATTGCCAAGTGGCGGTGGACTAGTGATATGCTGGTGCTAAATTCGTACTAATGAGGTTGAAATCGATGTTCCAGACAGCAACATATTCTTATTGAAATGCGCTCTCATGTGCCAACAACAGCTATCGCAGCAAGCCTTTTTTCTATTGAAATATATTTGTTTAGTTTTGCGTGGAAGGAGGGGATGACGGGAGATCAAAGAGTCAATAGTCGTTGAGTTGTTGAACTGACCGGCTTTATTTTGTTGAACTACAATACACTGCACTACACTACTACACACGTACCGTTCAACCGCACTTCCGTTCTGGGCGAAGCACGGAGAGTAACTGAACTGAGTTGACGCGCGGCAGTCGACGAGAGGGACCTTGACGGCCCTCGAGTGGCGCCATCTACTGGAGACGAGCAAAAACCAAACAATATTATATACCATCGGGCCATTTCCTTTTCAAGATAGGCGTGACATGCTCGGTGATGAATTTTCAAAATAGCCAAAAAGACTGCTATTTTGAGGCTTGGTTGTTACTTACAGCTGCCAGCGTAGTTTTCTGAAATGTTTAATCAATTTTTTTGAAATGATATACTTTGAAAATTACTATATTGCACAAATATAACTTGTTTTTTGACATCTGAACATACTTTTTCATAAAGATGCACAATCTGTTAGACATTTTAGCGGAATTAAAATCAACTGATTCTTTTTACAAAACATGAATTAAAAAAAAATGTGCTTCCCCAACCCTTTGTCAATTTCGGATTAGGAAATTTAAGGAAAAATTCCAATACTCGAAGCTATTCAATTTAGGAATCCAATAGCAAAAACCCCACCACGATATTTGTCCTCGGATATGTCCTAAGGACTCATTTCTATACTCACTCTGAGCTCTGAAAGCAAAATCATTTTAAATTTTTACATTTTACCAAGCAAAACTGTTGAGAAAATTTTTCGAAATTACGTTCTTTGTTAATAACAAAAAATCAGTTAATAATTCAGCCTCAAATTTTTAAGGGCTTTGAAAGTGTGTCTATCCAATCATTTGGAAATAGATTTCTCCGCGATCCTAAGTTGCTCTAGCATTGAAAAAATAATTTTCAAAAATTGATTGTGACAACTTTGTGAAGAATTTTTTCTTCAGATAATCCTACATTTCTTTCCTCGGCCTAATTTATGAGATACAAACACGAATATCTCAAAACGAAAAGATCGACGCATATAGACCATGCGAAAGGGATTAAGATAATAGAATATCAAACAGAATAACACCAGAATATAAATTAGTCACTGTGTTGACTAAAATTCTTAATAAATACATTAATCAGTTTTTTTCCATAATTGCACAAAATGCTGATCGTTTATACTCTGCTCTTCATCTTGACGTTCATCCTTAATTCTATTGGTAAATATGATACTATACTATATCTATAATTTTTAAGTCTTCTTTCATAAAGCTTGATACATACAAGTTCGAAGAATGGTCATAAAGTGATAATTTTTTGTATTGAAGAAAAATGTCAAATGACCTGTTTTGATTTATTTTATTTAATATTTGATATAAGTCGTTACTTTCTTCGCACTAAATTTTTTAAACTTTATATAACTTGATGACGCATTCGATATGCAAAAAGCGTCATAAAAAGTGGAATATTCGGTTGAAAAAGCAAGTTGTCAAATGAGAATTAGGAAAAGTAATCTAATTTATGAAATATAAATATGAATATCTCAGAAAGGCAAGCTAAGCTGCACGCCTATAAATTATGAGATGAGGATTAAGGTATTTTATATACTACATATTCTAATGGAACTTTCGAATAAAACTGAAATAGAGTGTCAATCAAAATTCTTTATTAACGCATGCATCAGTTTTTCCAAAGTTGCAAAAAATGAGCCACGTTTATACTCACGTCTTTACCTTGACGCTCATCCTCAATTCGATTGGTGAATATAATACGAAACTATATCTATAATTTGAAAAAATGTCTTTGTGAAGTTCATATGCATATAAGTACAAAAAATTATCATTAACTAACAAATTTTATAAAAATATAACGTTAGAGATGGTAAAGAGGACATCCTTCAGACCAAAAATAATTCATTTTCATCCTTTATTTCAATTCATCGACGTTTAGAAAACACATAATTTTCCTCATCAGAATAAAGTTATTGAAAAAAGAAGTTTGTAAACATCATCATCAAGTGTGAACAGTTTCAAATTCTATAATTCCTATTGTTCTATAGAAAAATTGTGGAAAAAATTGATATAAAATGTTTTTTTTTATAAAAGTAGGTGTAACAAAAAAGTAAAAAAGTGAGGTTAAGGAATGGAATTGATATATTCACATATTAGGTTATCTTCCTTTCAGGTTATTTGCTAAAGAATGAATGATGAATTAATGATTACAATACTGTATTATTCTCGTTAGATAAATAAGGAGTAATTCCAATGAATATTAAGCCAGAGCCAGATAAGAAAATGTTTGCACGTATGGAAATGATATATGAATACATTTGATAAATGCAGTACTGTATTTTAATGAAAAGGTTTTTTCAAGGGTTATAGAGCCTCAAGTAGATTATTTTTTTTAAATTCGAAATCGAAAAATTTAACAATCTCTTCAAAAGTAGAGATTTTGATGGTTTAGTAAAATTTGTTAGTCTGTATATGTATTATGCTCTGAACTAAGCCAGGCATGTAGTGCGACATCCAACATACACACAACTTAGGCGTGCAATTTTTTTTTTCATTGCTGTAATTATCACTTTTAGCACCCCCACGGACGCTTTCCGTGCAGCGGACTTGGGTATCCACTGCGGCACTAGATGTAGCTTGACGAAAAAATGTCTTAGCATATTCCAATAAAATGAAATGACCTTCTCTTGCATATTCTTCTTCTACTTTGAAAAAAATGTAATCCTCTGTTTATTTTGCAGTGTTAAGTTCACAGTTCGATTGCTTACCTAATGGCGACCAGATTCCTGGCATTCCTCGCGGCAAATCATCTGCTTCTTCTGACAGACAACATTTTCCTGCCGAGCCTCCTCCTCATGTTAGATCCAGGTCTCCTGCTGGCAGGAATAAATCTATACCTACCACGGTTGCTTCTATTAACGGCCGTGAATATGAACTTGACCATCTCCAATTGATTCGACTTACGTCTCTGAAATATCCGCACCGGCAATTCGAACTTCGAAGATACATTTTTCCGCCAAATAAACCGATTAGGGTATTCGCAGGACGAAATACATATGGGCCCATGCCAACCCAAGAACAGATTGTATTATCAACATCCGATGGTGACGTTCTTGCAATACTGGAGAGTAGTGACATTTTGGCTGGAATGTATGCTCATTCTCCTCGCATTCGCTCTAAAGGACGGGCAAAAATAAACATGGAAAGCGGCAGGGTTACCCCATTGAGCAAAGACGAAATCAGAGAAATTCAAGTAGGCCCCATACACCGACTCTCATTGCATTTTAGAGTAGAGCGTCTAAGCCAGAATAGCATATAACTTATTTTTAGAACGGAACTAGCTAATGCTTTCGTTGCCTAAATATCTAGCTTTCCATCATTTGTAAATGAACTTCCACGATATCAGTAATATTATCAATTTGTTCCATCCTCTCTGCGTATAAGGCAATGTTGTATGCTGCTTTCTCATCCGTTCTTTCGAATAAAATAATTTCCGTTTTTTTAATCTTAAGACAAATGGTATTCATGCTAGTATTGAGTATACTCAACATTCTTTGTAAATCATGGGCTGACTTAGTCGTAACACTCTTATCATCAGCAAGTGCTAATGCAAACAATTTAACAGTGCAGAGATCGACACCATCTCTAACCAATAGAGCCAATCTTCGACATTTGTTAATGAATATATAAAATTGCCAAGAGGACATAACGCATCCTTGCCTAAAACACTACCCAATATCAAACCAATTACTGAGTGGTCTTTTTAACTTTACCTGACTACCTCTATAAATCACTTGTATTGCTTTTAGCAGCCAAACATTGACTTCATAATCTTTCAGAACTTCTTAGAGTCGAATTCTATCCACCTTATCAAATGCTCTTTCCAGATGAAAAAATGCTCCAAAAGTTTTTTCCCCCCTTCCAGATAAATATGTGATCCGTGTATGATCTTCCTAGCATAAATCCGCATTGAACTTCCCAGATCTTCTCATCTCTTATATCCATTACCTTACAAATAAGTATTTTCCAAACTAATTTTCCTGCGGTACTCATTAAGTGGACATATCTATACTGATTGAAACGATAATGGCTTCACTCCAATCATTTGAAACCTTCCCTTCTTCAGCACATATATTCATCCACTCACTCAGCTTTGCAGAAGAATACGCGATTAGGCTCTTAAACAATTCATCTGTAATTCCGTCCACAACAAAAGCCTTACCATTATTGAAAATTCTCAATTATAGCTATAATCTCAGAGGGACAAGTTGATATTGTACCGTTTTCAATGTGACTTTCCAACGCATCTTCTTCTATGTCACAGTTTTCATGCTCCATGGCATCATCCATTTGCCTTCATCTGAATAAGCTTCTGCATCATCAAGTGCATCTGACTCTTGTAGAAGTTGTCTACAAGCATTTCCTTCAAAAATGTGTCCATGATAATTCTTTGCAATGATGTTCATTTTCTTCGGCCACAGTGATGCTTCTCCTTTTGTAAGTAGCGGCACTGATCCGTTCCAGAATGAATGGTTAACATAGCCTTGCGAAACATGTAATTCGGGAATTGGACATTTCTCAATAACAAGTACATTATCATCTTCTCTGAGGAGAGGTGAGTGAATTGTACTATGATTTTCGATTGCAAGTTTTTTATGCTCACCTACAAGAGTAAACTGCTTATGATCATTTTTTGAATCTCCTTAAGTTTTTGAACGTAAACAAGCGTTACTAACTTTGAAGCATTCCAACCCAGCATTGGATGCATCATCTTGCTCACTATCGGTTGAATCGTCTTCTTCATTCTCTTTCAGTTCTTTAAGTGAAATGAAACGGTATGGACATTGCTACATTGAGGTGGCTGTTTGTTGACCAGTAAAGATGAGCAAAAGTTGTAAATCACTGAGTAACTTAAAAGAAATGTTGTTAACGTTGGTTAGATTGAATGAGGATTGTACATTTTCATAAGATTCTTCCACATCTGGTTCAATAGCTTACAATATTAATATTTTGACACTTGTTAAGTTAGCCATTTTGTCACAAGTACCATCTTCAGAATAAAGACTCCTTCTGTTTATTTCTACGAAGCAGGATTATTAAATATTGTTAAGCATATTTTCAAAAAATTGAAAACTCCATCCATCATCATTTTCACGAGCCTTTTCCTATTTCGGTGTTTGGGTGGTATTAATATTTCCCAGTCAAACAATTACATAAGTCTTCACTTGTGCGAGTTTCTTTAGGAAAAATTATATCCGTATAATCAGGCATGGATGGCAAAGTTGTTTCAGACTTTCCATTTCTGTAATCAGTCAAAGTACGACGACATGTTCCACAAATTGCGACTGGAAATCGAGAATCAGACACTTCAAAATTTCTATGTAAATGCTTCTTTATAAGATTCTTATATTTTTCGGTGATGGTATAATTACTTTGATGATTTTTGACAACCATTTTTTCCCCAAGCTTACAAGAAATTTAATAAAAATCATTATAGGCAAATATTTGGAACACGTATTGGTTGTCCCATTTATCCAGTCCTAGCTGATTTAGTTATGCAGGATTTAGAATCATATGTCATACAAATTTCAGATTTTTCTTTACACCCTTATTTTAGAGATGTTGATGATACTTTTATTATTTAACCAAAAGGCAAACTACTTTATGTTATAAACCAATTTGAATTTTCTAAAATTTAAAAAAAAATTGCTGCGTAATTATTGAACGTTCTTCAAGATCCTTCACAACACTGCTGCTCTATAATAGTCCGAAAGCCTGCGATCATCAATAAAGAAATCGCCCTCTGGGACGCAAGTGCTTAGGATGTTTCGGTTGCACTTAGAACCAAGTAATCGGTGTTCGAGCTTGGCATCAGCCCCCAGCCCTTTCACCCTTCCAAGAATGGCTTTCCTATTTCTGTGTGTGTACACACACTTAAATGCCTCCCAGAATGAAACGGGAATGAGTGGGTGGGCGGCTAGGCACTACATTCTACAACAACTTCTATTAGCATAAAGTCGCTCCAGACGCGACAACTACCCTCCCTTCTCTCTCCAGGACTCTCAAATAAACTATCAACTTTATTGGTACCGCTTAAAACATTATATCGCGTCGTAGTCAACGACGACGCCTTCGTTCCTTTTCCTATTCTCATTGAAGTCTGCGGATTTTTTACGACGGTAGCTCATCATCAACGAATCCTTTGCAACCCATCAGGTTCTCCCGAGGGGTGGTGACGAATTCAAATGATGTGTCAATTTACGATGGGGGATTGCTGGACTGGAAGGGGATTGTAATATGAAATGGTGTTGATTTTATGAGCGTCAATCCTAGATGTCTTTTATTATTCATAGATATGTAGATTATAGGTCGTCTTTTAGCCTTAAATAGGTAAGGGGCCGTCCACGAACTAAGCTACCAATTTTGAGTGATTCACGACCCCGAGACGTTTCAGACAAAATTGAGTGAACTGATCCTAGATAGTTTTGGAATGTACTAAATATTCGAAATATTCTTGTTTTATTCAACCAGTCAGATCCACTGAAGATCCAGCAGGGCCAGACCTGAAGCAGGTGTCAGGACGAGTTTTGGACTGTTTCCAATTTTTGGCTCTTTTTCATCCCCCTTCCACATTTTTGACCGCAGTTCTCTCCCACCTTTCGCACTTCTCTCGGAAATGACAACAATTAAATTCCTTTGAATAGAATAAATGTGGATACCATATTGAACCTAATGTAAAACGCTTTATATTCCTGAGAATATTCAACAAAATTGCTCACATTGTTTGGGTTTTCTTAAATTTTAAAAAACCTGGGGTGGAAATATGGTTCGGGGGAGGAAGGGGGGGGGGATGTAGCTAATTCAAATTGGATAGAACATTTGGTTGTCACCGGAAACACGTATGTATGCAAATTCAATTCTAATCCAGGTAGCTGATTCTTCAATAAAAAAAAAAGAATTTTCAACAGAATAGATGGATTTTCAACAAAGAAGTTGAATTTCCTAAAAAAAAGATAAACTTCAAACCAAAAATTTAATAAATTTTCAACAAAATAGCTCAATTTTCAACAACAACAAAATATTAATTTACAAAATAGTTGAATTTTCAACGCAGGAAAGTTTTTCTACTAAAAGAAATGAATTCTCAGATAGAAAACAAAATTTTCAATGAAGAAAAAAAATTAATTTTGAATTAGGAAAAATGACTTTAATACCACAAAAGGTGAATTGGAAAACCAAAACAACGATTTTTGAACAAAAATGTTAAATTTTAAACCAGACAGATGAGTTCCGAACCAAAAGTGCAATAGTACACTTTCTAACCAAGAAAAATTAACAAATCTACAGGCCACACTTCTAGTTTAATTCAAATTTTTTCTTCTAAATCAAAGCTTAATATTCTCCATTAATCGGTCAAGGCGAATTTTAGAAAATTTTATTTTTCATTTCTTTATTCAATAACAGAAATGCAAAATTTTTTTTTTTCACATAGAAATTTTGAAAAAATACTTGGATTGAATCAAAAGTACCAGAATCAATGAAGTAACTATGCAGAGAAGTTGTTTTATAGCTTGAAAATTTTTTGAAAATTTATTGAATTTATTATAAACAAATTGGTAAGTGAAAATGGATTCATGGGGATTGACAGGGATTTGTGAATTGATTTGCAAAAATTTTGAACAATTTGTAGACAAAAACCGTTTTCTGATTGAATTCATAAAACAACTTATGATTGTTTAAACAAATTTAATCAACAAGTGATAACAATTGAACATTTTCTAAACAAAATTAATTAACAAATGCATTTTACGACTATTTATAAAAGTAAAAACTTGTTTCCTTCAACGTAACCAACTGTTAATAACCAATTTTCAAACATTTTTTCACGAAACCTCGATAACCATCCACTGTTGTTATTCTCATTAATAATTTTATACACAAATTGTTGCTTTTGCATATATCTGAAAACCAAAAATTAAAATTTAAGGTCGAAGCATTGACAACTATCATTTAGTGATTGTGAATTCTCTTTCGTTAAAGCTCCTTCGGCTTTAACGAACATATTTTCATCATATGTATAGTGTGTAATTCGCACTCAATTTAGTCCAATGTGCTAACTTTTCTATATCGAGTTCAACTTTATTATATTGAATTTATATTATATTTATTTCTATACCTCAGACTGGGACTGCTTATTCAGAGATTGCAAAATAAAGTACGTTTCAATGAATTCATATTCTTACAATTCATAATATGCGTTGGTTTTGAAAAAATGTATTTTTATTGCCTTATCTTTATAATTGAAGAAAGTGCGCATCCTAAAAAACAAACAATTTTATTAATTAACATTTTATTGTACCATTCTTTCATTTTTACAAAAAATTAATTAATTTATCCGAAGTTAATTTTTAGGATTAGATTAAAAAATAAGCATTTTAATAAAACATAGTCAATAACAAAATTTTAGATCTTTTTTGGGTGCACAATTTTTGTCTATTCATCTTGTTTCGTAGGTTGTGCCGTTTATCCGAAAAATTTAATTCTTTATTTTTAATGTTGTCTTAATGAATCAAACCAAAACTAAGCATTCCGTCAAAAAATGATTATTAACAAATTTATCGATATTTTCAAAGTGAACAACTTTTGTTGAAAAATTTGTTTTATACCTGGTATCGTTTTTCCACAAATTAAATTTTTTTATGGACAGATCTCGATGAAAAATTTTGTTTCATTCTAAGAGCAACCACTTTGGAAAAATCACTGTTTGGCATGTCTAAAAAATCACAGGAAAATTTTTTCAAAAATCGAATGTATTACTTGTCTAGTTGTGAATGCAGTCAAACTTTGAATATCAAAAAATATTGAAAATTGTGGCCACCAGAATTATTTTTACAATAATAAATGATCTCAGATTTGAACGGATATATGGAGACGATTCAAGGTTTTAAAGGAAAGAGCTTATCACAATGATAAAGCTCGGAACACTAAGAACCGGACGGAGTTGTTTATTTTTTCAAAAAGTGAGCTGGAGTAATATGGACTTTAAAAATCTAATGTCTCGCGATTCAATAGCAGTACAAAAAAAGGGGCTTGGGTTTCCATTACCAAGCTGTGTGTACTGAGCTCTTCCTTTCAAACCTTGATTGGTCTCTATATATCTATTCAAAGCCAAGATAATTTGTTGTTCTTATAATAATTCTGGAGGTCACAATTTTTGAGACTTTAGAAGCAGCTGAAAGTTGACCTGAAAAATCAAGGCTTCGTCAACAGTGATATATTTACCATATTTATTGTTCTTACTACAAAAGAGAATTTTTCGTCAAGATATGAGAAATGTCGTTAAACAGAGTCAGGCTTTTTTCGCCGATAATAGTTGTTTTTTGAGAGCTACTTATTCTTCATTGTTGGTTATACGCTGTACTCTAAATACCGTCGGAAATTTATGTAAGGATCCTACTGGAACTTCAGCAATTTCATCTCTAGTCAATGGGGCAGTGTCTCCGCTTTCCATGTTTATTTTTGCCCGTCGTGTATGGCGATCGTAACATTTATATATTCCAGCAAGAACATTACTATGCTCCAATATAGCGACGACGTCATCATCGATTGACGATAATACAATATGTTCTCCTGCTGGAATGGGTCTGAAGACACTCCTTCCTACGAGTACTCGAAGTAATGTATGCTCCGGGAAAGTGTATCTTCGAAGCACGTACTCTCGATGCGGATATTTAGAGGAAGTAGCCCGAAAAAATTGAAGTTGGTCAAGTTCATATCTACGTCCGTTAGAACAAGTTACCGTGGTAGGTGAAGCTGCGCACCTCGTAGGAATCCTGGACCCGGTAGGAGACCTGGACCTGGCATGAGGAGGAGGCTCGGCATGAGAATGTTGTCTTTCAGAAGAAGGAAGAGGAAGCTCGGCAGAAGAATGCTGCCTTTCAGAAGAACGAACAGGAAGTTCGGCAGGAGAATGTTGTCTGTTAGAAGAAGATGCTTCGCTACGAGGAATGCCAGTGATAGGCTCACCATTTGGCAAACATTCGAACTGTAAACTTAACTCTGCAAGAGGAAACAGAGGATTACATTTTTCCTAAGTCGAAAAGACTGCACAAGTAGGTGATTCAGGTTTATTGAAAACATGTAATACCATTTGCTCTTCAAGCTTTAGTCAGTGGCGCACTGGATACCAGAGAGGGTAGCACGAAAAGCATTCTTCGGGCGCTGAGAGTGATAAGCAAAACAAGAAAAACAAAACTGTGCACGCTGTTCGATCACATTTTCAGCACATAATCACATTTTTACGCACACAAAAGCTAAAAAATGTGTTAAAAATTCTAGATATAATATGGCACTATATTCACCAATGAAACTCAGGATGGCCATCAAGGTAAAGATCAGAGTATAATTGATGCCCATTTTTCCGAATAGCAAAAAAAGTATCAATGCGTTAATGAAGAATATAGTTAACTGAGTATCTAATTAATGTTCTGGTATTTTATTAGAGTATATAAATATGGTTTCTTAATCCCTATCTCATAAAGTATAGACGTCAAGCTTGTGCTTTTGAGATATTCATATTCATACTTTATAATTCAGATTTTTTCGAGCAGCACTTAGATAACAATCTGTGTTTCAACCAGATATTTGCCTAAAATTATTATTCTTATCGATTTTATTCTTTACTTTCACTGCTAAAATAATAAGGTTATTATGAAATAAAATTATTATATAAAATTATATAAAATCAAATTCAAATCTACAACCGCTCCCACGCATGTCCTTATCTTTCACCTTGCCTCGCATTGCCAACATCTTCCTCCGCGGTTACTTTCTGTTACTTATCTGCCAATCATTCAAAATATTCATAATTTCGCTTATATTCACTTGCTTTCCTCTCTAAAATCTTTTCTTCTCCATTCCTCATCCTCTTTCCTTATCTTCTTCTCCGTATAACCCAAAACCCCCTTTACCCATGCAACTGCTCTCTTGTCTACACTTTCATGGACTAATACCTCCATGCTAACGTCACTCCTTTAACCTCCCTCACGATCCTCCAGCCAATACTCCATATTTGCATACCCCCCCCCCATAAAATTCACACGTTCTCTTTTTCCTAGGAAGCCATTACCTATTATAACCCTCAATGCACCCGCAGCTTATCCTCGCTATAAGCTATGGACTCCTTTTCTCCCCTCCTCATCTTCTGCCTCTCTTTCTTCATGCCATTCTTCTTCACCACCTCATACGCCTTCCTCCGCTTCTCATGGATCCTTCTCACATCATCCTTCTGCGGCCCATCACTTTCAAAATACTCTTTTTAATATAAATATTATTATATCAAATGAATATTATCATATATAAATACCCTTCCAACCCTCATCATCCCCTCTTTTTCCTTGTTTTTCGTCTTCCATCAACACGCCCTAACCACCTTACTTCCCACGTCTTCCAACAATTTTTCTTTATACTTACACGTCCAGCTCCCTCTCAGAATCCCTAAACTCGTTCTTCCAGCCTCCATCCTAACAATGTAATTAGAATTATTCCTTGCCTATCTCAGTATCCACTATCTCCTGTGTCCCATTCACCTCCTCACTCTTCTTCAACCGCCACCAATCTCCTCCATAAAATAGCACACTCATCACTTGCGAATCAAACCGTTTGATTCTCCTTCGAAAATCATCTGCAAATGACTTCTTATTCAACCCCTATACCTTCCTCATCACCACATTTGCCCTTCTCTTTCTCTCTCTCTCTTATGTGTCCATCTACTCTCCTATTTCTCCAAAATAAGAAGCCCAGGTACACAAACTGTTTCACCTCCTGCACTGTCTTTCTCATCCACTTCCATTCCCTTCCCTTATCACTTCCACCTCCTTTTCTGAACACCATCACCTTGGACTCTTCTGCCTTTAACTCTCAGCTATTCTCATCCAGGTACATTCTCAAACTCTTTATTATCTCCTTTGAGGCCTTTTCGCTTCTTACCAGCAACACTATCTCATCTGCATACGCGAGTGACAGCTACTTTCAACATTTCTCTTTCGTGATTATGAGCGCTGAAATGTTTCTTCAAGAAACTCCCTCCACTCCTCACTCCCTATCTTCTTGCTTGTCCCCACACTGCGCTTCCTGAACCTCAGAATTATCTTCCACGCGTCCCCCTCTGTCTCAAGACTTTCCAACTCCTCTTCAAGATCTTTCTCTTTTTCCTGTTCTTTTTTCTTACACATTGATTTACACCTTATTTATTTTACACCTTCCTCACTTCTCAGTAATCCTCCCTTTTCGCAGTCCCTTCTTTCAACTTTTTTGCGTGCTTCTTACATTCCTTTTCATCTTTTTACATTACCTATCCCACCACGGCTTCATCATTCCTTTCTTCTTCTTTCTTAATATCTTCTCTTGCACTTGTTCCTTTTTTCTTTTTTCTTATTTTTCCCCTGTTAACTTTCTCTTTTAAATCCGCCCATATCTCTTTTACCGACGTCCCTTTAAAGTGCTTCTTCCTTAACTGCTGCTGATACTTCTCTATCGCCTCATTCGCTTAGCTCACCCTCTAGTGGCTGATGGTCTGATTCTACCCTTTCTTTAACTACGAATCTCTCCGTCTCCTCTTACCCTTGCATATTCATGACTACACAGTCTATCATTGGTACACTTACCTGACTTGCATATGTGTATTATCGATTCTCGTCCCATCTTACTATACCATTTGCCGCAGTCCAGCCTCTATCCTCCATCCAGTCCTTCAGAGTCTTCCTGACCTCATTCATTATCTTATTCTTTGATTTTCTTTCGAAGCTCTCGCCTTCAATGTACAAGCCCGTGTTCCTCCCTATCCTTGCATTGGAGTTTTCCCCTCAGAAGCCCCATACCCTCCATTCTCTTGTCTAGCAATTTTTCCACCCTTTGTTCAATTCTTTACATTTCATCCTTATTGCACACTGTCAAAAACTTTCACGTTACCTCTCTCATCTTTGCTGCCCGCATTTTCACGCCCCCCTTCTCTCCTTCTCCATGAATTTCCTCTAATTCCTCTCTCACCCACGTTATAATTTCTCCACTAGCCTTGGCAGCTTTTGCTCTACTCTTTCCCATTTGTTTCTCTCTACACATGTCTCTACCAGTCCCACAACATGACATTCCTGGATATACCACTAGATATCCTCATCTTTCTTCATTACCTCTGCTACGTTCCACTTCAGCACCTCCACTACTTCTCCACCCTGCTTTACACGCACCCCCTACTTCCTATGAAACAAATTCCCCTACACCTTCTTTAACACCTCTTTCTCCGTCCCACACCCACATTTCCTCATCTAATTTTGTTTTGCGATACCCTACCTGAGCCGCTCTCCCTTCACTCCTCTCCCTTCTAGCCCTGTCGTTCAGCATTCTCTGCTTCTTTCTTTCCTTCCTCGTCAAAACGTGAAAGATGAGGACACGCTTATCCTTTATTCTACTCTTATTTCTTATTACCCCGAATTCTCTCTCCAGCCCTCCAATTTCAAAACCGCCACTTTACTCTCCCTGCTCCCCTCCCCACAGCCTAACTTATTCCACCTTGCCTTAAACACACACTATGCTCAGTATCAGCGGTTCCACATCCTCCCTTTCTCTCTCGCTCTTGAGCTTCAACCCTTTTATTACAATATTATTTCTCCTGTCTGCCTTCTCATGTCTCTCCATTCTCAACTCCATTACCCTTACCCTATTCCTAAGCTCTCTCACTTTCTTTTCTATCACATTCTCTGCCCTCTCCCGAATACCTGTCTTTTCTCCCTTCTCCCTGTTACCTTCTCAAGCCCTTGTCTTCCGTCCTTTCCTTCCACACCCCAATCTTTCAGTTGCTGAATTTTAACTTCTGTTTCTTCACTCACCTAGCATACTTCCCTCTTCAATCCTACTACTCTCTCTCTCAGTTCTTTCACTTTAATATTTGTTTCTAATTTTTCATTAAATTTTATTCTCAACTACCCCGAAAAATGTATGATTTTGATAAATCCATACTATTACAACTCATAATATGAATTAGTATCGAAAAAAAAGTATTTTTATTGTCTTGTTAAAATATATTGAAAACGCCTATAAACAAAAATTTTTATGAAACATTTTATTATAACTTGCTTTATTTTTCCATAAATCTCATTTGTTTATTGTCCATGTTATTTTTAACGATTTAAACTGAGAATACGTATCTGAGTGTGAGGTTGTTCTGAGAAAATTTCTGAGATGTATTCTAGGTGAAAACCCTTGTTGAATATAATATTATTGTAGCTTGTATTTTTGTTCGAAAAATCTTCTTTTTTAATTTTTATTCTCATTTTCACGATTAAAATAAAGTCTACTCCCTCTATCTGAGAATTATTATGCAATAGCAAATTTGTCGATCCTTTCGGGTGAAGAACTTTTGTCTATTGATTTTTTTGGCACCTTGTGTCGTTTTTCAAACAAATTTTTTTTTTGTTATTTACGAATAAAACAAAAGCTACATGTCCTGTCAAAAAATGATTACAAGCAAATTTGTGACTTTTCTTTGGGTGAACAGCTTTTGTTTTTTTTCCGTGGCTTGTGTCGTTTGTTCGAAAATTCAATTTCTTTATATATTTAATGTTGTTTTTTCCGATAAAAACCAGTTTGACCGCTGCACATTGTTATGTTTTTTTGTAATTTTTAATATTCAGCGTTCATTTTTTTGAAAACTATCAGTCGTAGAGTAAGAATTTATTCCACATGGAATATGTATTTTTGAAAGACCTACAATCTTTATTGGAAGCTTTTTTGTATATTTTCATCAGTGACTGAAATGAACAGATAAATCATAGAAATTTTGCACATCAATAATAAGAGTGATGTAGTTGATTCTAATAATTTTGGTCGTTTTTACAGATGTGTTATATTTTCTGATCTGAAAATTAATTATTATTATTTCCACAATGATGATTTTTTATAAAAAATTTCTTCACGCATGTAATAGTTTTGAAAAAACGCGCCATTTACAACCAATGAGGCCGTCGATGCAACGCATGCGTAGTGCAGCTTGGCAAATAGACAGATAACCATCTTCAATTCTTCTGAAGCTCACGGAAATTTTTAGACATAAGTAGCAAGTGAAAGTGGATTTACAAAATCTAGGCATGGTCAACGGTGATATGTGCGAGATTTGTTGCTCTTACAACCGAACAGAATTTCTCATGGAGATACATGAAATATCGTTGAACAGACTCAAGCTTTCTTTGCCGCTAATAGTTCTCCTTTTAAAGAAACTTATCCATCAATGTTGTTTACACGCTTTACTGTGAATTCCGTCGAGAATGGATGCAAGGATCCTACTGGAACTTCATTAATTTCATCTCTGGTCAATCGGACAGCCACACTGCTCTCAATGTTGATTTTTGTCCGTCGCATTTGGTGATTGAAACATTTATATATTCCAGCAAGAACATCACTACTCTCTAGTATAGCAAAAACGTCACCATCGATTGATGATAATACAATTTGTTCTTCTGTTGGCATGGGCCTAAAACCCCGTCCTGCGAGTAATTTAATTCGTTTCTCCACCGGAAAAGTGTATCTTCGAAGCACGTATATCCTATGCGGATTTTTAGAGGAAGTAACCCGAAGAAACTGGAGCTGGGTAAGTTCATGTACACTTCCGTCGAAAGAAGAAATCGTGGTAGGTAGAGATGTGTGCCTGGCAGAAGGAGACCTGGATCTGGTAGGAAGAGGATGCTTGGCAGGAGAATGTTGTCGGTTAGAAGAAAATGTTTCGCTACGAGGAACGCCAGGAATGGGCTCACCATTAGGCAAACATTCGAATTGTAAGCTAGACACTGCAAGAAGAAACAGATGATTACATTTTCTTAAGTCGGAAAGACTATGCAAAAGTTTGTAATTCAAGTTGACTCAATGATACAATACCATTTTTCTTTAAACTTTAGCCAGTGACGCAATGGACACCAAAAGGGGTAGAGACTAAAATGACGATCCATATCAAGTATTCAAGAAAATAATTTTTGTAGTTTGAAAGAAGCTCATTTCAGACAATGGATTGGCAAGATGGGCTATTCGACTTGTTCTTTTTCAACATTAAAATGTGTGCGTTCATGATAATTATTTGAACTTGTACGCATATGAACGTGAAAAAACATGTTCAGAATTATAAATATGGTCTAGTATTATATTCACCAATTAAATTCATGATGACCATCAAAGTTAAGACCAGAGTATCAGCGACGCCCATTTTTCTGAAGAGTAAAAATACTAATTGATTTGCAAATGAAGAATTAAGCTAATTTTATCTATTTAATATTCTGGGGATTATATAGAGTATATCAGTATAATATTTCAACCTTTATCTCATGGAGTATAAGCGTCGAGCTTGTCCTTCTGAGATATTCATGTTTGCATTCCACAAATCAGTATAAGGAAAGAAATCTGGTTACCTCAACCGAGGCACTTTTGATTCTTATCGCTTCATTCTTATCGCTTTTATTTTTCATTTTTACTGCTAAAATAATATGATCACACTCTTTACCTAGAAGCTTAATGTCATCAGAAAATTTTTAATGATAATTTTGCCGCATTTAGTTTTGAAAATTATTTTCTCAGTCCCAAAAATCTGAAACAACTTATTTAAGAAAAAATGAGAAAGAAATTATAGTACATGTGAATAATGCACTTATGTAAAAATTCGGATGAAGCAAAATTGTATAGAATCTTGAGCTTGAGAAAACGAGCTTATATTCAACATAATCTAACCAATTTCATGAATTTCGTGAAAACAATACGAAAATGTCGGTCAATATTTGAAGTTTTGTTATCAACAATTGTATTATGTTGGAGAGATTTTTCCAAGGACGAAAAGAAAGATAGGAGGGGAAGATTCGAGTTACATAATAGGCTGCGAGACCCTTTTTTGTAGGCGCATGTCACATACTTTGATTATTTTTTTTTTGAAATTTGTGACGTATAAATGGAAAGTCTTTTTTTATGACAACTAATACATTTTATTGCAATTGTAACTTTGTTTTCAGGTCGTATTTTTCAACCGATTTTAAAGTTCTTTTTTGACAAACGCTCAGCATTACATGTCTAAGAGGATTCTGGTTTCTCTTCACAGTCAGCTATGGATACGGATGAAATAATACTTACCAAATATCAAATATCAAATATCAAATTGCTGTTCTTTCTGAAATGTTTAACTTTGGTTTACCTTTTTAGTTATAAACAAGTTACAAATAAACATTAGTAAAGATCATATTTTAAACAATTTCTTTTTTGTATATATTTCATTCTGAAATGAAACATATATTTGAAATATGCTTGAAATTTTCTGTATCGATCCCAGTGATTCTCCAGGAAAACTCCAGAGCACAATGGGGGGGGGGGGGGCTGATAATAAGATATGTACAACACCAAATTTCTCTGTTACATTTTTCAATGAGCTGCTTATTTTAATTCGAAACAATACTTTTAAAAGTCATTCACAGACCTAGTCCTCCCATCAACTCCTATTAATTCCATTACATGTGTTTGTCTCTTGTGTAAGATAGCTTCGTTATTTAATTTATTCCTATTCATCATTGGAAAAAAAGAAAAAATAATTCATTCCAAACAGTAAAATGATGAATATAAGCGACATTTAGTATCTCCTCAGAGATTGGATTTAAAACCCAGGATAACTATACTGAATTTTTCTCGTGATTCAATACCTTTTTTTATTCATATGATGAAATATGAGATAGGTAGACAGGGTCTGCGATCTGAGGGTACAGAGAAACTCAATGACGACTATTATTAATTCTGTTCTGAACTGGTTTCAAAAATTCGATAACGAACATTGTTTATTTCTCGAAGTCACGGAGAACCATGTCAGGACTCGATTGCGCGACAAAAACTATTTTCAAGAATATGTAGTTCTAGTCTATCCGGTACACCTTATTCTCGACAATTGATACTATTATTTCAGAAGCGCTCGGAAAATCGATATCAGGTATAACGCCGGAAGTTTGACAGAGATAGTAAGAAAGAACTCTTAGTGCCGAATTATGTGTTTGGATTTACGCCGCTCCGGCGTGAATTGGACAACCGGATAGTATGTGCTCTAGGTGCTCAGAGTTTTTATGACATGCCTTGCAGCTATCATGGCAAATATATTGGCCTAAAATCTGGCGATGTTATGCTGAAGTAAAAATGACACCGTCTTAGCACGACAAACTGAAACCATTCATGTCCGACATTGTGATGTCTTTCTGTGATTTTTAATATTTAGCATCCATTTTTTTGAATACTATGAGTCGAAGGGTAAGAATGTATTTAACATAAAATATGTAATTTCTCAAAAAATCAGTGTGCTAAGATCTTTCCTTTAAACCTTGATTCGTGTAATCCATTCAAAGCCGAGCTAATTTTGTATCGCCATAATAATTCTGAAGACCAAAATTTTAATATTTTCAATTTTTCAAAGTTAGGCTCCATTCGGGAAATAGACAAACAGGTTAACAAAATTCTCCATCGAGATACGTGAAAGATCGTTGAAAAAAGACTTAGGCTTTAGAATCAGCTGATAGTTGACTTGCGAAATCTGGGCATGGTCGACAGTCATACTTTCGAGATTTGTTGTTCTTACAACCAAAGAAAATTTTTAATCCAGATGTGTGAAATATAGTTCAACAGAATTAGGATTATTTCCGCCCATAATAACTCTTTTTCAAAAGTAACTTATTTATAACTGTGGTTTACATGCTCTATTCTGAAATGCATGCAGAATCGATGTGAAGAGCCTACTGGAATTTCCTTAACTTCATCCTTTGTCAATGGAGCGGTCGCACCGCTTTGCATGTTTATTTTTGTTCGTCGTGTTTGCCGATCGTAACATTTATATATTCCAGCAAGAAAATCTTTACTCTCCAATATAGCAAATACGTCACCATTGATTGACGATAATACAATTTGTTCTTCCGTTGGTATGGGCCCGTGAACATGACGTCCTATGAGTACTCGAATTCCTTTATTCGCCGGAAAAGTGTATCTTCGAAGCACGTATGACCGGTGCGGATATTTGTAGGAAGTAACCCGAATAAATTGAAGTTGTTCAAGTTCATGTTCACTTCCGTCAGCTAAGGAAACCGTGGTGGGTGGAGCGGTGTAGCGGACATGAGGAGATCTGGACCTAGCAGGAACAGGAGGCTCGGCAGGAGAATGTCTTCTGTCAGAAGAAGAAAATGCTTCGCTTCGAGGAACGCCAGGAATAGGCTCACCATTAGGTAAACATTCGAATTGTTCTCTTAACTCTGCAAGAAATAACAGCGGATTACATATTTTTCTAAGTTCAAAAGACAATGCAAAGGTAGGTAACTTCAGTTTATTATATTATTCTCCAATAAATTGAATGATCACTATAATTTATTGTTTTTGTGTACTGTAAACACACCGACATGAAGATTCTCTGAACTGGTCTTGGCTCAATCTTCATTAAAATTACTCTTTATCTATTTCACGAGCTGACATATTCTGAGGGATGATCGCGATTTCAGGACAAGGAGCAATATTAACATACAAGTTCCTTCAAAACCCCAAGATCTGGCTGAAATGGATGCTAGCCTTCGTACAGATATCTCGCAGGAATCCAACCTCTAGAACATCAATTGTTAGTTCATGGTGCTTGAAAAGCTTAGGCTGATTCAAATCGAAGGCTGTAACCGACCATGGATCAAAAGACCAAAAGACGCTTGCATCCACTGAACAAGAAGATTGAATGGGCTGAACAGAATTCGTCTCGTGTTCAGTGTGTGATTGACAATATAACATCTCGTAGACCCTTCGCGAAAAGGGTTTGGAAGTTCGCTCAAGAACTGAGGATCTACAATCAAAAACTGAAGAAGTCAAAGCTGCTGACAATCAAGCAGCATATTGTTGACAAAATATCAAAGTTATCTGACGCAAGGAGGAGAGTGCAGAAGATGGAGAGATGCATCAGGGAGAATCAACAGTTTCTCGTTGACCCTTCGCACCTCTTCAGCCATCTTCCTGTTTCTGTCGGAAATCCACTGGAGCCCAACGAGGTAGAGACTTTTTGGAAAAAGGTATACGAGATGCCGAAAACACTGGAGTTGAAAGAAGATACTAACAATATCATCCGCTTCAGATTTTTTGCGGGAAGCTCGTAATATCTGAGGAGGAATGTCCATCAATCACTGCCGAAGAGGTAAAAAAAGCACTTAGAGGCATGAAGAACTTTTCCGCTTCTGGACCACATTGTATGAAGAACTTCTGGTGGAAGAAGTTCACCTCCACACACCAAAATCTGGCCCGTATATTCACAACTTAATTAAAGTCGGAAAACCTCATTCAGCAGTGGCTGGTGTTGGGACCAAGAATATGCCAAGGAAGGGTGCTCACTTTCTGGAAATCAGGGAAACACAGGGATTTTTTTATGAGGAAATCACAGGGAAAACACGGGGAAAATCGACAACCGTTGCGCTTAGAGTTGTTTCTTAGCTCCATCAAAAGAAACCAAGATGAATCAAAGATCAAGAAACTAAAGAAGAAATGAGATTCTTAAAATTCATACCCACCTAAAATAGCGTTGATTTGACTGAATGAGAAACCAAAGATTGTAGGATTGAAAATTTAAAAATCTTGTTCTGTACTATCATTCCTCCAGATGCCTTTCTTTCCTAAATTAATAACCGAAGTTTTGTTTTCATCACTCAAAATATCTCCATTTACTATTAACTTTGCGAGAAATGGCATTTAAAAGAGACAGAGAAAACCAGTAAAAGACAGGGAAAACTCAGGGAAAACACAGGGTCGTTGTGACTTCATTGTGCCCTGTGACCATCCATCTCACGGTCTTGAGACATGACAATATGTGTGGATGGCCGCAGTTCTACTGAGAGCTGGTGTCATTTTCAGATGGTCGTTGCTCCCAGTGGGACAATGCGGTAGTTGTTTAACCTTTTTTTTCTAATTAGGTATAGAGGGAGAGACAGCCAGGTAAAGAAAAACTTCCAATAATCCAGAACGTAGGATTGAATACAAGTCCAATGTCAATAATAAAATTCAAAAGAGTTTCGATGATAAAATAATTCATAAACTAACTTCTGTCGCATATGAGTTTTCAAAGAAACGTGTTAAAAATTGTTTAAATTAATAGATATAGTATAGTATTGTATTCACCAATAAAATTCAGGATGACCATTATAGTAAAGACCAGATTGTAAAAGACGCCCATTTTTCCGAATGCAAGTAACACTAATTAATGCGCTAATGAAGAATTTAGTTGAGAGGGTATCTTATTAATGATCTGGTATCTTATAAGAGCATAAAAATATGGTATTTCAATCCTTATCTTATCGAGTATAGGCGTCGAGCTTGTCTTTCTGAGATATTCATATTTTTATTTCATAATTCAGTACAAGTGAAGAAATTGGGTTTCTGCAACCAAGGCCAAGTTGGCAATAATTAAACGATTTTTTCGAACAGCGCTCTGACAAAAATCTGAGTTTAAACCACAAATATGTCCACACTACAAAATAATAAGATTATAACATTTGAATAGAAGATTATTTTCATCAAAATATTTGAAAAAAAATTTGCCGCAATTCAGTTATAAAAATGATTTTTTTAGTGACCAAAATCATAGGAAACTCATTCAAAAAAGAGAAAAATATGAAACAAATAATAGCATTTCACAATCAATCATTTCAAAAATTGGATGCAGCAAAACTGTATAGAATCTTCTTCTTGAAGAAAGAAGCTAGGTGCAAGTAGGTGCATGTCACGTGCTTCGACTAATTTCGTTTGGCCACTTTTGAATTATAGTTCAGAAATCTTTCCTTATGACAATTAATACATCTTTATGCAATCAAATCTTTGTTTGAATTTTGGCTAGTCAAACATTCGCGGCTAGTTATCAGAAGATTCTCTAGTATGGCAGGAATCATGTTGAATTTGTTTTCTAGAAAAGAAGAAAAATTAAATTAACAAAAAAAATCTCATGGCCACTAACATGAATCGGATTTCAAAAATAATTCCAGGTGAAATACTACCCCTTTTCCATTCCTCACTGCTACATATTGTGATGTCTTTCGGTGATTTTAATATTTATTGTTCAGTTTTTTGAAAACTATCACTCGTGGGGTGACGAGCGTTCTAGTATATTTCTATAATCTAATCTACTTGTAGCGAGCCGTACAGAAGCAAAACACTTTCTTCAAGTCTTTCCGTCGAAGTCTTGTTGGTTGATGGACAACCATGGCCTTTTCTTTTTGTACTGTTACTCCTTCACAAAACTATAGCTCATTAAAATCATAGATGATGCAATAAAAGTAGTTTGTTATGTTGACATTTCAATCGTACATCGCCAATCTTACTTAATTCGTTACAATGGTGTCTGCATGTGCAATCATTTGATATCCGTCAGGTAAGCCGTTTCTGATGTATTCATAGAATCCCATCATAATATAGATAATTTTGCCTGACCATGTGTATAGATTCTTTAGGATGTTCCAGTGTTGATCAGGGTTGTTAATAGTAGATGACGTAATAAAAGCAATTGTTTGGTATTGATCACTGGTCTATGATTTGTAATGAATTAACTATACTAAATAAATTATGGTGCAGTGATCAATACCAAACAACTACTTTTATTACATCATCTATTATTATCAACCCTATTCAACACTTGAACATCCCCAAGGAAAAAAGTATGCAGCAAATTAAAGCCTAAATTGTTCAAACTCGGTTTTTAAGTAGATATACAATTTAATTATATGAGATAGCGAACGAGGCGATCGGGATGTTAATAATGTATTTTGATGTTGTTCTTGGTTGAGTGACCTTCAGGGTTTCATTGTTGATCAAATGGTTTTCGCCCAGTGCTCTTTCTCCTTGAGGGTCTCTCTCTGTTCTTCGAGTTTCAGGCGCTTTCCCTTTGGTGGGAGTGGGGAGTCAGGTGGTGGTGTGAAGCTCCCTTGTTGAGACTTCGTACCCTTTTTTCGGTCTTTTCAGTTTTCCTCAAGGACTAGGCGAGTGTGGCCAGTGATCTGGTGTCGCAACGGTTAGAAGTCTAATGATTCTTCTGGACGTTTTGGGAGTTGAGTAGTTAAATGTTAACGTCACCTTCAGTGCTTTAAGTGTTTGTGAAGTGATTTCCCGACTTGATCAACTCCTGGTGTTGTGGGGAGTGACGAGTCGGACGACGTATCACCTCCAGTTGCGTCGGGATCGATCGTTCGATGAACGATCGTGGTCGTAGCTTCCGGAGGCTACATCTGTGCCAATTTTAAAGAAAAACCCAAAACCTTTTTTTGGGTGAAAAAGGAGTGCCTTGTCGGATAGGCTCAGGAACTCTTTGGTCTGGATTAAATCCGACAGAAAGGTATTCAAAAATCTGATTAATCATGGTAATACATATTCTGGTTTCTTGGTAGTTGACTAAGACATGGCTAAACATGACTCCTTCGCTGTCCCACGCCAGTCCACCATAAACAACTAACATCTTTGGTTAGTTATCTTGGTTAGCTATCTCATTGTACACTTTTCTAGAGACCACAATTTTTAATATTTTCAAATTCCTGATGTGAGGCTCCATTCGTAAATAGACCGATGGTCCACTTGCATTTTTCTCAACTTCACGGAAGTGTTTTAGACTTAAGGAGCAGCTGAAAGTTGAGTTGCAAAATCTATGCATGGTCAATTGTCGTATTTTCGATATTTGTTGCTCTTACAACCAGACACAACTTTCCATCGAGATACGTGAAATACCGTTGCATAGAGCCAGGCTTTTCTTTGCGGACAACAATTCTTTTTGAAAAGGAACTTAATTGCCAATGTGACTTACACGCTCTATTTTAAAATTCATCCAAAATCGATGTGTGGAGCCTACTGGAATTTCCTTAACTTCATCTCTCGTCAATTGGGCAGTCGCACCGCTTTGCATGTTTATTTTTGTCCTTCGTATTTGCTGATTGTGACATTTATATATTCCAGCCAGAACATCTTTCTGTTCCAATATAGCAAATACGTCACCATCGATTGATGATAATACAATTTGTTCATCCGTTGGTATGGGCCCGTAAACATGACGTCCTATGAGTAATCGAATTAATTTATCCGCTGGGAAAGTGTATCTTCGAAGCACATATTCCTGGTGCGGATGTCTAAAGGAAGTAACCCGAATAGATTGAAGTTGGCGAAGTTCATGTTCACTGTCGTCAGATAAGGCAACCGTGGTGGGTGGAGCTGCGTAGCGGACAGAAGGTGACCTGGATCTGGAATGAAGAGGAGAGTCGGCAGGAGAATGTTGTCTGCCAGAAGAAGAAGATTCTTCGCTACGAGGAATGCCAGGAATAGGCTCGCCATTAGGTAAACATTCAAATTGTAAACTTGACTCTGCAAGAAGAAACAGAGGATTAATTAATATTTCCAATTTCAAAAATTCTATAAATTTATATTTCTGTTTACCCAGTGTGTCTAGTGTCCTGGGAATCCTTGGAAACCTGGAAAAGTCATGGAATTCATTTTTACCTGGAAAAAACCTGGAAAGGTCCTTGAATTCTGCTCGTGGTTCTGGAATTTTTGTTCTTTTAAAGAAAAAATAGTTTTTCAAAATTTTTCTCTGCTGAACGAAAAAAGATTACCTTCTTAACATGACACTGTTCATTGTATGATCTTTTCACGGTGAAAATCACTAAACTACAATCGGAATGGTATTTGAATATTGATGGTTAGAGCAAGTGAAAAATTGGTCTGGCAAAGTTAGAGAATTTCGAGAATGATGTTTGGGACTAGTAATTATTTTAGTTAGTAATTTATTTCCCTTGTATTTTTAGTTATTCTTTTACAGTTACTTCATCCTGGCGAATGTAATTGTAGTGAAGAATTATCTTTAAAAAGTCATACTTTTTATTTGGAATATTTGCTATCACATTATTCGTTGAGAATTCATATTTCTTGGTAGGACATTAATCTTTTTGGTCAAAAATGCCTTTTTTTGGTTGAAAAATAATTTTGAAACTACAAACGTAACTATTTTTGGCTGAAAATTGATCTTTTTTGAATTGAAAATTCAGTCACTTGGGTAAAACTTGAACCACTTTGTTAAACATTTATTTGTTTGGTGGTTGATCTCTATGATTCGAAATTTAAATATTTTGCTGAAAATTCTTTTCTTCATTTGAAATTAATTTGTTAACCTTCAGATGTAACTTTTCCATTTTATTCGCTGAAATTTTTTTTTCTTCAAAGATTAGTCTTTATTTCTGGAAAACTAATCCTGTTGGTGGAAATCTTCTTTCTTTTGATTAAAACTGCAATTTTTTAATTAAAAATAAACTTTTTTGCTGAAAACTAATATTTTCTGGTTGAAAATGCTGTCTTTCGGCTTGAATTTTCAACAATTTCTTTGACATGTTTTCCGGTCTTGGCTAAAGAATCTTTATTTGTTGAAAATTCGTCTTTCTTATTAGAAAATTCCTCTCTTTGGTCAAAAATTAATAATATTGGATTAAAAATTCAACTGTTTTGTAGAAAATTTGTTTTTTTGTTTGCTGAAAGTTGACCTACTTTATTAAACATTCATTCTTTGGTAGCATAATGGCAGATTCTTCATTTTAATGATTTTTCATTTTAAAAATAAAATCTATTTTACTGAAAAATTAATCATTTTTAGTTAAAAATTAAATTATTCGCCTGTAAATTGGTTTGCTTTGTTGAAAATCTGTCCTTTTTGGTAGAAAATTAATTTTTTTTGTTGGAAATTCGTCGTTTTGGTTAAGAATTCATCCTTGTAGGTTAAAAGTTAAATTATTGGGTGAAGATTGAAAATTTAACTATTCTATTGAAAATTCTTTTTTTTTTGTAAATACATTTATTCTATTCATTAAAAATTCAATTACTTGGTTGGAATGAACATTAATTTTTGTAATTGAAAATTAGGCTATTCCATTTTAAGTTGAAAATTGATCGTTTTCAGTCGAAAATTAAACTATTAAATTTTTCATTGAAAATTCACCTTTTTTGTTCTAAAATTCAACCTTTTGGTTGGACGTAGAACTACTTACATAAAAAACAATTTTATGTTTTGAAAATTGAACTATTCTGTCAGAAATAAATTTTGTTTTGCATTACATTTTTTTTTTATTGCTGAAAATTTAGCTATTCCAAATTTCGTTGAAAACCCATTTTTTTTCAGTAAATTTTTTGGTAGAAATTAGAAATCTTCCTACTTGAAAATTCACCTACTTGATTGAAAATTGAACTAATTTTGTTCAAATTTATTATATTGGTTGAAGACTTAACGATTTTGTTGAAATTTCGTTTTTTTGTTGTTGTTGAAATACCAACTATTTAATTTTTCGTTGAGAATTCCTCTTTTTGTCGAACATTGAAATTTTCGTATTGAAAATTCAACTATTTTTGGTTGAAGTTTTGGTTGCAAATTCAAATGTTTTGTTGAACATTCGCCTATTTCGACAGAAAATTCGTCCTTTTGGATTTAAAAGTCACCGTTTTTATCGAAATTTTAAAAAATTATTTCGTTGGAAATGCAACTGTTTTTAGTTGAATTTTAATCTTTTCTGTTGAAAATTCGATTATTTAGTTGAAAATTCACCTTTATAGGGTGCAAACTCAACAATTTGGTTAAAAAAACAACTCATTAGTTGACAATTTTATTATTTTATTGAAAATAAACCTAAATTAACTAGATTATAAACAGCAAAAAAATATCGAATTTCAAAAGTTTCATTAAATTGTTTTTAACCCTGGGAAAAAGAGAAACTTTGAATTGTATTGTATTGTCGCGTCGTGATGTTTCACCGTGATAAAATGAACACTGCCCAAAAAAAACTTTTCGTTCTATAAAATCAGATTTTAGGGGCGTGAGAGAAATTTCGCATTTGAAACTTTTTCAGTTCCACGAGACCTACAATTTCTACTATTTTTCATGGAAAGTATTCTTTTTCTACTGTAAAAAAAGTACCTGGACAAATGTATATTTCTGTCCTGGAAAGCCTGGAAAATTCATAGAATTTTTGTTTGAAGAAACGCTAGACACCCTGAGTTTACCTTTCTCACAGATAATTTCATAATTGGCTTTATTTTACGCATATTTTATGCCAATTAAATTTTAAATTATTAAATTGTATTTACCAATAAAATTCAGGATGACCATCAAGGAGAGGACTAAAGTGTAAACGATGCCCATTTTTCCGAATGGTTAAAGAAACTGATTAATGCTGTAATTGAGAATTTAGTTAACAGGGTATCTCATTAATAATCTAGTATCTTATCAAAGTGTATAAATGTGGTATCTTAATCCTTATCTCATTGAGTATAGGCGTCGAGCTTGTCTTTCTAAGATAATCATATTTATTTTTTCGAACAGCGCTTTGATAAAAATCTGAGTTTAAACCACAAACTTGTCCTCACTTTTGATTCTTATCGCTTCTATTTTTTATTCATACTGCTAGAATAATAAGATTATGATGTTTACCTAAAAGCTTATTTTCATCAGATAATTTTAAAAAGGATTTTTCGAAAATTTTTTTAGTTGTAAAACCAGACAAAATGATACTCTTTGAGGAAGCAGTGGCTTCTAGATCCTTGGATGTGGACCTTTACGGTTTTTGATGGTTTTTTGCCATTTACTCAAAATTTGGAGGCGTACGAGCAAAATGGACAAGGGATTCAGATTCACAGCGTCAACATACACTGAAAACATGTGTGAAATACTCATAAGAAAACTTTTTAACATTTAGCAACAACTATAAATGCACCCTGCTAAGGCTGCAATTGCACAGCATCGGCAGAATCTGAACAGAAACTGGTAGCGAAACCATTTTTATGAACGGTCTTTGTAAGAGGCCAGTTGCCGTCTTAAGAGTTACAGAACGAACATGACCTTCTGAGCCCGGATGTACCTGAATCACCCGAGCAGGAGGCCTTTTAGGAGGAGGAATTTCCTCCTGTGAAACCCATACTAGGTCTCCGTTCTTGACCGGATGGGTTGGCTTCAGCCATTTAGGGCGAGATATAGTTCATGTTAATAATCCGACGACCATATTTTCCAAAAGGTTTGCACATCTGATTCAAGAGTGGCCAACGCTCTCTAGGTGTCAGCCTTTCATTTACTAATGTAGGCTCACGTGTTGTGAAGATCGAATAGCCGATGAGAGAGTGTGCAGGAGTCAGAGCGAGTAAATCGTTGGGATCGTCTTTTAAAGACTGTATTGGCCTTGAATTTAAACACCCCTCCACTTGAGAAAGAAAAATTGACATCTCAAAAGTAAGAGTATTATCTCCGATCACACGGTGGAGATGGTGTTTCTCCGATCGTACCGCTGCTTCCCATGATCCTCCAAAGTGTGGATCAGCAGGTGAATTGAATTTCCGAGTTGTATGGCTTTCAGAAAGATAACGAGCGACCTCATCAGATACAGCTGATGCATGTGAAAATAGTTCGCGCAGCTGTCGATCAGCTCCTACGATGGTGGTTCCATTGTCGCTGTGAAGAGTGTGGCTAACGCAACGTCGGACTGAAAACCTTTGATAGGCGGCGATGGAACCATCAGCAGTATACTCTGATACGGCCTCCAAATGCAGGATTCAAGTGGCACAGCACACGAAGACCCTTTATACACCTTGTGATCTCTTCCTCTGGTCGTGCGCAACCAGATTGGGCCCGAGTAATCCAATCCAGCCGCTGCGAATGATCGAACCGGCGGGGTGACTCTCAAAGATGGCAGAGGACTCATTAGCTGATTACACGGGTTTGCCCTATGTCGAGCACATGCCACAAATCGTGCCAACACGCGCTTCACAGATGTACGACCCGAGAGGGTAGCATGAACTGGTGTCCATTTCTGACAATCAAAGTCGTTAACAGCGAATTTTGTCCATTCTAAGATAGGCCGTCGTCGGACGACAAGGCGGCCGTTCGAACTTTTTTCAACGAAGCCGAACAACGAACTGCAAACAGAAAGCAGTGATACGTAACAGCATCGTAAGCGAAGAGTATTGAGTAAGATGCCGCGAAGGTGGTTCCTGATCGACTAGAGCGGAATGTGTGATGACTTATTCCTCTCTATGAACATAAGGGTTTATAGTTTTAGTACACCTTGGCCGAAAAATTTCAGGTTTCGCCAATCTAACAGGTCCTTGTCACCAAAGCAAATGGTGCTCCAATCGAACGGGTGTTATATCTCTTAATGCGCAATTCGCAGAATTATCTACTCCAGGTAAATGATGCCAAACCGCCTCTGGCAGAATACGCTAGATTTCTGAAACCCAATTAGAGTTATATGTCTTCCATCAAAGAGTTTGTCCTCAAATCCAGTCCAGAGTATTCTCGGAATCGGACAAAAGATGTAACGATACAGAAGCAGAGAGACTCAAGACCGTTCGAAAATAAGATACTAGTCACACTAGTAAGGCAGCGACACACAATTCGAGCCTAGGAATTGAGGTCTCCTTTGGTTTAGCTACCTTTGTCTTAGCCGTGATGAGAGTCACGCGAGTTAGGTTTGAAGGTGATGTGACGCGAATATACACCACGGTCCTATTGCCTTCTCCGTGGCATCTCTGAAACCGTGAAGTTCACAGTAACTACCAGATGTAGAGCCTAGCCAATGGAGAATGGCTAGAGTGGAGAAATTAGGGAGCTCATTTCTAAACTTCATCCAATTAGCGACGTACTCAGCTGGAAGTTGTTTATCCCAATCTACCTTGAGACCCCATAGACTCTGCATGAATACCTTAGACTTCACGATGACTGGTGCGAGTCATCCCAATGGATCGAATATGCGGGCTATCTCTGAGAATACTGTTCGTTTCGTGATCCGACTCATTTCCGATAATGAGACGATCTGAAAACTTGCGCAATCAGGAGATGGCTGCCATAAAATGCTAAGGGTACGAAAATATGGCTTTCGTTGGGCTTATCCCCCGCTAACTGAAGTAGGGTACGTATCGATAGATACGGCGAAGATGTAAAACCGAAAGTGTCGGTTTTCCAGTAATAAGCTTGAACCTCCTGGTCGAGACTTTCTCTCCACAGAATTTGTTGGAAGGTTTGATCCTGTGGATGGATCCGAATCCGCTGAAACATCTTCTCTATGTCCGCTGTAAAGACGACTGAATAGATCCTCCATCGTAGGATGAAAACTTATCCCAATTTTTCTCAAGCGTAGTTAATCGTGCAAGAACTTGTTTTTTGCTAAGATTGTCTTTTCCGTGTTTCCGTAGATTTGTGGCGGCCTTACAGATAATTTCAAAAATAAGTTCAAAGAGTATTTCTAGTCTACGGCTCTTCATAGGAGTCCGGAATGACATTCCGCGAGCACGTGGTAGCAGCAGAAAGAACAGCTGCTTCTGTGAAGAAATACACGAGGTGGGATGTTCTAAAACGGATGGATAATTCTATAGCATACTCGGCAGTGTAAGTCCATCAACACGACTTAGCTCATACACTCTGTTCTCCTACCTCTGTCCCTTTTCTTGATGCCATACCATTGTCCTCTCTGCATCTGCTGTGTTGTCTCACGTCGCGGTTTGAACTGGAAATTTCCAGTTTAGGACTGAAGCGACGCCAAAATTTGCAGTCCTTTTGTTCTTTCACTTTTCCACCTAACTACACATTCTTTGTTCACTTACTCGCATACATTTTTCTTTTCTATTCACATCTCAATCGCAACACGGCTAAAAAAACCAAATGTTTGCAATTCAAACTAGAAAAATGATCCGACATTGATGCTAGGCGAGAAAGGTGAAAAATAATGCTACCTTTATCACAGAAACAAGGAAAAGTTTATTGTACACATTTTCAACCTGAAAATAGATGAATAGAAAAAGTAGTATAGTATAATCTATAATAATCTGAAGAATTAGTATAGAAATTAACTTATCAGTTAATGTTGTTTACACGCTCCACTCGGAAATTCACCCAGAATCGATGGGAGGAGCTTACTGGAACTTCCTTAACTTCATCTCTCGTCAATGGGGCGGTTGCACCGCTTTGCATGTTTATTTTTGTCCGTCGTGTTTGCCGATTGCAAGATTTATATATTCCAGAAAGAACATCTTTACGCTCCAATATAGCAAATACGTCACCATCGATTGATGATAATACAATTTGTTCTGCTGTTGGCATGGGCCTAAACTGACCCTGTCCTGCATGTAATTTAATCAGTTTCTTCGCCGGGAAAGCGTATCTTCGGAGCACGTATGACCGGTGTGGATATCTAAAAGAAGTAACCCGAATAAATTGAAGTTGTTCAAGTTCATATTCACTTCCGTCAGATAAGACAACCGTGGTGGGTGGAGCTGTGTTCCTGGCAGCAGGAGACCTAGACCTGGAACGAAGAGGAGACTCGGCAGGAGAATGTTGTCTTTCAGAAGAAGGAAGAGGAAGCTCGGCAGAAGAATGCTGCCTTTCAGAAGAAGGAACAGGAAGTTCGGCAGGACAATGTTGTATATCGGAAGAAGAAGTTGCATCGCGACGAGGAACGCTAGGAATAGGCTCACCGTTAGGTAAACAGTCGAATTCTAAACTTAACTCTGAAAGAAGAAACATAGGATTACATTTTTCTTAAATTGAGAAGACTATGCAAAAGTAGGTAATTTATGTACATTGAAACATGCATCTACAAAAGATTGCTTGCAAAATATTACTTAAATATCGTAATCTCTACTATTGAAGAGATTGTCATGTTTGTTTGATTTTAGATTGAATGGGAAATTAATTCCTGAATTAGAAAATCCCAGAATAATGAAATTCCCGAATAGAAAAATTCCATAATAATAAAATTCCCGCACAGTTTATAATATTACCAAAATGAGGAATTTCCGAATAATGGAATACCCGACAGTTTATGATATTACCGCGTTTGAAAATTCCCGAATAAGAAAATTCCCGACATAAAATTGCCGAATTGTAGAATATCCAAACTAAAAAATTCCCTAATTATAAAATTCCGGAATTGAGACAAATAAAACATTTAT
>CAKNXH010000364.1:0-15436 GCA_932178445.1 Andricus quercusramuli
TTACTCGCATCGGTTGAAAATGGAACCGAAAATCGGAACTGTTCGATATTCGTGCACATTTCCAAACTGCAATCGCAAGTATTATTCTTCGGTAATTCTTATAAAAACAAACGTTTTCACAATTTCCCTAAGCAGACAAGTTTGAGGACAAAATAGAAACAAGTGCGTAATATCGAGGAAGAAAGCAATTTTGACCACATACATATCTGTTGCGAGCACTTCCTCATTTCACATTATAGAGATAAGAATTGTGTCAGATTAAGACGGCATGCAGTACCTTTCGTTACTGCGAAAACTCTTCATCATAGTGCAAATTTAGGCGCGATAGAATCAGTTGACGCAGTTGAAATTGAAACTTCTGAGAAGATACAGAAAGAAAATTCAAAAATAAGTTTCATTCATTCCGAAAGGAAAGAACGTAAAAAACTTGACGGGTGTGCATCGGTGCAACATCACATTTCTGATTTAAATTCTATAAATCAGCAAAATGAAACTAAAATTGACAATATTCTAAATGAGCATTCTCTCTGTGCTGCGCCTACAGATCGGTACGATCCTTTCTAAGGCCACCCTGTTTTACTAGAAGACGTTAAAAAAATCTTGTCCAATTCTGACGAGCCAATCGATTACATTAGCGATCGATTACAAGAAGCATTGTATAGAATTCATCGGAAAGTAACTGCGAAATTATGCAAATTGCAAGAAAAATTTAAAAACCAAAGGTACGCAGTTGAACATCTTGAATAATTTCACGAGGAAAATTTGTTTGCAGCTGTTGGTAAAGATTTAAACGAGGTCAAGAAGATTTCATACATTCGCAATTAAGAAACTGCGCTCAAAAACCGTCTGCTAGAAAGTGGACTGCGAATGACAAAGTATTTGCTTCATCTATTTTTGTGCGAAGTTCAATAATTGTATCGACACTTATGCTCGATTTTTACCTTGCCATCAACCAGATTACTGTAAAGTGTCTCTGCTGAAAAACCTTTTGAACCCGGTATTACTAAAGCAGTCATGCTGAAATTAAAACGGAAATGTAAGTCTTTTTAAAAATTAGATCGAAATTGCGTAGTTCTAATGGACGAAGCACAATTAGCTGCCGAATTATTATATGAATCTCACAATCAGAAAATAAGTAGATTTGAAGATCTTGGTCACTTAGGTCGAAGTATCGGTCAGTGTTTATTGTCCGAGGTGTTAGAAAAAAATGGAAACAAGTAGTCGCGTATTATTTCACGAAAAACACAATAGCTACAAATAGTTTGAAAGCATTAATTGTTGAAATAATATCTGAACTGCAAGAGTGAGGTCTCAATGTCATACATTAATTATGCAAAGAAATCGCTGAATTACTTGCAAATAAAAAAATCACAAACTATAACTCATCCTTAAACTCTTCGGAAAATGCAGAAGCGCTACATAAATCAGAAGTTTCATTTTTCCTTGTCAATGAACAGATCTTGATATTAATTTCAGACATTCCACATCTCTTGAAATGCTTACGAAATGCGATGCTTAAATGCCATGTAGTTTTTGATAATGACAAAGTAGCTAAATTTGAATATGTTAAGACTGTTTTTGAACTTGATGAAAAAAAAGAATTTGAAACCCCAAAAGATTTAGAAAAAAAATATTCCGAATATAAACAATCGTGGGTCAAAATGAAATTACTAATTCCTGCTACGCAATTTAGTAGCTCAGTTGCAAGCGAGATAAATACGTACGTTGCACATGGAAAACTGCTACCAGAGGCTATCTTTACGTCTCAGTTCATTCACCTCATTGACACCTTATTTGATTCTCTAAGCGGATCAACTATCAAGCCAGACAATATAAAGAAAAAATTGCGCTGTTCGGCATCTAATGAAACATCTCGCGTAAAATTTCAAACTGATATGATAGATCATATATTTAAATGGTGTTTCATAAAAAATGGTAAAGACGTGACGAACCGATTTCACTTTATAAGAGGTTGGCTAATAACTCTAAAATTAATGATTCATATTTGGAACAATCTGGGGAGACTTGGGTTTTCCCGCCTAATTCCACGTAATCTTAACCAAGATCCATTGGAGAATTTGTTTTGTCTTGTTAGGCAACATCTAACTGACCGATCCCCCACATGCCAATATTTTACTAGGATTTTGAAAACAGTTGTACTCACAAATTTGAGTATACCAGAAAGCTGTGGAAACGGATCAAGATTTCCTCAGTCCAGATGTTGAGGAAGATCAGACTCATGTAATAAAATTAAACAATTTGCAAGGCGGAAGGCAAGAAGGTTCAGGGTTTGAAGAGTTTGCTAATTCTTTGCTAATGCATCTGCCACAAAGGGCTTATTATCATAGCTGGTGTTGATTGTGTGACATGCTTTAGCCTGAATATACTTCCATGTTCCATTACACGTTGGCTCATCGCTCTCCCGGTTTATCCAATATAGACTTTACCAGACGAGCGAGGGATTTTATATACTCCATGAAAACTGAGAGGTGCTTTTTTATCTTTAGGGCTGTTTCAAAATTGTCTTATTTTCGTAGGTGGTTTAAATGTGGTTTGGTTGTTGTGTTTCTTGAGAGTTATACCTATTTGTTCTGTGATACCTCGTATGTAGGATAGGACGGTGGGCGTTTTTCTCTCTCTCTCTCTCTCTCTCTTTACTTGGTTGTGTCGGCTTGATTTTTTATTGTATTTTCTTATTGTTTTATCAATTTGCTGGTTTGCGTAATCGTACTGTATTAGGATTTTTGGCATTTGTTTGTATGGGTGGGTTGTGATTTTAGGAACTGAATTTAAGAGGCTAGAGATTGAATAACAGCTGCAAAATATATTTAGAATCAGTTTTAGAAAACAAAATTTGTGAATTGTCAAGTAAGACCACAATTAGAGAAAGAAAAGGAGAATCGCGAAAAGAAATAAGAAACCTAAATGAAGAAATTGAAAAGAGAACAAAAGCATGAAAGGAAGAATGAACATGTTTAAGACGTGTATTAGATGAAATGACCTCCATTGAAGAAATTGATACAAATTCTGCAAAATATGCTGCACGAATTAGAAAAGGGGATTCTACTCTTTTCTAGATTCAATAAAATGTTTTAAAAAATTTCAAAACTATCTTTTATTTCAATATTTCCAGTTTTAATGTGCTTGGATATGCATTTCATAATTTAGTTAAAAAATAGTATTTAGTAAATACACTTTGGATATGAATTTAGATATTTATTAAATCAATCTAAATCAATTTCTGCATTCTAGTTGCGTTGTAAAATATTCAACTATTAGTTATAGTGGGTGTAGTATTGATCATCAGAATTGTTTTCAATTAAGAAATCTCTGCTTATTTACCTTCACGTATTTCGAACGTGATAGAAGACAAACAATTTCCAAATCGACAGAAGGCTACAATAATACACATTTGTCATATCTTGCATTGATTGTATCCCATGCTAATTTTGATATTTCTTAATTATATTTAATAATTAAGTTTCAAAATAATGTTAAAGAAGTTGTACGATTGGCCCTGTCTTATTGGCCAGATGGTGAGGGACAAAACTGGACTTTTTTTCTAAATCAGTTTATAGGTCACAATTTTCATCTGATTTGGAAGTTTTTTTTAAAATTAAAACTGATTGAATTTTCCACAGACCTGTCAAGGCCGATTGAATTTTTTTTCAAAATACTGTGTGAATAAGAAAAGTGAAAGAAACGTATTCTCAAATAAAAAAAATTTGTTACTGAGAATGTAATATATATGAACCAATTGCTTTTTAGAAATAAAATCTAATGAGAAAATCTCAATTTAGCATTTTTGCATTTAAAAAATTCAATTTAATTACAGCACTACTTTTTGTAGTTTTGAAAGCTTTAATTTGGTTATTTTCATTTTTGAATCTCTTAATATTTAATCTTTTATTTTCAAATTAAAAAATGAAAGGAATATAGTTTTGAACATTCTAAGAATTTCCAATTAAAAAAGTTCAACTTAAGATATTTTTAATATATTCTTTCGTCATGCCTCCCTGTTTCACAACAAGGAAAACACGCCTTACATAACCGCTTATTTCTTTCGCTTCATTTTCCTACCTAAATGTAGATAACAATTTCTGTCAATAATGTGATAAAGGCTAGAATATAAGCAAGTATTACACGTGTACAAAATCTTGGCAGTCGCAGCGCTAGAAACTCGTTCAAAAGCAGTGCCGTCTAACGAAAAAGATGAAAATTTCAATTTTCATCGTGCTTTTCACTTTTGCGCCTTCTTTCGATTCAGTTAGTAAGTAAAATATTATAAACTACCAAATTAATCATACAGTAAAATATCTTACATTCAGATATAAATTATATTCCAAGATTTATATTTCATTTTGAAACAGGTGAAAGATATTTTATTATTATTGTTCATCTTTCGCAAAAATTTTTCCAAAATATTTTTAAAAGGTTTCATTTCTACCATGACGTGTACCGATAAGTTAAATTTTACTGAAATTTATTCTCAGATATGTTATCAGTTTTGTGACATATGTGAAAAAAAACTCAGTGCATGCTGTAATAATCAATTTTGTTACAAATCTTTATTATCCATCCAAAATAATCTCGACTCCCAGCCAACTTCAACCCTCACAATACCCATCAGTTGCAAAATTATACATCAAAAAAAGATTGTTACTTAAACTATGCAGTCTCAAACGGAAGCCCTCTCCCCTTCTTACCCCTCCACAATAATCTCCACTCCCAGCCAACTTCAACCCTCACAGTACCCGTCAGCTACAAAATTACAGATTCGCCTTCCCATTCATCTCACTTCTTACCGTCTTTAACTTCTGTTTCTCTTTCTCTTTCCCCACTGGTTCACACACTTCCCAGACCGACCCCTCTCCTTCATCCCGTTTTACGCCCTCACTTAACTCCCCTTCACGCATATTATTCTTCTCGTGTTTCTCTCTCTAGGTTCTTATTTTCTTCTTCTCCGTCTCTTCCCTCTATTCCTGTCGCCACCATCTCTCCCTTGTCCTCGCTCCATCGCCAGTACGTTTCTCCCACCTTCGCCTCTAGTTTCCTCGCTGCCACTTTCAAGCCTGTTGCTTCGATCCTCTTCTTCTCCTTCCCCAGCCAAAATTGAATCTCCTCCTCTCTCTCTGTTGCGTCCTCCTCCAGCCATAGACCTCACCCCTTCAATTTGCTACTGCTCCTTACTATCTCCAGTTTATTGTCCGCCGTCTTCAGCCTAATGGCTCTTCCTCCCTCAATCCTACATGAACTCTCAATTTTCGGAATCTTTTGCATCCAGGCTGCTAGCGTTTCCGCCACATTTGTCACTTCCTTCTCATCTGCCTTTACCCCTAGCAGCACTCTAAGATTCCTCCCTCTCCATAATCACTCTTCTCTCTCTGTCGGCAGTTCCACTTCGTTCAACCTTCTTGGCTGGTCTCTCCAAATCCCTTGTTCCTCCCCCGTTTGACATCCCACCTCATAAAACGCTTTTCCTCCCATCTCCATCCTTTGGCATACGCTCAGCTTCTTGATCTCCTCTCTCATCTTCTCCAAAATCACCTCCATATCAGCCGTGTCCCGTCCTTTTTCTCGCCTTGCCTGCGCAGTTTCCATTTCCCACTCTTCTCTCATCTTCTTCCTGAATTCTCTCAACTCTTTGCGCATCTCCTTCTTCCAGCTCTCTCCGACGCCTTCTTTCCCTTCGCTACTCACTATACCGCTCAGCCTCACTTTCTCTCACTGGCCCGTCACTTTCACTTGCTTTCGCTGCCTGTTGTCAGCACCACTGCTCATCTTCAATAAGCCCCCTCTGCTTCTCCCACCAGCCTCTCACTCCTTACCACTCTAGTCAAAACTCCGTGGCCAGTTTACCACTTTATATTTCTCTCCACTGGGTGACGCTGCCTTCCCGACTTTCCGGTTCGGTTTCCTAACCTAGAATTCCACACGTGCTGTTTTTCTTTTTCCAAATTCTCCTCAACTACCTTTTAATTTTCCTTGCCTTCACTTCCACAATACCTTAACCTTTTTCCTCACCCTTCTTTCAACCTTTCCACACTTCACATCAAGTTTCCTCAAAATTTACAATAATTAATAATTATTCAAATAATTTTCATCAACATGTCAAGGCATGGCTATTTTTCAAGCCATGGGCAAAATTTGTTTACGAAGTCAACTAAGAATGTCTTTCCGAAGACTCTTTTCTATGTTAATTTACAGAATCAGATCTTGGCTATGTTCAACGAATAGGCTACATTTTTCTATAGAATTAATCAAGAATATCTTTTCGATTACTTTTTTCTACGATGCTATAAAAAGTCTTTTTGATGACTCTTGTCCATGTTGGTTTGTAATTTTGCAAGAATAATTATTAATTTAAACAATTTTCACAAACAAATGAAGAGCTTGACCATTTTTCAACGGATGGAATCAACTGTTTAGTGAATCAAGAAATAATATAATTCCAATAACTCTTTTCTACGATACTTTGCAAATATACAATGATTATTAATTATTTCAACAATTTTCATAAACATATTCAGAGTTTGCCTGTTTTTCAAGGGATGTGCCCAATTTGTTCACGGAGTCGACGAACAATGTCTTTCTTTCCGATAACTCTTTTGTATGTTGCTTTGTGAATTTACAGGAATAATTGATTATTTAAACATTTCCGTAGAAGAATTCAGAGTTTGGCTATTTGTCAACGAATAGGCCCAATTTTTTCACAAAATAAGGTAAGAATATCTACCCGATGACTTCTTTCTGTAATACTTTGTAAATTCCCAAGTATTACTGATTATTTAAACAATTTTTATGTCTTTATGTCTTCGACATGCTCGTATTGGTTCTTAATTCCAACTTCCAGTATACTATGAAATAGAAACATTTTTTATTAATACTGATTTTACGTTCCAATTTAAAAATTGTGCTATAATAAAAATCGGTATACTATTTTTTACAGTATCAGTGTTTGTTGAACCACCACTGGAACCAACTCGATCAGAATTATTGGCGCACGAATCCCATTATGCTGTGGGTCAAATAGTAAGAAGGCGTTCTGGAAAGCTTTATATAATCGCAGCTATTCCTGATCCTAATTCTGACGGTTTTTATTTGGATCCTCGTAGGAGACTCGTTAGAGCATTGTTTCAAAGGGAGACCGTGATTTACAAAAGGATAAGGAATCGAAACCCTACCACCCCAGGTCCAAGTTCTAACAATAAATCTTAGCACTAAAAGAACTTAATAATTAATTTTCTAAATAACACAATTCTTATAAGCAAATGTGATGCGATTTGAGAAAAGGGACCTACTAGGCAAAAGTGAAATTTTACAGGGCAAGCCATTGAAGAAATCTCCCTTCTAGTTTTCTTCGCTCCAGAATTTTCGATAAATCATTTATAAAACTTACAAAAAAATGATTTTTCACCATAAGTGTTTGGACATTTTTCTTCAGAACAAAATTCCCGAATTATAAAATTTCCGAATAATAACATTCTCAAATAGTTTATAATATTACCGAATTGGAAAATTCCCGACAGTTTCTAATATTACAGAATTTGAAAACTCCCGAAAAATAAAATTCCCGGCACCGTAAAATTCTCTAATGATAAATTCTCCGAATAATAAAATTTCGGAATGATAAAATTTCCGAAGAATGAAATTCCTGAATAATAAAATTCCCAAATTGGTAAATCCCCGAATGATAAAATTTCCGAGAGCTTATGATATTACTGAATTGAAAAATTTCCGAATTTTAAAATATCGAAACTAGAAAATTCCCGAATTTGAACAATTCAAACATTCCATTTATAAATATTATTTATTTATTCGAAATGTAATTAACAAACACTTTTATAAAAAAGTATTTTTAATGTTTGAGGATTCGAAAACTATTTTTTCAATTAAAAATATTATTATGGGAATTTTTCAACTCAAGATTTTCATGGGACGACTGAATGGTGAACAATCCCGAAAAACAAAATGCCGGACACTGTAAAATTGCCAAACAGTTTATAATATTACCGAATTGGGAAATTCCCGGTATGTTTATAATATTACCGAATTTGAAAATTACAGAATAATAAAATTTCCGAATAATGAAATTCCCGAATTGGAAAATACCCAAAAGTTTCTAACATTACCAAATTAAAAATTCCCGTAAAATGATATTCCCGACACTGTGAAATTCCCGAATTTTAAAATTCCCTGATGATCAAATTTCAGAATAATCAAATTTCCAAATAATAACATTACCGACAAAATAAAATTCGGAATTGGAAAATTCCCGAATAATAAAATTCCCGGACAGTTTTTGATATTACCGAATTGACAAATTTCCGAATAATAAAATTCCCGGCAGCTTATAATATTACCGAATTCACATATTCCCGAATGATAAAGTTCTTGGCAGAAAACTGCCAAATTATAAAATACCCGAACTAGAAAATTTCCGGGTTTGAACAATTTGAAAATTTTCTTTCATAAATATTATTTATTTATTCAAAATACAATAATCAGATATTTTTATTAACAAAATATTTTGTCATGTTTCAAGATTCTACAATTATTGCTTAAATTTAAAATAACAATAATTGAAAAAAATATATTTCTGTATAACAATTTTCTTCAATTATTGTTATTTTTTATTCAAACGATGATTTTAAAGACTTTGAACATTGCATTTTTTTTATAAGAATGTTTGATTATTCTGTTTTTAATCAAAAAATGATTTTGATTAAAAACCATTTCTTCAATTTTCCAAATTCAGAAATTCCATAATTCGGAAATTTTCTAGTTCGAATATTTTATAATTCGGCAATTTTTTGCTAGAAATTTTTTCATTCGGCAATATTATAAATTGACGGAAATGTCATTATTTGGAAATTTTATAATTCGGGAATTTTACAAATAACATTTTTTTAAATGAATATGATTTATTTATTAAAGGTACAGTAATCAAATATTTTCAATGTTTAAAATTTCTAAAATTATGGTTCGCATTAAAAATAACAATAATTGGAAACAATTTTCTTCTAGAAATTATTTTTCGGGATTCTTCAGTCTTCTAAAAATTTTCTTGAATTGTTTTAAATTCGAACAATTATATCTTTGTATCTTTGATAAATAAATAATATTTATTACTAAAAATAATGCTCGCATTTGGGAATTTCCTATTTCCGATATTTTATAATTCGGTTAATTTCCATCGGGAATTTTATTATTCGGAAATATTCAAATTCGGTATTATTGTAATCTAATGGGAATTTTTCAATTTAGGAATTTCATTATTTGGAAATTTCATTATTCGGGAATTTTTTTATCCGGAAATTTAATTATTCGTGAATGTTTAAATTCGATAATGTTCAAATTTAGCAGTTCTGGGTAAAGAAATTTTGTATTGTTAAAATAACTCGTAACAATAATTGTTTACAGTTGATTATCGAATACCGCCAGTCTTCTATATGCAACACGATAAAATGCTTCGTCCACTTTATGGCCCACGTGGAGAAAAAAGAGGGGAAAAACAGGTTGGAGTAGCAGGTGGCTCGTGGAAGATGCTTTACTTTAGAGAACGTCCTGCAGGAGGTAATTTTAATAATAAAATATAACTTTAAAAAACTATTAGAGAACTCTGCCTAGCACGACTTGCTCTTCCCCTGAGTATAGCGTGTATCGCAAAGATCTATTTTGCACATAGTAAAGTAACTAGTAGTTCTAAACTGATGATTTTTTCATTTCTTTAACTTAATTAATGACTATATTTTGTATAGAAGCAGAACGAGAAGTAACCATTGATCCCATAGAGGGTGATGAATTGATGCGTTATACAGCATTTCCAAAGGAAAACCCAATGTGGAGATATGAGCAATTTGCAACATATCGGAATAATATGTGGGTCGTAAAGGATTTGCTTCCCCGTGATGGAGGTAATGTAAAAACTAAAATACAATCTGAAATAAAGATAATGTAGATCGGTGGGTCAAGTGTGTAGATTTTTCAAATAAGCATTTCTTTTAGGCTCTAAAAAATAGTTTTGATCGCAGGTTTCTCTTAGATTATTATTTATACTACAGTTTTTTTGGAACAAAATATAAATCTTTATTGAGTTCGTAACAAGAAGGATATGTACATGTCAGTCAGCGTTAAGATATGAACCCAAAGGGCGAGGTTCAGCTTAAAGTTGCTCTCAAACCTAACCCTCATATATAAATCATAATAAACCTTCACATTTTTGCTCACAGAAATCTGATGACTCTAATAGTTTGTAAAGGATTTGGCTCCTCCTGGCGGTTTTTGCCACAAGTGGGTTTTTCCGGTCAGGTTGCACTGTAGCACATTCGTATGGAGATGTAGGCGAATGCAGGAGCATGTAAACATTACCTGTTGAATAAATGGTATTCCTTGTATTCCTAAGTTGACTCATTTCGTAACCATTCCCTTGTCTGGATCCAAGTTTATGCCGCGGTTTATGATTCCCTAGCCCGCACGTTCGCGGTGCGTTCGGTCCGTACGCCAATGCTTGTCTAGCGTTTTTTCTTCTCCTTCAGACTCATTAGCTTCAATCGGAGATCTCAACCGGTAAATGAAACATTTTTGGAAAATTAAAACCAGTTTTCCAAAATGGTCAAATTATTAAAACAATAATCAAAGGAAGATCCAAGGACGAGCGCCTTCTGCATCTTCCCCGCAAACGTTTTAGCATTATGTTGACATGCAGGGATGCTTCCAAGGCTAACAACCAGTAAGAGCTTGGCACTTCCAAGAACGCCGATTATCAGGACGAATAGCTTCACAGAATATTCCGGGTATAACCGTCGCAACTCCCTCCCAACTTAGAGAAAAATTCATTTTTCGTGAATAACTTATTCTACTCTTCCGCAAGCTTGACGCCTCTCTCGGTCAAAACATTTGCAACTTCCAATTCATTAACTAATTCCAGACCTTTAAAAAAACTTTCTTTTTCAGGCCACGCAGATGATTCAGTTCTAAGGCATTCATCATTCACTTTGAATCTTTCGAAAAATCATTCAGCATCGGCAGAAACCAATGACTGAATTCCTTTGTTAATCATTTCGGTGATTTCGTCGATTTGTACTTTTCATTTTTTTATTTTATTCACATTTTCATTTGATAACTCTGTTTCCCTACTCAAAGCATTGGCTATTTTTATTTTTGACTCTGATGATAATTTCGGTTCAAAGAAAACTAATGCGACAGTTTCAGAACTTAAATACTATGACAAAACTCTGAAATCCAAATAACGCGCTTGAGTAGCAGACGAGGCATAAACCATGCTTCTACGTGCAAAACAAAATAAAAATATCACGAATCGTCTTCTCTTCTGCTAGAGATAATACAATTTCATGGCGAAAGAGAATTAAAGTGTTCTTCGACCCTTTCGTGTTCAATCCCTGATCGGAAATTAGGAGCGACATAAAATCTGTCTAAATTCCTAAACATCATTTTTCTGTATCCTCATACGTTAATTTATATCCTTCAATTCCAGTCAATCTAGCTCTACAAAGTATCAACAAGTGGGATGAAATCGCTTCTTGTACTATCCTACCAAGAGATACATTTTTAAATGCCATTGCGTTTTGTTTAAGATCCACATTTTCTAAATTTAATAATAAAATTTTTTAACAAATGGAAGGAGTAGCCGTATGATCTCCGCTCTTACCTGTGGTAGCGGACATCGACATGAATGCTCTCGAAATTGATCGTCTTTCCAATTTAAATTTTGAAGCACCCTTCCATAGACGATACGTGGATGATATCTTCATGATTATTCCAGATTCAAAATTAGATGACGTTTTAGAGACCTTTAACTCTTTTGACTCAAATTTAAAATTCACTTTCGAAAAAGAGAACAAACTACACACTTAACTTTTTAGATGTTTCAGTCATTAGAACGAATAATGGAACGCTTCTCACTAATTGGTACCACAAGCAAACTTGGTCTGTAGATACCTACATTTTTATCTCAACATCCTTGGTCACAGAAGAGAGGAATGATTTTCGGAATTATAGACAGGGCGATTAAACTATTCTCATTTAATTTTACACCACAGGATATGCAACTAATACAAAAGACTTTAATTGAAAACGGTTACCCTATAAATCTCATCAACAGATTAACTGATATTTCCAACTTGCGTATCATTATATAAATGTGGAGACGCGTAAAACCGTTTCAAAACATAATCTACACCTACTCAATTACAAATTTCACCTTCTAACTATACGTTTCAAATGAATAAATGAATTAACAATTATAAAACAGAGATATTGAACGGGAATGTAATAATAACAACAATTTGTGAAGACGCCGTATTACATATATTTGTAAATAACATCTATGAAGAGGCACACACGCACACACACACTCTCTCACACTAGCAACAATAAGGTATGAATACTATTTCTATTAGATTAATATTCCCATCTCTTACCTTCCCTTTTAATCCCTCCCTTCCTTTACCTTCCCTATTCCTTTGCTTTTCCATCCCTATTCCTTTCCTTTCCAATCCCATCAGAATATAGGGGAAATTCACGAAATTTTTTACAGTATTGAGGACGTAAAGAATTTCAAGGTATTGATTAAAACTTCCTGGAATATAGAAGTTTCTAGTCTGGCAAATAAGGATTTGCAGGAAAAACGGTGGAACAAGCCATTACTTGTGCCGCTCGTGAGTGATATCAAAAAGTTCAGGGACGAAACACTCCAAATTGCCAAAGAAGGCGAAAATAAGTTCCTCGAATGTTTCAATGATGGTGTTACAAGACATTTTAGCTCTTGTTATCCTCTCCAACAGAAGACGAATAGGGGATGTTCAATATTTTAAAGTCACGAACTACGAAACGGGAACGAGATGAAATTTTCCAGATTTCAGAAAAGCACTCACATAAGCAGAAAATATTTTAACAAAAAAATATAAAAGAGTGATGAATGGCGGAAAGGGGTCCAGACCTGTATTTATTTTAGTCCCACCTTTATGAAGAGGTTGATGGGAATTCTTCTACAAGAGAGAAAGAAATATATTGAAACTGACAACGAATATGTCTTCGCTCTACCACACAGTAAAATAAAATATGGACAAGGTGATGTTGCGATTCGCTTCCTAACGCAACGAATTGAGCTGAAGTACCCGGATGCAATGTCCGGCAATAAACTGAGAAAGCAGATAGGAACAGTAGCTCAACTCTTGAGCATGTCGAAGGAAGAAATGAAACAGTTTTCGAAGTTTATGGGACATACAGAAAAAACTCATGCTGAATTTTACGAGTGAGTTGATATTTTAGTTACTTTTATATACAAATTAATCAACAGTAAGAACAGGAGTTACTTTTATAATGATAGATGAAAGAAAAGTAGATCAGAATATTTACATATATCAGACAGCGAAAGTGTCAAACTTACTTTTAATGATGGAAAGAGGATCATTTCCTGTCGAATACCAAGGAAAATCCTTAGCAGATATTGATTTTGATGCAGATTTGGAATACGCCGATGAAAGTTATGGAGGTAAAACTTTAAACACACTCATTTTAACTTACTAATCTTTCTTTGAAGAAACCTTCAGACTGTCATTTCAGTCGACCAAACATGGGTCCTTCATATTTATTTAAATTAGACGCGTTAAAATTTTTGCTTCAACCGGTGAATGTTAACGCCTGATGAGGTTGGCGAATCAATGCCAACGAAACGTCGCACACTTTAACAAAAAAATATGAGTTTTTGAGTCATTTTGCCTTCATCCATCGAAATTTTTTCTTCAATTCATAGTCATCTTTCTATTGCTAGTTTCGTTATATTTGCTGTAGATCAAGTAGAAGAAGGCCTCGCACCAAAAACTGCAAGCGGAAATTTAATGTCAAATGACGGTGCGTCTTCTAGGAAAGCTATTGATTGCCATGAAGGTAAAGTTGTGATCAGAAATTTTAATTTATTATAGAAATTTCTGGATACGAAAATAAGAAATATTGATAATTAAATAATAAGAGTAATGATATGATGATATATACATAATATGAAAAGAAAACGGAAAATTATTCACGTTCCAGACTTCAGCTTAGAACTTCATGAGAATCTCGATCGACCTGACAGACCAGTCTCGAAGAAACCGAAAATTAAAAAAAGCAGTAAGCATATTAGACAATACTTTTACAGTTGCATAAATCCATGAACTTGTACCTAAGTTTTTTTCTTTTTTTTCAGGTGGGTCAAAAAGAGAATTAGAATTGGTGAACGATCATTTCAAAGGATTAATCGAAAACAGGAAATATCCGTCCTCCAAAGAAATGACATCATTCATCAAAGAAACAGAATTGATAGACCCGTCGCGTAAATTAGATCGAAGATTCAACATTTAATTTTTAAAAACACCACATAGAAATATTTCAAACAAGAGGTGGTATTTAGTTATTAACGAGAGAAAAAAGAGGTACGGTGATCAATACTAATTTTTCCACAAGCGACATTGAAATATAATAGAAAAAAAATCGTACCGGAGAACGTTAAATACTCGGGGGGTTCCTCATGTTCAAATCAGTACTCCAAAAATGAACGGAGTATAAATCAATTTATTTCGACATAAGGATCCGCGAGAATCCGAATCTTCAACAAAATTATGAAGTGGACCTTACGTCAACACTGAAGTTGAGACAGAGTTTAATCAATTAAGAATTCAACTTTACTTTCGAAAGCAAACATGAGCACAAAGAAAAGTCGCGACTGTCTCTCGGCACGTGACTCCCAAACGAAAGAGAAGTCGGATTGTCGGTCGTCGAGCGCGTCGTCTCATCTCCTACGGGCGAGTTTCCTTGGCGCGGTGGTGATTGGCTGCTTGCTAGACGCTGCCCTGGGATTTGTCGGTTTGAACTCGGCTCGCTCTTCTCTATCGTGTATAGTAAATGAGGAAGCTCTCATCCTCTCTGGAGCGAGACTATCCGCATTGGAAAAACACACCACAACAAATCCAGGACGACCAGACCGGCTTTTTATCCTCACCGCAAGAGTATTGATGTAGGCTGAAATCTCGGTCCCTGGCTCTGGATCATCCAAGGTTTTCAGCCAGGTTCTGGGACTATTGGAGACAGAAAACGGAAAGGCGGCAACCTCGCTGTCTCTTGTTGAGAAGAGTGACGAGGCAAGATCATAAATAACGGAAAGAAAAACACGAAGAATTAATTCCAAATCCTTAAAATTCACCTAAATATGCCTTTGGAGTGTCGTGCCACGTGACGAGAGCACAGATGTTGCTTCAAACATAAAATAATAATTCGAAAAATAGTGCTTAAAATGTTGCCTTGTTACACTGTATAACATGTAAGATTCATTTCATCTATTTTTCACAATATGAAAAACAAAATATGAAAAATACAATAATCAAATATACAAAACAATTGTAGATGCAGTAGATCCGAAACTGTTTTTCCTTTCTTC
>CAKNXH010000364.1:15536-26184 GCA_932178445.1 Andricus quercusramuli
TTATTCTTTTTATTCTTTTTGAACATTTTTTAATGACGATTTTGTTATATAAAATATTACATTACTCTATGACTCAGATATGTGTATCGACTCTTGAAAAAGACCCGCAGTGTTGGTCGAAACGTTGAGAATTTCTAAAGAAATAAATGTTTTATACATGTTATTTCGGATGATTTTATTTTTTGACTTTATAATTGACCGTAAGACCGAACATATTTGCTGAAATCAGCTGAAATACTTCTTGAAATACAATAATGTCAAATTTAAAAATATTCGAAATACTCTCATGAAAACTCTCTTGGTAACTAACTTTTTCATTTATAAACCCTAAAAATTCGCTCCAGTGGCCGAGTGACATCCAGTTTTGGGGACGCAAAAAATCAATTGACTTGATCCATATCAAATCCAGCAGATCGTATACTTGAAGTCGCTGAATCTCAAGTGACAAATGTGCACACTTTAACAAGAGTCAAGTTTACAGCACTTTTCTATAAAAGATGCATCGCAAAATGTAAAAAAATGATAAGGATTCTCCAAACATTTATGAATAAATTGCAAAGGCTCTGTGATTATTTAAAGTTTCCAGAAAATATGCGATTACGTTCTTTCTTCGCAAAAACCGCGATATTTCTGGTATTGCCGAAATGTTAACAAAACTATTTTTGAAACGATTATTTTTTGTCGGCCTGATATATGCCGAATTATTGTTGCAAGAAATCAAAAATTGCTAATGTAACCTATTATAATTGGATTTAATAATATTTTACAACATTTTAATTTTCCCAGTTGGCTACAAATTTTCAACTATGCGAAAATCACGCAGGCGATTATTTACTTAACGGGAACTTCCCCATTGTTTGAAGATTAGAGCTGGTCGTATGGTGAGTAGCTTGCCTTACATCTTGCGAACTTTTCATTGTTTGAAGTTTGTAGCCGGATGAAGGCGTTCAACATTTTGTAGGATATTACTAAATCGAACTTCAATTTGCTGCATTGTCTTTATTATATTATTACGAGAACGTCATAAAATATTGTACAAAATCGGTTAATATCTGCAATTCCAGTTAATCCTTAAAGTTTTCTTTCTCTATCTTAATTTTTATCTCTTGCAAACATTATTTAGGAAACGAGAAGAAAGTTTCAAACAAATTTTTCCCCTTTGTAAAAAAATGTTCAATGAAGAATATCTATTAAAGAATTACTAGGAATTCGCTAGAGTACCTCACCACAGTAACTCCTGTGATATAAAAAGTATTGCAGCTCAATTCAATCTTGCATTTATTATCAAAATGATTCAATAAAGAGAATCGAATAATATACTTTTCTTCTTCACAACTCGCGCTGCCGGTAGTAGCGTTTTCGCTGTCACTATCACTATCATCTTCAATGTTTCGAACAAGAGGTGGCCGCGATACTCGTCCTCAATTTTTTTGGCATGCTCAATACAGTTGGGCCCTAAAGTTTATGGCAAGTCTGCCATTGTTCCCTGGTACAAAGTATGCGTATCACTAATTTAAAAAATGTATTCTCTCTTGCAAAGATCCTCTTCACGTAAGCCCAAATCAGTTCGATCGGATTTAACTCGTAATGATCTACTGGAAGCCACAGTAACTTAACTTTGTCTGATCCGGTGCTGGAACTCCGCGCTGAAGAAGCCATTCAATCTTATCACCTTTCCGAGAAGCGTTAGTTGGATTTCGGTCCTGAGGATGCAGCATCGTATGGTATGGTGCTTGGTCCAGAACAACTACGGAATTATTAGGAAACACAGTCAGCACATGCCGAAATTATTCCTCCAAATGTTTGGCGTTCATCTCGTCGTGATAATTAGCCGAACCTTTCTTACCGAATTTCATGCAGGCCTCCACAAACCCATTTTCGTTGCCTATATACAACATAATAACTCTTTTGCCAGCACCAGAAGGAGTGACGAAGCCGCTACAACTATTTCCGATTCTTTGAACGCCGCTTCTGTAAATGTCGTAATTATCGACTACTTTTCCTGGAATGTGCTGAATCCAGCCTATCGAAAATGTATGGTTTGCGCCGCACCATGTTTCGTTGAGAAAATAAATATTCCACCCGATTTCTCTATGGAATGTAGTGGAATCAAGAAATTACCTTCGCTTATGTGACACAGTTTCACTCTCCATCAAAATTGTTTTGTTAGTTTTCTCTGTAATTTTTTGTAGGTGAAATTTTTTTTTCAATATTCCCCAAAGAGTTGCTTTGCTAATTTTCGTAAAATCTGGCACGTTTTCAATTCATTCTTGAAACAGTTTCTCCACAGTTGAAAAAGTTTTTGCCATGAAGAAGTAAACAGTTTTCTTCTTATCGCTCCAAACAAGAAATCATCAACGTAGACGTGTGGCCTACCTTCCTTCTGATGTGGCTCTCGTAATTCTTCAGTACACCCAGCTTCTTTTGAAACCCGTTCAATAGTACACTATTCAATTCCCAGACATTCTGCTGTTCGTTTAATCACATTTACAAAGTCTTTGTTTCCGGAGAGCCTAGCACTAATCTGTTTATTTTGAAAATATGATCTGACTTTAGGCACTAACTTTTTCTGGTTCACACTTGAAGCACGAAATATTTCATCTTCGTTGGCTGTCGATTTACGAAATTCTTGTACATCTGACCTCTCGAGAAGAGTTTCGCATCACTCACTTCAATCTCCATATACTCCTCAATGCCGTCGTTAAAAACTTCACTTTCCACATCACTGGAAGGATCACTTTTTTCACTTTGCACGACAGTATTATCCTCGTCTTGCTCAATTGCTGCATTTTCACTATCACTGACAGCAAGGGAACCCGTACATTCCGCTGCTTTCTTACGTTCATTGAAATTTCCAAGTAAATCGCTAGAAGGTTCTAAAATCTGAAATGTCCAATTGAGTTGCCCGCACAAGTAGATAAAAAGCAGGTCGTCAATAACTCTGTAGTACTACCGAAAGCTTGTGTGAAATAATTGTTATCATTGAAAACTCTTACTATATTAAGCTTTTTCTTTCACAACTCTGAACCTGCGCGGCATTCAAGAGAAGTACCACTTTCTCCGCAGCGTCTCATTATCAAGATATACTCTAAGCCGCCGTGAATCTTATAATCTTACTTGGCCCACAATTGGCACGAGGGCCAATTTTTCACCGACTATATGGAATCCACAATCTCCTTGTGAATTACAAGATGATCTATTTGTTATCCAACCGCTTGGGAAGAAAATAAGCAATTTTATTCTGCTCCAGTCTCCCTCACTTTGAGCAGTCACGTACGAATAATAATAAAAATAAGATCTTGCTGGCTAGTAACAAAAGTTACTAGTTTTGATGTAGATCTATTCTCGGTCTGAGAATTGTTGTCCTGAAGATCTCAATTACGCAAGACAAGGGGTTTGGTGAAGCCAAAATAAAAGATTTTCCTGAGCCTAAAATTCCCAAAGAAAATACAATACATTTGATGTAAGTCAAACAAAACATTCAGTGTTACATAAAAAAAGCATCAGTACAAATACTTAATTAAAACGATACAGCTCACTAAATGAAATTCCTTATATTGCCGCTGGTCGTCGAAAAGAAACCTCAAACAAAAAGGAACAAATACTTTTCCTTATGCTCTCGAATAACCAGCCAAATTGAGTGGGCGAGATTTGAAATTTTGTACGCTTATTATCTCATGATAATAAGCTCTAGTCCTTTTATGGTCGCGACACATACACACGCGGACACCTATCACTCAAAAAATCCGGTTTTATGAGAAATAGAAAAAATATCTATTTCCCATGAAAGGGAACTATAGTTGTTACGAGAAAATTGCTCATTTTCGTTTTGAGATTCGAAAAGGTGCAGTTCCCTCTAGACTAATTTTTGAAACTTCCCTTTTTTCCACAGACTAAATTCAGTCCTGCCTTCCGCCGGCAGGAAGATTATTCTTATTTAACGTCCGAACGATTGAATTTAACCCTTTTCTGCACTAGATCCCTTTACGCGTATTTAGGCCGTTCACTCCAGTTACTGGCTAGACTAAATGTTCTTAACGAGGATAGGAGGTGTAGTGGACTTACAAAATTTCGACTAGCTTGTAAACAGGTAAACTAAACGTTCCGAGCGCGGATGTACGAGAGGCTGGTTGGTACTAGGCTGCTCAACTGACACCGATGATGATTTTGAGGAGATGTAGCTCGTCTGTTCATAAGAGTGGTAACCATGGTAGGGATTTTTGCAAGCTAAGGAGAATCTTGAGTAAGAGTGAAAGGGATATCGTGGGACTCATAATTGGGTTCTGATAACTTGTATGTGCATCGTCTTCTTATCTAGGTGCATATGAGACAGGAACTTCGTCAGCATTCAGACTCTAGAGCCTCGAGTCTTTCATGGTGACTCAATCAAATTTGGAATCAAAGAAGGATATGATTACAGGTTCGAGGTTTTCAACCAGAATATGATTTTGGCGTGTGGCGTATACTAATGCTCGTGTGTTGCATATGTTCCTTCTTCTTCGGGCGGATGAAATTATGTCGTTCGCTCTTTTTGACTCATTCTTTACACTTAAAATGCTCTTCATTCATACTCTATGAACGCATTGTATAAAATTAGGACGTTCTTACATTCATGCATGCATACATTGTGTAGGGCTACACACATAGTTCGATCCAACCTTTTATTTCAGATTTGACAGGAATTTATTTCTTTCCTGAAACCTTTTATCATGTGCATGTATTCTAATTTTGGATTCCTAATGTAGAATATATATTTGTCTGGAAGCCAGCTCTCTGACTAATCAGTCTAGAGCTCAGGAATGCAATATACTCGGTCATATCGCAAGCTCTAGGGTTACAAGCGTTGTGAGGTGCGACTTTTTATCTGCTTTGTAGTCATGATTTGAATACAGTGTGAAATAATATTTGACACTGAACCAGAATCACACGAGAATTTAAACATCAACTTTCCGAGCGCGATTCAACAATAATGACCTTGCCCGAAGTCAGCAACTAAGCAATTTCAACGGCGTGTGCCTACTAGTTCGCCACATGCCGTTGAAAGGAAAGAAGTTATTACCCTAGACGAAAGATATCAAGGGAAACCTAGCTGGAAGAAGCCGTCCTCCTCGTGATCGTCCTCTCATTTTCCTCTCTTTGGTTAATTTTTCGTCTTTTTTTTTTGTAATTTTATTCTGTTTGTTTCAAAATTCTGTTCTCGCTTCGCCACGAGGTACTCACTCGGAGCTTGGAATTACGAATGAATATTTTAAGATTGGCGTCCCCGTTCTCCCTCTCATAGGAGCCGGAGCACCACCCGAGTACAAGCGTCGAACTACAGAGTGACAGGACGGTCGAAAGAGAAGGCCAACCGCCAAGTTCGGTTCCCAGCAGCGTGGTGGCGCACAGTCGGTATGCGTTATCTGCCACTCAAGCCTTCATCGCCTGCCGCTAGTCGATGGTCCAGGGGTGGGGCTGACTTGGGTCAGCACGCAGATTCTCCATGGCCGCATGCGCCAGGAAAACTCCTCTTCTTAGTCCCTGGCGACAGCAGACATCCAATGCAGCCAACCTCTAGAATCTGACAGTTTTTGTTATTGTTGTGTGGGGGTGGTTGATCCACCCTTCTACCCGAGTTGAATATGAAATAAACAAAAGAAATACAAAGTAAATTAAAATAAATATGGAGAATCATATACTTGGTACCCCGTGGTCTGACAAATTGGGGTTCCGGTCGGATGATCTAACCTCCATAGTTATTGACAGGTGACTAATTATTCCTATTTTTGACTGGCTTAATTTGATGTAAAGTCCAGGTAAATTCATGAAAATGAAACAAAGACTAGAATTCTTTGGAATAATAGCCGTGGAACTCTTATATTCCCGGCTAGTATAGTACTGTTCGCAGAGAGTCCGTGGGTTTTATCCGTGATTTCAAACTCATATCCCCAGTAAAATGATTTTTGAAGCTGAATTTTATAGTTTTTAAATGTATTTGTGCGGGGTACAAATTACCCCGTCACAATACATACACGCATACACATACGCATATAATCAATACCAAAGAAAAGCGTTCCACATTTCCTGGAAAGATGGGAATTGCGCACAGCAATGAATGGGGCTATGTCACGTGCGCTTTTTTATGTATGGGTCACGTCTTAAGCTACGCAAGTTTTTCATCTCCCTTCACGGGTGTAGATGCGTGCCTATTCTCATTATCGAGGGATTGACCAGTGGTGGGGTCATTACGGCCTCTGGCGTCCTGGTAGACCACAGTGTTGCGGGTGGCAATTAGTATGCCTTCGCGACCACTTATGTCATCATCGGGGATGCCGTTCCGGTTCCGTGTTCCTTCGCGATACAGGATTGCGGAAGCTCATAGGCGAAAGAGGGCTTCTTCTCCTCTCTCACCCTTGAGCTATCGCAACCCCGAAAAGTGAAAACGTGCCAGTGCAGTGTTGGTGTTGATGCTAGTAAATTTATTCCTACTTTCTCCCCCTTTTTTTCAAAAAGAAGTGAAAAGTGTAGTGAGGATATGATGGCTCTATCAAAGATAGAAATGTTGAGGAGGTTCAACGAGCAGCGCATGGCTTCGCGGAGCGAGACGTCCCCTCAGGTGGACGGTCCGATGGCGAACTTAAAGGTCGTGGTCGCCCACTACGACAGGAAGGATCCTGCGAACGCCGAGAGGGGGTAGGTGGAAAGACCCTTTTTTTTTTATTTTTGTGTATTTTTGTTGAAAATTTGTTTAAAGCCGATTATTTAAAAATTTTCCAGGAATCTAATAATATTTTTATTATTTTGGAAGTCGAAATCCTCCTGCAAAAGTAATAACAAAATTGGCTTAAAATCATCCAGATTCTTACTTTCTCCAGGAATTCTAATACAAACTTTGCATTCATTTGAAATTTTTCAAAATGCAAAAATAACTTGTGATTTTGTGTTTGAAATTTTCAAGGTTTTTACATCGCGCTTTGAATTTCCCTTTTTTTTAATCTTTTCATATTTGCAAAAAAAAATATGTTAAAGTTACTTAATTATTTTATAAATTAATAATTGTTCAATTGTCATTTATCAATGAAAATAAATTTTGAAAAGAAAATCTTCAAGATTATTATTTATTTTTTAACATAATACTCATTTTGAATTTTTCCTGGCAACTTAAAATTCTTAGTTTTACTTTCTTAAAACTTTTAAAGATTCTTGAAAAACTTCAAAATTCAATGTATTTCAAGTAATTTAATTTCAAATTGTGCAGCTGCTAATATTTGATTTATAATCCCTCATTTTGAATTAAATGTAAAATATTGATAAATATTCAAAGAGACGTCATCTTTAATTGAAATTTTTTCAAATTAAATGGCTAAAAATGGAGTATTTTTTTCTTGAAACAATATTTAAATATGATTTGAAACTAAATGAAAGCGTTGAATTATATATGTTTTAATTTGAAATTACTGTAAAATTGAAAATAGTTTATAAAGTTTCAATCAAATGTTCACATTTGCTTAACTACTCGGCAGGGTTGCAGAAATAGTAATTATTCGATTGACAATTGAATAATTGAAATTCAACTGTCAATTCAAATTCTTTAAGTTAGAAATTAAAACTTAATTTCCAATTAAAATTTTTCCAATCGAGAATTAAAATCAAGCCTCCACTTAAACCCTTTTTTTCAACTGAAAACTTAAATTAATTTTCCAATTAAAATTATTCCAATTGACAATCAAAGCTAACCCTCAATTGTAATCGTTCAGATTGACGACTGAAGCCCAATTTAACTATTTTAAATTAAAATTTTAGTTTAATCGTCTGTTGTCAAATGATTGAATTATTAATTTATTTGTCATCAACTGAAATGTTGTATAAATTTAGGAAGATTGTCGCATAACAGAATATGTTAAAATTTGGTATTCAGAATGAAGTTCGCACTCGTTTGAGTTCAAAGTCCCGGAGTAGAAATTCGTTCATTTTCAACGTTTTGGTTTTTTAAAACTGCTAGTTTGTCTAATCGTACTCAATACTTATTTTTAATTTTGTTTTGTCATAACAATTTAAAATTTCAGAATTTAAAATTTCCCGAATTCTCAATTTTAAATGACCCGAATTCTGAAAATCTAATTTAGAAATATTCAAACTTTATTATCTTGAAATTGTTTTCTTCATTATTCTTTCTTTCAGATTTATTATCGTATATTCATCGTGGGCGTCAGAACCCTCAAGGGAACCCTCATCAGATAGGTGGACCTTTGATGGGTCCTTGGGCGTCTGGCCTTTCTTTGGCCCCTTCAAGGTGGCGCCGCGAAAGGCCCTACACCCGGGCTAAGTGGTTCCAGCAGTATTCCTGGGATCTAGAAGGGAACGCCTACCTCGGACGAGGTTATTGGGCTGCTGTAAGTGGAATATTGAGTTAATGCGAATACTGAGGGTTCTGGTAGGTTTCTGTAGGTTTCTGTAGGTGATGATGGTTTGTACCATTTCTCTTTTACAGCGCGACTACATGCATCCACAGACGGAGTTTCTGTCACTTCTAAGTGAAATCGGCCTAAAAACGGGCCGTCTGTCCAGATTCCCGCCAGCGGTTGGCTTCCAACCACTGGATCCAATGTACGTGCTGGTGTGGATCCAGTGCCACTATTTTAGTGTGGAGGGGAAGCCCCTCATTAAGGCTCACTGGACCTTGGTAAGAATCCTTAAGATCGACTTTTCGTATTTCTTTCACCATTCTTCTTTTTTCTTGACCCCCCGATCTATAAGTGCCCTCTACTTATATGCTTGCAGCGTCGCTCCCAAAAGGTAACCCGCGCCTGGGTTCCCGTTGGGGATTACGGGTGCCTGCTCCCAGGGGCTTCACCGATTCCGGAGAACGATCCGGAAGAGGATTGGTTCGCCGGATGCGAGTAGTGATAAAAGAGGGGGGGGGGGGTATATTTATTTTTATTTTTTTTTTCCTTTTTTTTCTCAAATTAAATATGTCTTCATGATAATTGAAAGAGGGGGTAGGGGATAGTCAATTGAGAGGGGGTATTTTGCCCTTTATGAATTGATTTGTTTTAGCAACAATTTTTAGCTGCCTCTCAATGGACTAGTTCCTCCCTGGAAGTTACTTTCTTCCCAAATTCCTTTGTAATACGTTTTTCTCTGTTTAGTCTCTGAGTTGCTTGCTTTTAATCCTTAAAATTCTAATTTAGAAATATTCAATTCTTAATTTTCAAACTAAATATGGGCGGAAGGCGGAAGATTTTAGGTGAATGAGAATAGAAATAAACAGTGAATTCAAAATAGATCGTTACTCGCTCAAATCATTATTGTAGAGACTCGAGCGTCAGTTTCAGGAGTATATCCAGGATTTCGTTGTAAAATATTGTGGTGACCTCCAAGTTCTCTTGAAGAGAGGGCAAGAGATCTATAAATGGCTTATCATGTGGATTGTCGTGAAGGGTAATTATGCAGATGATCCCTTCTAGTGAAGAGATGAGTCAACCAGATTTCTCCCGGCAACGGAGAATATCGACCATTTACATGTTGTTCGTTGATCGTGCTTCAGAACCTTATTATAAGGCGTCAGCTAATCGATCCAACAACTTAACGACTTGACCACCAACCTGCACCTCGTGGCGACACATCCTAAGTTAAAAGAGGCGAATTGAGAGACACACCTTAAAAATTTTCCTTACTGATTCCAGGACAAATTAAGCTTCAAGCGCAAACAATTTAGCGTTATTCGTTTCTCCAGGACAAATTAAGTTTCACGCTTAATTCACGCTTAAGTCTCAACTCTCCTTAGAGGATCTCTAGTAGGACTATAGGTTGGTGATGGGTCCTTTGCCCAGGTTGCGTTAGTGACTTCTGCAAAAATCTCTGATGTGACGACTCATCCCTGGCTTGCGTGGTGTCGTTGCAACACTCCAAATTTTGAAAGGTGGCGATTGTACACATGTAAACAGATGTATTTAAGGAATAAATAATCAAAATATACAATTTTTGATGAGTGATCCGGGTCAAGGTGACTATCGCTCTTGGTCAAGATTACATTTTCCCGTAGATCCGTTTTTTTATGGTATTCACTTGAAGTGACAGGTATGTTAAATTTACCCTGTCACAGCTCTTATATTAGTGAAGCAAAGTGATGTGGCTATAGTGAATCAGAATAAGTACGAGGAGTTAGTAGCTGAACTAAATAATGATTTAAATCAGAATGTGCTATGACATAAAAACTTATCCTTATGTGGATCCTTGGGAAAGATTCGGGACATTTGCTCCCATCCTTTTAAAAGTTTTTGATGATCAGCCCTATTTTTTGCCCGGCTATTGGGTGGCATTTGCCACACCAACTTTGCAGTTATTGCGTGATATAGTTTTGGGGGAAATTGGTTTTCATTTCTTGAAAGGAGTGTTTTTTGTTGGACGGAAATTTTGTGCTTTTGTTAACAACGAGCTACAACTGCTAACATTTTTTTATCAATTGAATATTGTTTTTTCTTTATTTTGTATTAAATTATATTCTTTTTATCGTCCGTTGTTTGGCTTAAAATTCTTTGTTTATTTTTGTTTTCGTTTTTCTTTTGTCGGAGAAGTAATTGTAGCTGTTGAAGCTTTTGAGAAGATTAGGTTATTAGTACTGAAAGGACTTCAGTCCTGTAAATATATTTTTGGGGTCGACTCGGGA
>CAKNXH010000364.1:31184-41785 GCA_932178445.1 Andricus quercusramuli
CTTGGGGCTTAAGAGGAACCTGCATGTTGATGTTCCTCCTTGTACTGAAATTGCCATCATCTTCAAGAAGGTGCCTACTTTGTGCGGTTGGTCTTAATGTCGTTTCATCTTCGTCTGCAGCTTGTTCAAGCAGCGGTTGAGGAAGCGCTCCGCGTACATATCCATTTTTGCGGAGGTAGTCGGCTTGATTTCGCAAAGACTGATGCGAAACGTGTTGAAGCTCTGGGTGTTTCTGGCACCACAGAGTATGCATACGCGCCATAAAGCCTCCACGAACAGGGATAATACTGGCATTGTAGCAGTCTAACACATCATTCTTAAGTTGATCCGTCCACTCAATGTGGGCGTTTCGCCGGTTCGTCGTTGTGTTTCCATCCAAATTATTTTCAGCACCCCGAACTCTAGGATGATCGGCATTGTTTGCCGATCCATTGTCGGGTGTTCTGCGCGTTCGATCGTTTTGAACCGCATCTACAACATTTTGGTGGTTTTTTGGTTTCATTGTTGTTCCCACGAGCAGCTAGGGAAAGGGTTCGTCCATCCTTGTAGAGCCCCGCGTGCAAGGATAAGGCTATTACTCTGAGACATCGCCCGATATCCCAGAGTCACCGTTAAAGACACCTCACCCAGGTGCCATGCAGCTTTCGGCACGGTTCGCACACCTTCGCTTAGGGGTTATTCCTTCGGGACCATCCCTGGACAATTGTCCGCGACTGCTTATTAATTATTGTATCCATATTCAGCAGAAACCCTTGGTACGGGGACCCTCTATCCGCAACCCAAGGACGCGTTCGGTGGCTTTGTCATAAGCCCTTCGAAACCGAAACCGAAAAAATATATATATATATATATATATATATATACAATAGATCTTTCAGGTATTTAATTTCAATTTGTGGTGACTCAGACCTCAATGAGTCTAGTTTTTGATGTGTATTTTCTATTATTATATTTTGTTTCAGTTTTGATATGGTCGAAAAAGTTATTTTAAATTCATTCTGTGTAAGGGAAAAGTGGACCTTATATAGTTGGAAAAGTTCTGTAAGAGATGTATTTTTTTAATTCAAAACCTTGAGAAAATCTGACTTTTAAGGATTCATCAAATAATTATATGACATATTTATAGTTTTCAAACTGTTAATTCAAGTTCGTCAAGTTCACCAATTGCTTCTAGAATTTATGATTTAATGAACTTACTAGATTTTTTCTCAAATCCTGTTATAGGTTTAAAGTTTATATATTTATAATTACATATTATATAATTATATAATTATATATTATATAATTACAAAATTCTATAAAAAGTAAATCAGATATGCATAAAATAAATATGATGAAGGTTTCTTTTGCAAGGTTTAGAACTTGCAACTATTTGAAAATCAAATGTCATATTATAAAGTGTACACACCGGGTGCAGGTTTCAAGAATATAGTCTGTCCAGGATTCTCTGCATACCCAGCGTTGGTCAAGTGACCATTTTGATTAGATTGATAAATCCATAACTTTTGTTGATGAATTTAGTTTGTTGGTTAGTATTGAATCTGGCTGTTCCACGAGATCTGGAGCATACTTTTGAAATTTTTCCAGCGTGGCAATTCCTTTTGTTAAAAGCACACTTGTTTATGTAAATATATTTCTAAAAAGTCGAATCAAGAAGCATGCCTGTCGTTCGCCACGTTTTCCATTCGCCGAATAATTGCCTAAAGTGCTTCTGTAAATCTCCAACAAGACTTCTCTGGTTATAATTTTTCAAAGTCCACCGCTCTTACTGTTGTTTTCCCACATTCTTCAATAAGATCAGATAAATCTAGTAGTTGTAACAAATTGTTTTCAATTGACAAGTTCACGAGATAGCTCAACCGATCATCTAACATGGTCGATCTTGAATAAGTTTGAATCAATTTAAGCTTGGAAAAGCTTCGTTCTGCGGTCGCAACGGAAACAGTGGTTGTTAACAAAATTCTTAACGCTACCCATATGTTTGGAAAAAAGTGCACTTGATTTATTCTGAACGATAAAGTTTAACGCATCTATAGGTGTTTTAACTGTATCCGGCAGCATATATTTTAAGTGTGGTAGCTCAGTACACAGTTAATTGCTATTAACATCTGTTTCATTTTCATGAGATAGTTTTTCTTCTAATTGAGAGCAAAGTAGTCTTAAACTGTCCTCTTCAGTGACCTCCTTCAAATTGTACAGAAATTATCAAATCTTATTAAGATTTTCTAATTGCTCAAATCGTTACTTGTTTCACTCACGCACAATATCTGAAATCATGTAAAAGAAATTGACTTTAAACATTCGTTCTGGCTCTTCTATTGTTTTGTCTGGTGTTTCATAATCGAATTGCTTCTTTTTATTTCGCGTACGTCCCTTTTTCGAAAACCGGTTCTACCTCTAAATCTTCTGCGATTTCTTCGGCGATTATTAAAGCGCTCTCAGAACCTTTATTTTGGTAATCCTCTAAAATCTTCTCGCACGATCCTAAGAGTTTGCTAATCAGTAAAAGATCCGCGGAGACATTTCGCATTGATTCACTGACGATATTCAGTCAGCAAGTGTACAAGCTTCATGGCGTACATCAGGATCATTATCTTGATCGTTAGAAAGGGCTATCAAAGTTGCTCTGATGTTCTTGAGATCATAACTGAATAGTTCCACGCTATGATATCTACTTTCCCATCGATTAATACAAAGAGGTTTCAATGCCAACCTTGTCGCGTAAGCACACAAAACTTCCCAACGTTGCGTTGGTCCAGAAAACAATACATAAATTCGTTGAATCATTCCAGAAAGTGAAACCGATTCATTACATGCCTTTGCTGCATCGCCGATTTATAAGTTAATGCTATGATTTCCGTATGGTAGATAACTTGCTCTAGGATTAATTTCGAGAATTCTCGCTTGAGCTCAATTATCTTTACTTTTTATATTCGAACCGTTATCGTACGCTTGACCACGGTAATTCCGACTTTAACATTATTATCAGGCAACATCCGAAGAATAATCTCTGTCAAATTAAAGCCAGTCGTTTTGCCGATGACAGACGTAAAGCTAATAAAATGTTCTTTTACATTAACACACTCATAAAATATTTCTACAAATCTTAATGTGAAAGACATTTGTTCTTTACGTGATTTGTCCCGCGTACAATTTCTTTTGACATCACGCGACGCAAGTGGTCTATCATTACCGTGTCATTTCTACCTAACAATTGCACGAGACCTAAAAAATTACCATTTTGTGGTGTGAATAGTTTGTCTGCAGAACCTCGAAATGATAAATTATGTACAGCTAAGAACTGAACAATGCTCATTAATCTTTCTAGGACTCCTTTCCGGTGCTGTTTTGCGTGATCGAAAACTTTTTACTGCTCTTGAACCATAGTTTTATTTAATTTAAATTTCCTTCGAAGTTTTGTACGCAATAACATAATTTTCCGATTTTTCATGCTCCCTTATAATTTGTCCTATATGCACCCAATCATTGGATCCATTCTTAGCCAAATTCGATTTTGGAGAAGAATGGAGTAACTTGCAGCAGAAAGAACAAACCTTATCGCTGGATTCTGAGTATACTAACCATTTCCTCACTATTGTCTCACCATTTTCTACTTTTCTGTTTGGAAATAAAGGATTCACATAGCGATTGTTTGAATGTTTGGGGAAAGATAATACATTACTATGTATTGTATCCACTCTGTTATTTTCAATTTCTCATTCCACTGGCGCATCAGTTGCAGCAGATTGAATCCCGAGATACTCATTTGAGATGGGATACGATTCTGATATTTGCTTTTTTGTGGATTAATAAAAAGAGACGGTAAGTGTTTAACATATATTTTTACTTATTTGCAATGATGCGAAAATTCAAAAAATTTGATTAGTTTGTGTCGTGCCAACTTAACCTATAAAATGTGGATGTGTTTCATTTGTGTTTTCCTTTAATTCAATAAATTAATTTTTTTTTGGAAAAATTGCCAATATTAATAAATATTTAGTCCTGCGAAAGTTTTGTAACAATTGGCATATATAATATTGCATTAATATGAACTGAGGTCCTTCTCTTTCGATTGGTCAATATTGAATTGTGCCTTCCAGCCTTTCTATTCCCTAGAAGATGGAAAAATCGCTATTTCCACAAATGGGACAGAACATGTCAAGACCTAAAATTACATTTTCAACACATCTGTGTTACATTCCACCTAAAATTATTGTTTTTTTTCAATCGGGTTGAAACGTAGCTAAATTATTAACTTCTATGTTGAAAACTCATAGTGTCGGGAGCAAAATTCAACTGTTTTTTAGAAAATTCATCTATTTTGTTGATATTTCATCTTCTTGGGTAGAAAATTTATCTTCTTTTCTGAGAATTCATCTTTGACAGAGGAATGAACTATTTTGTCGAAAATTCGCCTCTTTGGTTTGATTTAACTGGTAAAAAAATTCGTTTCTTTTTGTTGAAAATTATTTTCTAAATTGAAAATGTAATTAATTCATCCTTTGTTGAAAAATCTTTTTTATCTGAGAATTGAACCGTTTGAAAATACAAGTATTTTGGTAGAAAATTAAGATATTCATTTTTGTGTGGAAGATTTATGTATTTTATTGAAAATTCGTCTTTTTGGGTTCAAGAATTCATCTGATTGTTTGTTGATTCAACTATTTCGTTTAAAATTGGTCTCTTTGGTTTAATTTAACTGGCGAAAAATTCTCTTATTTTTGTTGAACAATTATTTTCAAACTTAGAATGTAATTGTTTCATTTTTTGTAGAAGACTGACCTATTTTTAGTTGAAAATTTGACTTTTTAGTGTCGGGTAGAATACTCAACCATTTTGTGGAAAATTCATGTATATTGTTGAAAATTCATCTCATCGGGCTGAAATTATTCATCTTTTCTTAAAAGTTAATATTTTTATTGTGGATGCAACCATTTTGTGAAACGCCAGTCGCTTAAATTAGAAGCGTAAAGATTTGTAAGTAATGGTTATATAATAGCATAAGTAAATTAAGATACGTTTGCGTTACCGCTTTCTCTCTCTCTCTCTCTCTGTTTCCCTCTCTCTCTCCCTCTCGCTTGCACTTTCGCTTTCGATCACTCGCTCACTCGTTCGCTAACACGTCCCAAATTGCGCTATCGTCAGAAATAGAATTAAGGCTTTAGATATAAGATTTTCTGTAAATAAGTGTACATAACTGTAAATAGTAAGGATAAGATTTTATAAAGCATGTAGAAGGAAGTATAGTGAGAAACGGAAGTCATGTAAGCTCTTAGGGGACACATTGTGAATACAGAAGAAGTCTATGTCCCTGCCCTCCTCTAGAAAAAATGCTTCACCGCTTCTGACGCATTTGCGTAATCTATAATTCTGAAGCTATCAGCAGAATTTACACGATGTCGAATTAGAAAATAATATGAATAATTGGTATAATGCGAGGTTTATGTGAGCTGCGAAATGGATATCAACCCACGCCAAAAACTGCAGTCCAATTACTGTAACCAGGATTTCACTAATAGAAGAGGATTTAATCGACATGCATTCGAATTTCACGCGGATTTGCTAAATTTTCAAGTTGAATGTCGGATACAAGACTATCGTGCAATCTTTAAAAAATATGGATCTCTTCGATCACAGAAAAAACAGAAGTGAATTTTTGTTTCGGGAAATTGGCAAGTAGATGAAGTTGAATTTTTTCGCATCGAAACAAAACAACATTCAATATAGATGACATGCACACCATTTTCTATTTGGTGGATAAATCTTAACACGTCAAGTAAATTTTTGTTACAGGTGAAGATTACTCTGAAATCGCTGCAAAGATTACCTTTTGTTTTTTTTTCTCTGATCGCATATGTCGAGAATGCACAGAGACATTAACAATCAGAGAAATAATATCTTTATTGCATTGCAAGGCAAAGAGGAAAATGATATTTCTTATGAGGAGAATACAATACAGAATATAGAGGTGATTGCTGAAGTAGTCGTGGAAGAGGTTCCGGATGCGAGGATGGATGATGGAAATCCAATTATAAACGGCAACAATGAAGTAATTCTTTATCCTCCAATGGAAGTTAATGTGTCAGATGCAGGAAAACAAGCTGTCGGATTATCTATCTTTAAAGCACGAGGTCATTCTAATGTGTCACAAAAAGTGATACGCGGTATTTTGCAAAATATGCAGAACGTTGTTCGTACACATGTTAATTCATCTGTAGAACACGTCAGTAATGTTTCAGCACAAGAAGCTAACTGAAACTTGGGTGATGACATTGGCATTGAAGAGAATGTGCAATCAGTGGATTGCATTTATGGTCTAGATATTTTGTACCTGCAGAATAAATACATTAACAAATATTTTAATATTCCTCATCCGTCTCTTCTATAAACGACGCGAATCCCGTCACAAAATTGAAAAATGAGAGCATGAGTTATATTCCGATATTAGAAGTTATAAAGAGTAAGAAGTTATAAAGGGTGGCAAACGAATATTTTTTCAACGTTTAACAAGGACAAAATCTATATAGAAGGTTTTTTGTATCGTGCGACAAATATTTCTCCCAAATATTGCTCGTCCTTACCCTCCTTATACCTGTTTGTATCCTTTTACCTAACGGAGAATCTGTGCACACTGGAATGTGCGCTATGGCAGGTGACGATAAGGGCGTGCATCAAATATTGGGATTAAAGGAAGCTTTCCGTCACTCATGTCGATTTTGGCATGCCACTTTTGAAAAAATTAGAAGCATGCATGAAGAACATTAGGCTTTTTTGAGAACACCAGAATCATATGACACACAAGTACAGGCAATCGAGAATGCTGTAGGAGCAGAAAATGAAAGATTAGAATCGGAATATGGAATTAAGAAACGATGTATCTTGAATGAAGTAGTCGGATTTAATGTCTCAGGTTCAGCTCCAGATGCAATGCACGATTTTCTAGAAGGTGTACTTCCTCTAATGATAAATCTATTATTAGTCGTCCGAGATAAAACAACAACACCTCACAGAAGGAAAATTACGACAATCAGCCTTTTAAGTGTGGCTGCTCGGACATATGCTACCACTCATACTCAAAGATTTCGCTCTCGCTCCACGGTATATCACAATGTTTGGACGACCGTATCAATATTGTTTGATGAGACTAGAAGCAAAACATCAAAGTATCAAAAGAATATCACAGGCCATGCGTAATCTTGAAAACTTGCCAAAAACAATAGATGAAGACATTAGCTTCTACAAGTGGATGATTTGTCGAATTCGTTAAAAAAAACAACGTTCGGACGTGAGCAGAAAATTGGAGCATTAAACGTTCCTTTACAGCATTTTTTTTCCAAATGTGCTGTTATTGCGCACAACAAAATGGTTGGAATTGAATGGTGTAAAATACATTACCAAAAAATGCTGTATAGCCATTGATAATACGACAGAAAACCTTCCTATTTTCGCTGACTTGTACAAGAAATCGTTTTGGGAAATATGAAACCTATTTTTATTCGCAAGACTGTTACCACTCTGGAACTGAGCTCTGAGCTTGGCCTGCAAACCATAGCTGTGAAAGGATGTTGCCACCCGCGCCGGCCAATGCTGTGAAAATATAATGGCTATTTGCCTCAAACACTAAATATATCAGGAAAATAACAAAAAGGTGTAGAAAAAATCTTAGAGTTTGTGGCGTTTTCAATCACTCAAACACTTTTCAATTTGAACAACTAAAAAATTTTACAACCTGCTCTCGAGACCGTATCGCAAGATGCTATCTTATCTTACCTGAGCTGGGATCTTAGTCTCATATACATTCGTACTCAAGGAGTGTTCGCATGAAGATGAGTCACAGCGTGTTTTGAAAGGTACCTGGGCCGATGAGTTGAAAGAAGCTGTGCAAAACGGTCGATATCTCAGAAATATGGCAATATAAAGTACTACAGTATGATCCAATCAGGCGAGAGGGAGGTCTTTTCGCAGGATATATAAATATGTTCCTAAAGATCAGACAGGAGGTAAGTTGTTGGCCATCATACTATGTTGATGAAGTTTCAAAGCTCGCATACGTTCGTCAATATGAGTTGGCAGAGTATCAAGCTTCATTGTGATAAAATTATAAAAAATCCGGGGTTGTGTTCCGTCGTGAAACTGTGTCTTAGCTCCTTCAGGGGTATGTTTGGACAACGTAATCATTTGCCGCAAACAGAAATTGTTTACACGCGAGAAACACTATTACGTCTCCTCACTAACCCAGAAATCGAGGTCAAAGATATCAAGATTGAAATTGTACGACTAGTTAGCACAGTTAGATCGTCGTTTTGCATATTATGATACAGATTCGTGTTTATATGTCACTTGCGGTACCCCTGATGAGTACACTCCACCAGTAGGCTCACTTTTAGGTGATATGACTGACGAGTTAGAAAGTGAACCTATTCGAATAAACACTCGCGCTATCCATAACACTCGATTCCATCAGATAATAACGCGCGACGAAAAAACAAAATATGTTGGGCATCCAATATGATAAACCCGATTTACCATGCACCGAAGATTATTTTCTCGTTACGCAACACGCGCCACAACTCGTCCTGCATCAGTTCCCTAACCCCGAGCTCACTCTTCTCGTACCGAAGAACCACCAGCCTCCGTGCTTCCGCCAATATCCGTACCCTTCCAATAACCACCTCTTCCTTCATATGCATCCCTTTGCTCCCCTTCCCCTTCATATGCTTCCCTTTATCCTGAGTTAGTTTCGATATGTAATAAATTGTATGTTTATTTGTATGTAAATATAATAATTAAATTGTATATATGTGTATATTTTTAAATATTATGATTAGATAAGGTTCTCCCAGGAGATGATTCCAACGTTTTCTCCAAAACTATGAATAATAATATTTTAATATTCTAAATTTGAATGCAAATAATAATTATTCTTGCATAAGATACAATTTTATACTTTATATGTTTGTGTATGTATTTCACTTATTTACAACCCATAACGTATTAAATAACACAGAAAAAACTAAGTGTAAACTTTACCCGGAATTCGGGGTAAAGATTACCTGCAACACAAATTACCTCATGTGGGTAAACTTTACCGGCACATTTAGGTTATTATTTTGCGTTTACCTACGTTCAGGAGTAATTCTCAATGTTTACCCTGAAGGCCTGGTGAATGTCATATTGAACTTTTGACAGTTCTAACGATTCGGCAAAACAGCCTTTATGAAGCCACACTTATCCGATTTGCCTGTTACACCAACCATCAGCTAACTTCACTTCAGCGATTCAAAGCTAGTGGCTTCCAATTTTCAAAACGTTGGTGACAACTTTCATGAGAACAAAAGACAGTTTCTGCCCACCGAGGGTAATATTTGTGTTTTACCAATACGAACAGGTAAAAATACGAAATTACCTGCAACACTATTTACCCTAAGTTTTTTCTGTGAAGACATACCTTTTTTTCTTGAACATTGCACAACGGGATGCTGAATGACGTTGTACAAGTAACGAATACCGGATGAAGTGTCAAACAAATATAATCACATCAAAAATTAGTTATGCCGGTACAACCTGGCACAAACCTCCCGGCCAAATCAACAAGAGACAATTGAAATAGTTTCAAAGAGAAGAAGAGAATAGCGGAAAATACAGCGAGAGAGAAAAAAAATTTTCCTTGTAGTGACGGATGGCGGCTGAGGTTCGGCTTCGAAGTGACGCTATGGCTCGTTGTCTCTTTGGAAGAGAATATAAGGGCCCAGGAAATAGGTAGGTGTTTCAAAAGAAAAAGGTTTAGATCTAAACGACACTGACTTCACTCCGATTCATTTAACAAAAATTCTAAAACTGAGAATGCAATTTGATTTGAGGCGTGACTCGATGGCCACGCTTAGTCCCGAACTCAAAAACAGTCGAGTGCTTCTCAACCTGTCCGTTTCGAAAATCGTTGACTAACTGCTTGTACGGTACGCAGACCGATGTTTCGCTGCTGCTCTTCTCGCCCGAAGAGAGCAGTCCCGGCCTCTGATTGGCTGGTCCCGTGGGACAAGAGGGGACTCGCGTAGTGAGAAATCGGGGAAATCGGCAAGGTAGTGGACACGGGGGTGTCCACTACCTTGCCGTTCACGCGTCGTAGCTCTATTTCAGCCGTTTCTATTTTCTTAATCTAAATGTCCATATTAACCCTAAAAATCGGATTTTGATCAGATATAAAATTTAAAAATTGGGAAATATTCGCTGTAAGTAAGCACAGTAGACAAAAAACATTAACATCATAAAAACTAATATTTCGCTGGTCAAAAACCATAACATTAATTAATCAAAATCACTCTCATGATGGAATGATCTGACCAGTATTGAATGACGTCGACATTCATCTTGCAGGAGTTTTGAAGAAAATCATTTCGTCTCTGCGTAGCTTAGTGGTTTAGAGAATTCGGACCAGAAATCTGAAAGTCCTGGTGTTCAAACCTCAGGGAAGCTAGAGAGATTTTTTTCGAAACTCATAAAATCAATATTCAAAACATATTGATTTTAGACCTGTATTATTATTTCAATATTATTAGTAAAATTAAAGAATTTGAGTACGTGGTATATGAAAATCAATTGAA
>CAKNXH010000364.1:41795-74205 GCA_932178445.1 Andricus quercusramuli
CGGGTCCTCTTATTTAAAAAGATAATCAAAGTCGGAAGAATCTATAACGTCTAAAGTGTGAGGAAATTTCGTCAATAATTATAATTTAGACTTTAGGATTGGAAGTTCTTGTAAAGAATTATTATTTTACTTGGAACAGAGAATTTTTTACATGGAACAGACATTTTGGAAAATTATTTCAATTCTGATTGAGAAGAAGCTTTAAGTGACAATTATTTCTGCTAAAAAATTCCCTGTTCCCAATCGGAAAATTTCGAAATATTTTAGAATGTTCAGAAATCTCTTGAAATCTTCAAAAGTCGTTTGAAATTCACCTGGGAAAACTAACAATTTACCTATTAATTTTTAATAACATTTTCTTTAAATTATAATTTGCCATTTTTTGAAAGATTAAAAATGATTAAAAATAGAGATTTGTAAGTAACTTCTTTTAAATTTTTTTCTAGATCTGCTAGTAAAATCAAAGATACTCCGTCATGGTGCAATTCCACCAATTACAATTGATCAAGGTGAAAAAATCGAGATAGTAAGGAACAGACTGCCAAGGTTACGATGAACCTCACGAATATTTTCACGAAGCTGCAATATTCAAAGAAAGCTTGAAATGCAAAACTAATTCTGAGACACAAATAGCAGATATAGGAATAATCAATACTGTGGATGTTGTGGCCGAAATTGAAATTGGTAGGGATGAGAATCAAGAAGTACAAAAAAAAATTTAGCTGAAGAAACTGGTAATTCCGTCAAAGAGAATTATATCAAAGTGTGCGAAAAGTGCACAGATATGATACCTTATTTCATGGAAAGATTTAAAGAAATTGCGACGAAACGTGTCTAACTTTGAATTGGCTATGCATTTTGATATATTTTAATCGATGGAGTCAAAGAAATTAAAAGAAATGATTAGTCCTGAAGAATTAGAGGTGACGAAAAATAACATTGGATTCGGCTGAAGAAGATAGACGGAACCAATTTTGACTTTGAATTTTTTGACTCCTATTACGTTCTTTAGATTCTTTTATTAAAATATTTGAATTCTTGTGAAATCTCTTACATTTTTTTCAGTCCTCTGAATTTGTATACATTCTATAAATTTGTTTGATGGTATGAAGTGAGCCAAAAATAAAGTTTCATCATGTTTATAAACAAATACTGATATTTCTATTGCGTAGTTATGAATTTCCATAGCTTCTCACGTGTTCTCGCATTCAACATCACTTTATATACATCCTTATTCTGCAAGACCATAATCAATATCATTGTACAAATTGTAATAAATCTCTATAATTTAGAACGTCGAATGAGACAGCGACTATAATTATATGAAGAGAAACATTTTCAACAATGTTTATTACATCCTAACGAAATTATTGAAAAGTGGAGTGTTTTATTTTTAAAAATGTGCACCCTAATTTGTATTGTGTCTCTCATCTTAGCGTTGTGTCCTACTCTTATTGGTAAATATAATATCCATAGTGTAATTTCCGGTTTTAGTCGTTCTTTATTTCTTCCCTATTCGAATTTGGTTCAATGACAATATCCCTTTTTCCAATATTGAACTTTCAAAAATTTGGAGTTTTGAATCGATACATAGAGCAGAAGATAGTATCCAATAGCAGTAGAATTCGATAAGATTGCTCCTGTTCGGCAAATACAACTTTTAGCCTCTATTATATATTAAACTTCACTACTTAAAAAAATTCACCTTACATTAATTGAAATGATCACAGCAGGAAAACTTGATATCCTGGTAGATAAATATTATTCTATAAATTAATTATAAAAATTAAACTTAACTTAAGTCTAAAGTATACTGAATTTATACAAAAAATGTATGTTTTATTATCGAGAAAGAACAACTAAGAAAATATTTGACAAATGTAGTTTGCACCGACTAGAATTCCAACGAACGCATGCGGGGTAAGACTGAGGAACTGCAGTTTGTTAGGAATAGTTAAATTATCAAATCTTTAAATCTTCGCACCTTATTAGCTTATTATAGATCAACGAATGTTAACCCGGCCAGATATTAACCTACTACCACCGCGACACAATATGTAATTCTCTCTTTCTTGTTGCAGAGTCAAGTTCACGGTCAAAGTTTGTACCTCATCATGGCTATGTTCCTATTTTGCCTCGCCCCGTACCTTTTTCTTCTACTTCTGGAAGAAATCATAATCTTGAAATGGAAGTGGGCCATCTTCGTGCCAGGTCTAGGTCACCTCCTGATTGTCCTCCTGCTTCTTCCAGATTCACAGCTTTACCTGAAAGTCTTCCTTCTCCTGACGGAAAAGGATGCGGACTTGAACAACTTAGATTGATTCGGCTTATTCCTAATAAGAATCCGCAAGTGATCTTCCAACTTCGAAGATATACTTTTCCTACCAATAAATCACTTAAACTGCCAATTGGAAAGAGTAGTTATATACCTATGCTAGCACAAGAACAAATTGTATTATCAACATACGAAGGTGACGTCTTTGCAATATTAGAGAATAAGAATCTTCTTGCTGGAATATATAAACGTTTTGATAACATTATAAGACGTGTGAAAATGAACATATATAGCCGCAATGTCACCCGATTAGAGCGAGAAGAAATCGATTGGTCTCCGGTAGGTTCTTAACGACCAATCAAGTCCAGTTATAATGTTGTTAATTTAAACTACACTCCTGTACAAAGTTATTCGAAAAAAATGTAATATTAAAATACTATGCCTTCGATCTAAATTAAAAATAAAATTATCAATTCAGAATGAAAAATAAATGTTCATGTTACGTTACTGAATAACCTCTCAGAAATACACAATCGAGGGGAAACCGATTATCGCGTGCAAATTCATTAACGAAAAAGAAGGGATAAACGGTTCTGATGAATAGAAAGTCCAGCTCTTGATTCCTCTCAACCAGCTCCGAATTATTGTCAGGTTGGGATATAGGTGCGAGGCAAATTATCAATTAGAAATTTATATAGTAAACTAGTTTCACCAAATTGGGTAACATCACTTATGTAGAGCATGAGGAAATTGATTCTTTTTTAACACATTCTCACATGGTAACTCAATAATCAATTCCTTGAAGCGCTAACATGATGGTGATGTTATCACTTTGATCCTAGTTAAAACAGAAGCTAATTAAAGGAAAATTAGAAAATCATGAAGAAATTAAAGGAAAATGATTTTTCTGTAACCCATTCTCACACGGGAACTCAAAAGTCCATATTATTTGCAGTTCTTGAATAATGCTTGCGGAAATAATGTTTGAGGGATCATTACTTTAGTGATTTCAGCAGCTTATCAATTTCTGAACTTTTGTTTTTGATTGTTTGCCAAACAAAATAGTGAACGTGACTTTCGTCGAGTACGTTCTATTGTGTTTCATAGAATTTCTTATCTTCAAAGTAAATAAAGTAAGGAGAAACAGACTATGTATTTGAGTAAAAAAATGTGTCTCCATTATGAAGCAGAAACTTGTGAAAACATTTTTTTGGAGGAGGTGACGCAACATATTGACAAGTTTAACAATATAAGCTTCTCTTTGTTTTAATAAAGATACACTTTTTACAAAATTGCGATCTTTCATTAAACTTCTTTCTGTTGCGTTTCCCAATTTCATAACCTTCCGTGCCATTCTAAATTTTAGGGTTAAATTGTATATTTTATGTTAACTTACGTATCATAAATTTTCAACTAATCTGTCGTGGCTCACGTCTACTGAAAAACTCGAGTTTTAGAAAGGGTTACGTTATAAGCTTATCCTCGAAGATATGCCAAGTAAATAAGTACATATTAATTACGCCGATTAACGCGACGAACTTTCGGATGAACGTCGAATGGAACTTAAAAATAATACCGGGTACGGTAGAGATTAGTAGAAAAACTTACTATCCGAGAGGAATACTTTGTTCAAAGTTAAAATACTTGGTTAAAAATATTGTTGTTGTTCCTGTAGATTGATCTTCTTGGTTTAAAAATTTAGATATTCCATTCTTATAAAATTAATTTTCTGGTTTAAAAAATCATCCTTGGGATTTGCATCTTTTATCGAAAATTCAGTTTTTTAAGACTCATCATTTTACTTGGAAATTATTGATAAAATAAAAAATTAAAATCTAACTATTTTGCTGAAAATTCTGTTTTTTTTTAGAGAATTAATTTTGTTAAACTAAAAATATAACTTTGTTGAAAATCATCCTTTTTTTATTAAAAATGTAACTGCCTGGGTCCAAATTAATCCGGTTTGGGTGAGGAGCCAACAATTTGGTAGAAAATTAAACCATTCGGTTGAAAATTACATTTTCTTTTAGAAGAATTAAACTGTTTTTATTCAAACTTAGTGTTTTTGTTTAAAAAAAAAACTTATATATTTGGGTTGAAAATTCAACCGTTCTGTAGATTGTTCGTCCTTTTCGCTTTCAAACTCGACAGTTTTGTTTAAAATTAATTAATGTTGTTGAAAACTCGTATTTTTGGTAAAATCTTTTTTGTTAAAAATTAAAATATTTGGTATAAAATTTGTCTTTTTTAGTTGCAAATTTAACTACTGGGTTAAAAGTTAAATTAGTTTGTTAAAAATTTATATTTTTCCAAGATCCTCATCTTTCGAGTTTAATTCTTTTGTTGAAAATTCCTTTTTTTTTTAGGATTCATTGTTTTAGTAGAAAATTCATCTCTTCAGATGTAACTATTTCGCCAAAAATTGTTTTTCTTTCGGTTAAGTGTTAGTTTTGTTATCTAACAATGTGGTTATTGATGGATGACGAAGAGTGGCTTGTTCCTCCAGAAGGTAATATTTGCTTTCAAGTAGATAAAGTTCAATTTTTTGTATCGAAACAAAACAAGATTTAAAAGAGTCGACATGGTAACCATTTCCCATCTGGTGGATAAACTTTATCCCGTGAAGTTAATTTTTGTTGCAGCTAAAGATTACTCTGAAATCAATTTGAAGATAATATTATGTTTTTTCTGTGTATACACTTCGTTTTCCCCACATTCATTATTATTTTTTTTCAGCTTCACCTGAAGTCATAGAGTACTTCGCAAAATATGCGAAATATTTGAAGAAGGTTCAAGCTAGAAGATTGAAGGACTTGGAGGTATTACTTTCTTCTTGTTTATTTATATATTTTCATTTAATTAATTTGTTCTTAATATGTTTCCGTTTACAGTAGAAAAAATTAAAATCATATCCCATTATAAAATCACATATCGCTAATAGATTTCGTTTCTTTTTCAGAATAAAGTTCATTATGAATTTGAGGATGCAGCTTTGGAGAGACCTGGTTATAAAGTGGAGTTACTAAGAGGGTCTAATGTGTGGATGGTGGCCACGGAGAAAGTGACCACAAAAAAATTTTATGGGCATAGTGCCACTGAGCTCACCAGGAAGCTTTCATGCAGCCTTCTGGGAAATGCGGATTTCGCAACAATGTCAAAGAGCGAAAGAGGAAATTTAATACCATTTCCTGAGAAAGTGCTCAACGTTGTGTACAGTGAGATCAAATTCATATAATTACTGGACAAATATATTTTCATTATTATTATTATTATTATTATTATTATACCATTAAGCTATTTCCCTTTCGGGGTGAGCGTAACTTGCTCGGTTGGAAAATAGTAGTGTGTATATGGGTATATAGGTATAAAGTAAATAAATATAATATTTATAAATGTCTATTTTTTCAGAATACGTCAGGAAGTACCATGAGGAGTTCCCCAGCAGTAGTTTTTCTCGCTGCATAACCAACTTATGCAACACCGCGAGAAACCCAAAACTTAGGAGCCCGAAATCCGTGACATCGCAAAAAGGAACCAAGTTCAACGTAACGAACCCATCTACCCCTTACCCACCCACCCCTTATCCACGAACCTCTTACCCACCCAATCCATACCCACAAAACTGTCACCCACAAACAGCAAACTCCCATCCACTAAGATCCAACTCCCATCCACAAGTACCCAGCTCCCATCCACGAATAACCAACTCCCATCCACAAATAATTAACTCTCATCCACAAACAATCAACTCTCATCCACAAATAATCAACTCCCGTCCACAAATATCTAACTCCCATCCTAACAGTTCTCACATCCCTATCCTCCAATCCTCCACACCATCAACGCCAATTAATGATTGTGGGACAAATGTCGGGGATGATCTGCTACAACTTATGTGATATAAATATAAGTGTTTAAATGTATTGAGTGGAAATGAAATTGAGTGAAATGAATTTTTTGACATGTGTAGTAATTATAATCTGTTTTTTCATTCTAAGTGCAGAAACTGCACTTAGAAAATAACAATAAAGTAATGTATAAAACATAAATAAGTTCTATGTACGAAATTTATAAAATGTTTCGAATTGAATTATTATCAATCATGTTCAAAATTTCAAACTTCGGTGTTTTGACTCGTACCTCCACGAAGTGCTTCGTAGTACTTCGTGGGTACCTCAAGTATCTGTATGTTAGGTTATGGTAGTTAGTATTTAAATGTGAATTAGGCATTTCCCATCTATAATTATTATAAATATAGCTAAGAATTCTAAAGTTTGGACTTTGAAATTTTTTATTGAAACTTTCAGTTGAAACTTTAAAAAATTATAAATTTCTCAAAAGGCACATTGCTAGTCAGCCCTGAAGAAATCAACTGCAATGGTCACGAAACGTCGGCAACATTAATAGTTTCGCACACGATTGAAACCCACAAGAGCTTTAAAATTTGAACAATTTTAATTTATCATTTACATGCACTCTTTAAACTTGGCGATTTTTGAACAACCATATCGGTCACTTATAAAAAAAAGTCAAAAAGTGGTTTGGAAGAAAAACTTTACAGCCAAAGTAATTTCGTGAGCAATTCCATGTCAAATCATCGAAAGAATTTCATTTCTTGTTTGTAATGTTGAAAATTCTACATTAATTCTCTTAGGCGTTGAAATGAAACCCCTGATATGATTTTCTAAAAATGCCAAAAACTTAGGAGATATTCAAAATTTCAAATGGTCTCTTGTTTAGCTTTCGTAACTTTAGTGATTTTAATCATATAAAGCTGTACTCCTTCGAATTATTCATAATAAGACGCATTCGAAAAAAATAATATTCTTTAAATATAAAATTTGAAAAACTTTCGATTTTTCAAAAACATATTTTCGAACTGATTTTTCGAAAAAATTCATTCGATTTTCTTTCAATTTTTTATAGATAACATACATTTTCCTCTAGAATCTCTGTAAACATTAAAATGGGATCTCTCTTAGTTTTCGTGAAATAATTAAGAACGTACGCCACGCAAAATATTTATTTTTTTTGAATTGAAAAAAAATATTCCTTTAAAACTACGTAGTTTTGAAGAAAGATTTTTATATATCATAAGACGTACGTATTACATATAAACAAATAACAAATTTGATCAAGTTCAAGTCGACGGCAAAATAATAGTATTAGCGAATTCTAACACATTCGATACCCTTAGACAACTATTCTGATGTGCGTACTGCGATAGAGTAAATTTCAAGTCATTGGGTAACCCAGACAAAAACCTTTTTCAATTGATTAAGCGCATAGTAAAGACACGAGTATCTGCTGCAACATACCGCATAGGACACAAATTCTTCATAACGCTTATTGACGTCGCGGAGAAAAAGGAAACGCTCTTTCCATCCGCCCATCCAAATCAATTCCAGAATTATTAGAAAAAATATGGACTTTATCACATTGCCTACTAGTAAGTGATACTTGCAGAATTCACAACAGCCTTCTTCACGTGGTTGAAGCGAAACCTTTTTTGGAACTGCAGGTGAATTCAAGTAACGATTTGAAAGATATGAGTTCCATTATTGAAAAACTCATTTCTACGAAAACCAAAAATGGCAAACGATGTCAGAAATCGAAGACAAATATAGTGAAGATATGCCAAGTAAATCAGTACATATTAATCACGTCGATTAACACAACGAACTTTCGGATGAATGTCGAAGGGAGCTTGAAAATAATTCAGAGTACTGTAGAGATTAATAGAAAAACTTACTATCTGAGAGGAATTGTAGGGTTCGAAAATCCGTTTAATACCCTACCTGGATATTCGAATCTCGTGGCAACTAATTATGTAGTGCACATAATAATATTACTAAGTGATTCTATACCACTGTTTTTTGAACGACAAGTAGTTCCTTTTTAACAAACACGCGTAACATCATATCCTATTGAAAAATTGGTCGAGATGTGGTTAATAGAGTTGCAAATTTTGGAAACTCAATCAAATGAAACGCTCATGTGGTCCCAAATTTATATAATTACAAAACAAATTCATTCGTAAGATATACTTTTTGTAATTCTTATAAATAAGAACCACACAAATAGCTACTGGTTCCCTTTATCAGAGTTTCTTTATTCTCAGCCAGTCCGTTCTTCTAGATGGTCTAAAGAGCCATCCAGAATTTTTCTGACATAGTCGGAGAGGCTCTCATTTTATGACCAAATGGGCTGTTATAAGTAGGTCAGACTCACTACCAGGGATAAGCAAGGTATCCTTTCAGGATGGTCAATACGATCATCTTGTTTTCACTCATTTCGACCATCCACGGAAGAGCAAATGACCCATCGCGGAGGGCCAACCTGATTAGTTCTTCCTTGTGAGCAAAGAATTATTTTAAACAACTTTACTCGTATTATTTGCTGTACAGAATCGCTCTTCACATCTAATCATTTCAAATAAGCGGGCTAACCTTTAACAATTCTGTTGTTGATGCGAAGCATGCAGTGTAGAAGGATACGAGAGTTGGGAGCACCGTGGTCTGGACTCTAGAGCATTTTCGGAGCGCGTGAATGTCATTGAGCCGTTCAGCGTCACATTTGCTATTTATTGAACTTGAACATGTTTTTAATAAGTTTAAACTGCTTTCCAATATTCTGAACATTCGTGGAGAGTAAAATGCATAAGAGAGATCGTGATAGAAAGTGAATGCAGCTTCTTTTAAATTTTAAACGTCAAATTTGATGCTTCCAAGGGATTTAGAAAAGGCGTAACAGGGCGTTCAACTATCAATTTGTTGTCACCGTGTTGCTTTAAACTGAAAACTTGCACAAAATTTCAGCATTCATTGATGATGCAAAAAGTAACGAGATGTTGGATATTGGTTTCTGAATTCACTCCCATGTTTAAAATCTTACAGTTCAGTGTGACACTGTGTTGTATCCTTAGCCTTTCGTGCTCCAAAAAATATATTGTCAAGACATGGCGGTAGTCCTGTGTACAGACCGGAAAGTTTGGAAATTTGCTGAATACCGAATTAAATTTCACGCCTTCAGACGACGTTTTCCTACCAATTTCGTCCAAGGCCTTATTATAGGATCTAATTGTTCGCGGCCCATATGATTGGCAAACACATTTAATTTCGAAAAATTATTTTCTTGTTACAAGACAATATCTGCAAAAGTGAGTGGCTTTACTAAAATTGTCAACAAAGCCATCTAGGCTATGACTTCCTAGATTATACCCAATAACAAATAAAAGAGAGCCTTCAAATACTTTTCCATTTACAAGTATGCATCTTGATATAGAATAATATTTAAACCATGAGGACATTCAATGAAAAACTTATTTCGCTTGTAAACGTTTCTCAGCGCGTCACTTATGATTTTCCTATTCGCTCTGATGGAACATTTTCAGAAAATAAATGCTTCTTCAAATTATCTTCAACAACCTCCATTCCACCATTACTAATTTGGTTTAATTCATTTACTATATATTGTATTGTTTCAGCAACAAGGAGAAATTGGCATTCTAGTTTCAACCGAAATTGAGCAATATTTGCGAGAAACAATTCCAATATATAATCTCCTTGTTGCTGAATTTCGTTATTTTCAGCCTCTTTTTCCCTATGTCCTATGTCTATTTTGCGAAGGCGGATTATTAGCATCATCATTGGCTGTGCTAATTTCGCCAATAGAGACATTACTATTGACCAAAAGTGCATAAGAACTTTCTACGGTTCTCAAAATTACTTCATTTCTGTGTTTCTTTAAAATATGAGCAGTCTACTTCTTTATGACATATCGCTACTGTACAAACAAATGTTCCTTTATTATTTGCTGTCGTATGGAAGTTATTGTTGAGGGTCTACTTAAAAATTGTGAACGATTTGGTCTCTTATCGCCACATAGTCTAAGCGTGACCAAGAGTTTGTTTTATTTTGGCGCCAGCCACGGAAGTTGCAATCAATTTTTCAATCGTGGCCTCTTGTTGGCCCCGGATGTTCGGTTTATTTGCCCTTTTATCCATTTATTTGTTTTTTTTTTAACCGGATAACTGTAAAAAAATACGGCAGGAGCTAGGGGCGGGGGAAGAGGGGAAAGATAGGAAAACCAACAAGCCCAAAAGAAATGAGTGAGGCCATCAGTGTGAACCCTTTCCCCCTCACATTTGTGACGTAGTTTATGGACGACCCCTAAGAGAAGATAAAACGAGTATTGAAACTAAAATAAAATTTTTATATACATACAATACTTATTTGGAAACTATTAGGGAATGCAGAATTTTTTAATATCTATTACTTTACCATATAGGTATATGAAAAAATATTTTTCCTACGACAAAACCCGAAACTCCAAATAACTCATTTTGTGACGCAATATTTTGTTTTTTCCGTAATGAAGAGGTGTCATTATATGATAACCCTCAACAAGTGGAGCAGGCTGTTAGATTCCCTCCCACAATGTACATGTCATAACCTCTTTGCACTCTAAGCACTCGCTTGGATCCTTTGTGAATAGTCCCTCTTTTCCGCAGCCTTCGCACCTTTTTTGCTCCGTCAACGCATTCAAAATCAACAAGTGGACTTCTTTGTCTTCCCATATGTCTATTCAGCCTGTCAACCCGAGAGAATTAGCACAAGGCTGGCACCTCCACTTGTAGTTACCTTGTGTATCAACACCTACAAAAAGCTTCCTAGCCAGGTGGGTGACACCTGTTGCCCTTCGTTCAAGCAGTTTTGCTAATCTCTATCAACAAAAATGAAGAAACATATCTTATTTTTATTTCTTTTATACACTCAAAAAAAAAATTTATTTATTTTTATACTGTCAAAAATGTATTTATCATATTAAATTTTTAGTATTTATTTTACTTTTAAAGTTAATTTATTTTAATTTTATATCTAATTTATTTTTAAAAAAATTTTTTTTATAATTATTCTCTAGAATTGTATTATCTTATCAGAAGGAACAGAGAAAAAGAAAAAGACACTTACTTTATGACCTCCGATTGTGGACTCATGAGCTTCCTGTAATATTTTCTGCCTTTCTTCAGGAGATGGAAATTTAATTTCCCCTGAGCAGACCCTTATTACCCAGCCGGTTCCGAGAAATTTCTGTCGGAATACTTTTTCAATATTGAGGACCAAGATATTTCATTCAAATTGTTCTCGTTTTAGAAACTTTGATTGTCTGAACCTCAAGTGGTTCCCTGCTTTCCGAAGAGCCAGCAAAGCTCCAGAAATAACGTTATGATGAAACACAATTACCTCTCCGACCTTGAGAGTTTCATTTCGGAAACTTTGAACATGAACTAAGTCATTTTGTATTAACTCTTTGCTTATTTCTGATTCCAGATTTCCATCCGCTGCAATTAAAGGAACTACGTGACCATTACCCATAGTAAGCTTGTCTTTACTACTGATCACTCAAACATCTGTAATTCTCAAAATTGTGCTGGTGCTGTTATGCCCAATGCCTTCAGACGCCGCTTCGACTGTGGTACCTTGACATCGTACCCTTATTTGGGATATCCCGCTCGCTTAACGCAGGAATCGTACCCAATTTCAGGAGTGCCCGCTCGCCTAACGCCGGCATCCTACCTGAATTGTGAATCTGAGATCCCCACTCGCTTGATGTGTGGGAGTCGTACTCAGATTCTAGGTCAAAATCGTCACCAGTTTCGTCATCTGAACAATCTGTGAACATCGCATACAGATTTTCTTCGTCTTGAGCCTGTAGGATCCCTTCGTTGAAAAGACACATGTCTTCTCTGCCCTTCAGGTTCGACGGCTTCATCTGCCTGAACAGGAGATTTAACGGAACGCCCATGGTCGTGCCCTACCCCGGACGCACGAGCTAACTCCAACTCAGTAGATAAAATACCGCTAACATTGGCGCAAGGGTTTCGAGATAACCCGTCAGCATTGATATTCTTTTTACCAGGCATTTTGACACAAAGGCATGAAGGCATTTTTAATTTTGGGGCATTCATCAAATTTCTCTGGGTTAATGGGAAGGTGACAAGATAATAAAATCAATAATTACCACCACTTTTTAATGTTGATTTCATACGGAATGTTCAAGCATGCTTCGAGAAACCTTATCCAATTATGTAGTGGAGAGATACCATGTATCTGGAGCCATTGGATCTGGTGAAAAATCGTCTCTAATTTTACTACCAAGATCATTGAATTGTTTCGGTGCTTAATGGAAAATGGGGCAGGCCTGTGCTGATCTAGCATTGGTGATTGCGTTTAAAACTTTACCATCACTTTACAAGCACTCTAGTTTCTCTACTTGATTTTCAATCAACTGCTTTTGTTTCAAAATAATGTATGTCGTTTCTTTCACCCATTTCAGAGAGATTGGTCGACAGAATCTTTCAGATTATGACGTTGCAGTATTCCATAAAATAATTCCATTTGATGTGGTTAACCTTAATGGAATGCAAGTAGTAGCAAATAAGCTCGAATCGCTTATTCCTTCGTAATTCTCTGTGTATGTATCGGAGTAGCGTTGTTTATAAGATGAGAACCCGGCAGTATCATCATACCCCCAAGAATGAATACCGCTTTTATCTCACTGGAGTTTGCATTCTGTAGAACTTGAATAATCACTTCCTGTTGCAATAGAACAACTCTCGCAGCTGTTTGATGTAAAAATGGTTGGAGGTCACATTCTGATTGATTTTCTCTTATATGAATGGCTTCGCCAGGTGTTCTGCAATTTTCTATGACAAATCTTATAAATTATAAGGTGGACAAATATCTTCACCACTTCATTTTGATGATAAACGCATGTTATTATAACATTCTTTAGGAAGATTTGTATCTAGAAGGAAAGCAAGAGCTTCTTCTAGAGACTTAGCTCTGATATTATATGGTAAGTTCACCAATTGTTTCATTTCCCCACAATGTTCTGGTGTATTTACAATTTCTTTCAGAATTGAACTGAAATTTCTCATTTTCGATTGTTTTGCCCCATGATATCCTGTCATCAGAATCTTCAGAGTCATTCTTAAATTTTTCACTTATTTGTGATATCTCTCGTCGTTTTAATCAACTCGGAATTTTAGAGAAATCAACACTTAGGCGACCACGTTCTAGAGGCTTAGGGTGAAGAGTTTCCAATCTCGATTCAGGAACCTGAAAATTCAAATTCAGCCAATCTACATTATACGCTTCAAATCTTTCTTTAATCCTACGGGAGGCTTTGTATTTTTTTTCTCTTTTAACGAGCCAGCCCACTTGAAACCTGAACAGGAAGTGACCAGTGGGAAAAGTACGGGTTTAGGAATTCAAATTAGTTTGGGATTCCAATTGAGCACACTGTTATGGACCCATCGATCTCAGATCGACGATTTGGAGAAGTCAGAAAGATCCTTCCTTCGGCCGCGGTCGGTCGTAACTTTGTTTTTCTCTTGTAAATTGAAACTTTTAAACGTAGAATCCTTTTGATTCACAAGGATCTGACCATGTAATTACACATCTGAATCTTTTATTCTTTAATGGGAATTTAACTTCCATCTTGGTGGTAGCCGAGTTCATCGATCCAATTTATAATACAAAATTTTAAACTTTGGCGCTCTTTGGAAGAAGGGCGTGTCACAATAAGTTTGCAGTGGCGTCATCCATTGGTACAATTATTAACTAACAAATTTACGGACAACCTTGTGTTACAGAATTAAATGTGGCGCTACTTATTGGCAGAAATATCAACTAAGGTTCTGTTTCATGCTAAGTTACCTCTTGTCGGTAATGCAGATTCAGCAGAAGGCTTCTATGGTACCCTTGTTTGCCCAGTACAGCTCTTCAGTACATATAACTACGAAGTGCACTTTTCTGAGACTTATGCATGCGCAGTAGACGTTTAAGGTACACACAGATGCGCCCTACTAAGGATGGGTAACGCTCAGTAAGAATCGATTCTTCGATTCCTCGATTCCGCGGGATGCGTCGATTCCGAGGAATCGAAGAATCGAAGGTAGGAATCGATTCTTCGATTCCAATTCTTCGATTCCTATTCTAATATTTCCCCACTCCCCCTTTTCAAAAAGCCCGCGTGAATTAAAAATTTCAAAGGGTTTTTGGAGAGGTTTGTTGTAAAGATTAAAACCTTTGCAACAAATATAAATTTCAATTCATGTTTTGATGTTTTTTGACGAAAATTTATAAACTTTCATTAATTAGGTTTTTTTCTTTAGGAAGACGAAAATTTATTTTCTCTTAACTCTGTGATCGGAATCGATGGCGATTCCAACGAAGAATCGATTCCGAAGAATCGATTCCGAAGAGTCGAAGAATCGACGCCAAGAATCGATTCTTCGAAGGAATCGAAATCGACTTGGCCATCCCTACGCCCTACAATTCGGTGGAACATAGGGATGCGCTTTAAAGTTCTACAGTATACATTACTGCGCAATACATGTCTTCGATACATATGGATCCGACGAGAGGTAATTTAGCACGGAACAGAACCTTAGTTGATTTTTCGAACAATAGGTGGCGCCAAATTTGGGCCGGTGAAACAGGCACGTTGTTAATTTTTAATATGTCGGCCAATAGGTGGCGCCACTGGTACACGAATCGGTATTACCGACGGAAGGTAATTTAGCATAGAACAGAATCTTGCTTCGTCGGCAACTGGCTTAGAACTGTCATAGCTCTACTACTAGGTAGATAAAAATTTGTCCAAGTGATGAGAAAAGAAGGTTTTTCTTACCGAAAATCGTATTTTTAGAAAAACCGAGTGACCATCAAAAGGTCAATTAATTTCAACAATTTCGAATAGGAAACAAATATTGTGTGACTAAACCCGGAACTTATAATTATTAGAAATATTATATTTATCAATAGGATTGGGGAAAATCGCTAAGCTGAAACATATTGCTTTCAGGCAGTATTTACCCTGCACTCTTCATTTTTTCTTCTAATTAGATGTATACTTTGTTTTACTCTACTTGCATCTCAAATGACAGAATTGTCTGATTCAGTGCTCTGCTTTCTCGGTCCATTATGGTAACATTGTGGCTATGCATGTCTACTTCCATACGTCTAATATTAGAATTAATGCGTTTATATACTCTAGCAGCTTTGAATTCGGTTTTTGTAAGCTGCATCCTTTTTAGTTGCTCAACCTCTGATGAAGGATGTTCAAAATTAGATAGTATAGGCTGCTGACTTTCTGGTTTCGTTAACGTCGATAAAAGAGCTTCAAGTGTGACATTTGTTGGCTGCTGACTTTTTAATTTTCTGAATGCCGATGAAATAGCTTTCAACTGGATTTCTGGTTTCTCAAGATTTGATGATGTAGCTACAAATTTAATTTTGGTGTCATTCTGATTTTCTGGTTTTTGAAGTATCGATAAAGAAGCTCTGAATTTGGCGTTTGTAGTCTGCTGACTTCCTGGTTAATACAAAATTGATGAAGAAGCTTCGAATGTCGATGAAAAAGCTTTCAATTGGATTTTTCTAGGCTGTGGACCTTCTGGTTTTTCCTTCGTCGAAAAAGAAGCTTTGAGTATGACGTTTGTTGGCTGCTGATATTTTGGTTTCTCCAGCGTCAAAGATGTAGCTTCGAATTTGATTTTGGTGGCTTCCTGACTTTCTGGTTTCTCGAACGTTGATGAATGAGCTTCGAATTTAATTTTGGTAGGATTTTTACTTTCTCGCTTTTTGACCGGAATGGATGTTGTACTATAATACTTTAAGAAATGTGAAAGAAGTATGTTTTAAGCTGCAAGTTAGAAGGGGCATTTAGGGTATAATTTTCCAAGTGTACCCAACTAATACTTTGTTGTCACCTATTTTGTTGAAACTTCACCATATTGTAGTGCTAGAGTATCCCTTTACATTCTGTAAAAGGGTGTATCTTGTGTAACAGGATGATTCACCCAGACCGTTATCTTAAAATTATACATAAAGTAATGAATATGTTATTTTATTGGGGGGGGGGGACAAAAGGGCAGTAGCATGTGTCAAGATAGTGCTGGGTAAGTTGGAGAAGAAGAGAAGGAAGGAGGATGAGGAATGGAGAAGGATAGATTGTAAATAGGAGAGGGTGTAGATATAAGTTTTTTTTTATACCATTAAGCCATTTCCCTTTCGGCGAGCCTTTAGGGGTAGGCGTGACACTACCCGATTCGGGTAGTGTTTCTAGGTAGATAGTTTCTTGTAGTAAATAACTACAAGTGTGGGACACCACACCCACGACCGCCAACAGCAACGCAGTAGTATTATTCCTGAACGGTCACCCATCCAAGTACTAACCGCACCCGACACTGCTTAACTTCAGTGATCTAACGGGAACTGGTGTTTCCAGCGTGGTATGGCCGTTGGTTTTTAAGTAATCTGTAAATATTGTAAATAGTAGATAAGTATAAGGTATTAGCCGCAGAAGCAAAGTTTGGTAATGCGAGGCAATGCGAGAAAGTAGGGATATGCGAGCGAGGCGAGAAAGGCAGGGCGATAAGAGCGCGCGGTCTCAGAGATAAGAAATGGATGTATGTTAGCTTTTAAGGGTTAGTTTTAAGAAAATTCTGTGATAAAATGGAGCAAAACAATTTTTTAAGGCCAGCAGGCTGAAAAATAAACGTTTACCTATATATCCATTTTATTTTATTCTCAGTTTTTGATAGTTAGAGAATGATTTGAATACCTTATAAATGAAATTCTCAAAAAGTTTTCATTGTGCAAAAGGATAGAAGTGGTGGTGGCTGCCACGACAAGTGCACGGCTGTTACGAAGTTTTTCTGTCATTTTTTTCTTCGGTTGCCAGGAATCCTGGAAAGGGTTAGGGTAGTTTCGGTCACGGCTCGTTGCGCCTCATTGTTCACATCGAAGCGTCTGATTTTTTTCTACTTGAATTTACAATACATTGCCTTTCTTCATTTCAAAGTGTAATTTACCGTGAAGGATTAGGGACAGAGTCGAAGGACAAGTTCGAAGAAAATTTATGAGGGCCTGTTTGACCTAGTCTCGCGGCTGCCACTGTCAGTCTTTTCAGCCACTGGCTACCTTCCGGAGAGCCCTGCTCTATATCAACGGGCTAAGAAAAAATTGCCTGAAGTGGTAATATTTTTCATCTCGAAAGAATGGCATGCCGATACTACTGGAAACCTTAAGGGGGGATTCTGCTTTAGAATTCCTAATATATCTAAGAATATGTATTTAAAGTGATAGAGGCTGATTCCCAGTATTTTAAAAGATACAAGACTAAACGCGGTGGGGTGTCAAGCAGGCACACGAGCGCTCAGGCAAACTTTGAAGCGTGTTTTCTCGAGTTTTCGTTTTTACGATTTTTCTAAACTGGCGGGCGTGATTCCAAGAAAACTAGACGACCAATCAAAACGAACTGAGGCTTATTAGCTTCAGTTTGGTATTCCCTCCTATTTGAACTGAAAAGATTCATGGAAAAAAAATTTTAAACAACTTTTTTAGCAAGTTGAAATGATTTTTTTTTTTTTTGCAAAAAGTAAATTTTCTCCAAACTGGAGAAAAATGTTGAATTCGAAATTTTTTCGGATTTTTCTTAGTTCACATAGAAGAAAAATATATGAAAATTAATTTTTTTTTGGTTTTTTTGTTTCAGTCGAAAATTACGAGTTCCATTTTGCCCGCCGATATTTTTTTAAATCCCGTCGTTATTTTAAATCCCGCCGATTCTCTCAAATCCCGCCGATATTTTTCTCTGAAAATTTTTTTTTCATAATGTTTAAATATATGTTAAAATATTCTAAAAAGCTCGCTAGACTTGCTTATTTTTTTCTGTCCAAAAAAAATCCCCCCAGAAATGTTTTTTTTAGGCCTCCTAAAGCAGGATCCCCCCTTAAGAAAACGAAACTCTTGGTGAAAATAGATAGAAAAAATTGGATTGGTACCGGGATAGGGATCAAATCGATAAGCCTCCTGCTCGGAAGCCTCACGTGCTATCGCCTGAGCCACCGAGGCTGCTTTTTTCATTAAACTAACGGATATAAATGAATTAGAATTAAGTGCAATATTGTTTCAAATTGGTTGATAAATGCAACCTCTGGAACTTTTTGAACACCAATATCTCGTTTCGCTGTATGCGTCAGACGAGAACAGACTTTTTTATCTTCATCCAAAGAAGACAAGCGGATGCATTGACAAAAAAATGAAGCCTCCCAATAAAAAGAAACTAATTGGGACGAATTGCGGTGAATTAACATTTTTTCATTCGCCTGAAGCCCGCTTTCTGATTCGTTTAAACGAATTGAGACAGCTCGAATTGAATGCTTTCCAATTCGTTATAATTTGTGGTTGAGGTTATTTCGAAAAAAGTTATAAAAATTACATGCCTCGAAACTCGAATCAGAAATCCCAAGTGTATAAGTCCAGAAGGCGACCACTGAGTTACGGAAGGCATTGCCATTAATTTACAACGGATCCTTTATGCCGAGCGCATTGGTTATAGCCTACGAATTCGGTTGGATAGTCCAGCCTTTAACTGTACTTGTGCTGACGAATTCAGGCGAATTTGAGATTGGCTTTATATCTCGGGAATTAAAATGAATTGGCTCACACTAAAATTAATTAGTGCTGACAATCTCGAATTGGAGAAGGTCGTGAATTCTTGTAAGTCCGGAAACGAGTAACTGAATCTTCAAATCTGCTACTCGCCCGAATTCGGCAAAAAATTTTTATCAGACCTAATTTATTTGAATCTTTCAGCACGAATTAATTTTAGTCTCAGCCAATTCATTTCAATTTTCGAGATTTAAAGTCAAGCACCAATTCGCCTGAATTCGTTAGCGCGAATACAGTTAAAGGGTGGCTTATTCAGTGGAATTCGTATGCTTTATCTAACGCGCTGGCGATGAAGAATCAGAGAAGAATGGATGCCATTCTACTGAAAAGAAGAATTTTCTGTTTTTACAAATGAGACAAAAATTTGGACTCTTATGAATTCCTTGACTTATTTTTAATTCTTTAAATTCTTGTCTATTTTCTGAATTCTTCAAATTCCCTTGTTTTGTTTCCATTACAAAAATGAGGAATTACTGAACATTAAAGTTAACTACTTAAAATTGAGTCTTTGCAGGAGTTCTTTCCATTTTGTTAGGAGGAATTTCCAATGAAAGAATGACACGAAATTTTCAGCAAAATATTTCAATTTACAATCCCAGCTTTTCAAGCAAAAATATTTGCATTTTTGTAATGGTTTATATTACTTTAGTTGAAATTCAAACAAAAAACACAAGAAAAAGGTAAAAAAGCGAAAAATTCTTAAAAACAGGGGAAAAACGACAGTACCTCAAAAAAAGACAAAGCAGAGGAATAAAGGAAAAAGGAAAGTCTGAAATATGTAAGTCCGATGTTATTTTTATACTGAATTTTTAGAATATTATAACAAATTCCAGGAACAGGATGATTCTTACAAGTTTCTGCTTCAACGTGGAAATACAAGAATTGTCTAGATATATAATCCATTTCGCCTTATTTGATTTACTTTAAAATAAGGGATTCGATCAAATAAAATTGCACGTATCTGACAAATATCACGCTCACTATTTTATTCAACATTTTTGTCTGCTTGCAAAAAAGACTGGTATGGGCGCTGATAGAAGATTGAAGCGTCGAGAACCATAACACGCTGACTTTTTAAAGTAATTACTAGGTACACAGACAAATGTTGTCCTGATTCAGATCGCAAGCATTGTATTTAAGTTTAACATTTTGACTTTAAATTAAAGGTGTACGGGGGGTGGAGCTGATTTTAACTACTTTAAAATTCAATATGATTGGTTGTTTGGGACCTACTGGAATACACTGCATTTCACTTCGATCCATTCCGGCAGCAGTGTGGCTATTCATGTCTACTTTCATACGTCTCCTATATGTATGCATTCGTTTATGTATTCCACCCAGAAAATGTGAATTCACTAATATTGCGAAGGCGACACCATCGAATGTTGATAAGACAATTTGCTCCCGGTTTGGCATGGGCCTATATTCAGACTTTGATATTTGAATTTCAAGTGAATCATCCGCAGAAAAAGTATATCTTCGGAATTCGAATGACAGGCGCAAATTTTTAATGGGAACAAGCCGAATAAACGGCATCTGTTCAATTCCACATCCTTTGCCGTCCGGAGAAGGAAGCGTTATAGTTGGAGCTATGGACCTGGAAGGAGGAGAATTCCTGACAGGAGAAGGATGCCTGGCAGGAGGAGACGTAGAGCCGACATAAGGAGATCTGGACCCGGCATGAGGAAACCTGGACCCGGCATGAGGAGATCTGGGCCTGTCATGAGGAGACGTCGACCCGACATGAGGAGACGTTGACCTGGCACGAGGAGACCTGGACCTAACACGAGGAGGAGACTCGGCAGGGGGATAATTCAGGTCAATTTCAAGTTTATGTTTTCTTTCAGAAGAAGAAGGTCCGTCACGAGGAATGCCAGGAACACGGTCACCATCAGGTGAAAATTTAGACAGTGAACTTGACTCTGCAACAAGAAACAGAGAATTACATTTTGTTTAGCGTTGGATGATTAAGTATGCGGCAGGTTTAACATTCGTTGCTCCATAAGAAGTTAATAAGACGAGAAGCTGATCAATTTTTGACTATTATGAGTCCCACATTATTGTAGACCATATTTCCATACGTATTCATTATCTTAATAAAACAATGATATCATCATTTGAATGTTCCTAACAAGCTGCACCTCGACGATATTTCCCAGCTCTTATTTATCCGTCTAAATGATTGAGATTCACAATAATTTTTACAATTATGGTGGACAAAAATAAGTCACTACGCAATGGAAATATCAGCATTTGTGGAAAAAAACATGCCAACACTTTATCTTTCGTTTTTCATATACAGTTGAAATAAATTTAGAAAAATGTATACAAATTTAAAGACTTTACGAAGAATTCAGGAATTTTCAAAATAATTAAAAAATAATCAAGAGAATCTAAAGAATATAATGGGAGTCAAAGACTTAATGACAACTTGTGAAACTTGAATATCAGATACTGTTTCTACTTTTTTGCTTGCTCATAGAAAAAGCTTCGTAATGATAACATTTTTGAAAATTTTTTAATTCATTTACTTAAATGTTCCTTAGTTTGAATATATATTTGATACAATGGTATAAGAAACTAATATCTTGAAACTTGCCGGAGGATTTTTAAAAATATATTTATTGCATTTCTTTTTCTTCTTCCTTACCTTAATTTAAAGTTGATGCAAGAATATGAAAGATTTCTTGGTTCGAGGCAAATTGATTGACTTATAATATTTATACACTTTATTGGAGAGTAAGGGAGTTATGCTTATCTATAATACTTGAAACACTGTTTCAAAAAAAAAATGTTTCATCGGGATAATTAAAAGTTGATGCATCAACAAAAAAGACTTTTTGAACATTAATTTTTGAATAAAATACTTCGGACAATTTTTCTCAAAAAAAATCATGAAGCTGAGAAAGGGATAGGGTGCGGCAGAACTTTTCCCTTCCCTTTTCAAGATCGAAAAATTACCATTTCAAATACAAAGTTTGACTTGTCTCATTAGTCATTATATTTTAAAGGTGGTTTGTAGCAACTTGTAATTTTGTATTTTTTGTAAATTTATATTTCCAAGTTGATTAAAATGAAAACTTTAGTTTCTCCATTATTTAAAAAATCATGTAATTATAAATTCAACATATAGTCATAAATACAAACAAAGTGGAAACATTCGAGATGGAATTCACAGCTAGTTTTTATTCAAGAAGAAAAAAAACTACAATTTCTTTCACATGAAGGGGAAACATTTTTATTTAAGAAATTGTACGACCTAAAGAGGAAAAAATTGAAAAAGTAAACATTTTTCATTGAAAAAAATGACTTTTCAAATCACGAATTTGTTGCTTGAAAGAGGTAGAATTTTACAACTAAACCATTTGTAGGCTCTAAAGGTGAAAAATGTTTTGTTAAAAATTCTTTCCGGTTGAGAGCAGTAAAAGGTAAAGACAAAATAATTTTTCGACGTAATTCCAACATTTTTTCCTCTACTTTTTCATGTTTCAAAATTAGAAAGATTTTTATCGGATTCAATTAGAGCACGATTATATTGAACATGTTAATTTTCATCGTCGGACAATTACGAAATATTTGCTGATCATTACTCAGTGCTTGGAAAGTTGAACGACAAAAGCAATATAATTCCTTTTTAGATTTCAAACAGTTTTATTAAACAAATAATGTTAATCTCATTTTTGTACAAAATACGAACTTCGAAAACCCTTTTATTTTTTCAAGTTTACTCGTGTTTAAGGTTATAGAAATATAAATTACCTGAGATTCTCGAGAAAATTCCAAAAGATTTTTGAAGGTTTCAGCTTCAACATTTACAAATAGGAAATTAATATACTGTGATTATACCGGAAGTTAAATTATAGATATTATATTTACCAATAAGATTAGTGAAAATGGCCAAGACGAAACACGCAATAGCAATTACGGTCCACATTTTTTCAAAATAAAAGTATTCACTTTTGAAGAATTACGATAAGAGTCCAACTAATGAACGTTAAAAATGTTTTTCTCTGTAGCAATACAGTCGCTATCTCATTTGTCCTTCTAAATTATTAAGATTTACGACAATTTGTGCAATTATGAGGGACAAAGCTTATTACTACGCAATGGAAGTATCAGTATTTGTTAAAAAAAACTTGATAACATTCTATTTTCCGCTTGAGATACACGATTCACACGAATGTATAAGATTTATACAAATTCAAAGAGCCAAAGAAGAATTCAAAAGATTGCAATCCTCATTGAACTAAAAAAATTCATAATATATAAGGTACTGAATGATTCCCTTTGTCAACTTTTTGAATTTTCAAGAATTCTTCTTAATTGCTTTGAAATTCTTTAAATTCTCTGAAATCTTTTGAAGTTTCTTATATTCATTGAGTGCTTTTGAATTCTTTTGACTACTTATGAATTCTTTTCGAAATAATTATCTTGAACTCGTTACATCTCTTTGTATTGTGTTGATTTCCCTGATTTATTTCACATAATTTTTCATCTGAATGAATGAATTTGATCGTATTATTTGAATTTTTTGAATCCGTGAATTGAAAATTGCTTAAATAAGAATCAATTAGTTAAAGTAAGAATGCAAAAGATTTCTTTCCTTAGATAGCCGGGCGGGAAATGCTATTTTTTGACCACACTAGTGACGGAAAAGTTTGGAAATATTATTAGTAATGGATAAATATCTCGAATGAACGTTTTCATTTGCTTTTCCACGAGGTCTGATCTTCAGAACGAGCTGTGCCAGAAAGAGCACGTTGTAACGTCCCGCTTCGTAGTATTTTTTTCGCGGGCGCGGGTTGTAGACAGGCGCCGGCATCGTCAGGGTGCGATCGATATTCTCGGGCTGCCAGCAGAGGTGCGGAGAGGCTAATAAAAATCCGCTCCGGCCAAAGCATTGAGGCACGCTTTTCGAGACCTGCCAAGCTTGAAGAATGAACCAGCCCTGCTAGCGGAACCTTGGAGCCACACATCAGCGAGGAGGAAATCTACGGAGCTGTAACCAGAATCCACCAACACGTTCCTTGTTTTCTTGCAGATCCTATTTGAATTGTTTCCGACCAAATCACATTTTCCGATCAGAATCGAAAGGGATAATTCATGTTTCTTTAGAACCGCGTTTGAGGATGACATGCGTGGATTATGAGTGATGATATTTTCACACAACAAGAGAGAGAGAGAGAGATACAGAGAGAATCGTTTCATTGAGTCTTCACCTTAGTCTCCACTTCCGGGTTCAACCAAGTTGTCATCCTGATCAACTATGCGGATCTGAATTTGGCGTATTGTCTTTACGGCGATTGGGAGGTGAATGATGCGTGACGGCACATCAAAAATCTTATTTCCTGGTGGTTCAATAGGAAGGAATTCATAAATCGTGTGCACTTTGCGATTGTGATTTTGACGGCCACTTTTGCATCACTACTTCGTTTCATTGCCTTCGCAGCTGCATTCCCAACCTTTCCAAATTGTATTAGCTTATTTTTTTGTGGCTGGTTTCTTCTTCCAAATAAACTCTTTTGAATTCTTTTTAATACTATCATTTCTTTCAAATCTTCCATTCTTTTGAATTATTTTAAATTAGTTTAAAATTATTATATTTCCTAAAATTGTTTGACTAATTTTAAATATATCTTTTGACTGCTCAACTTCTTGAATACTTTGAATGTAAGTATATAAGATTATTAAAGGCTGTATACATTTAGTAAAGAAAGGTTATCAAACTGGGAAATAGGAGTTTAATAAAAGAACGAGATTGTGTAATCATTTCCTCTTTATTGAAATACTTATTTTCTTTGCTTTAAAAGTAAACAATAAGAAAAAATACAAGCTGAATCATTGAATACGAGATCTAGGACATTTTGAACCCCAACTTCTCGTTTTTGTACAGCGGCGAATTCAGATCGCAAGCATTTTATTTTAGTTTTACATTTTTATTTTAATCTAATGGTATAGGAGAGGTGAAATTTATATCAATTACTCTAAAATTCGATATTATTGCATGTTTGACACCTACTGGAGTACACTGCATTTCATCTCGCTCCATTCCGGTAACAGTGCGTCTCTCCATGTTCACTTTCACACGTCTCCTATTGCGATTAAAACGTTTATATATTCCACCTAGAAAATATAAATTCTCCAATATTGCGAAGGCGACACCATCAAATGTTGATAATACAATTTGCTCCCGGTTTGGCATAGGCTGATATTCAGTCTTTGATATTTGAATTTCAAGTGATTCATTGGTAGGAAAAGTGTATCTTCGGAATTCAAATGAACGGTACAAATTTTTAATTGACACAAGCCGAATGAACGGCATCTGTTCAATTCCACATCCATTTCCGTCCGGAGAAGGAATCATTACAGTTGGAGCTATGGACCTAGGAGGAGGAGGATGCATGACAGGAGAAGACCAGGACCTGGCTAGAGGAGACCTGGACCTGGCTAGAGGAGACCTGGACCTAGCACGAGTGGGAGACTCGACAGGGGGATGATTCAGGTCAATACCACGTTCATGATTTCTTCCTGAAGAAGAAGATGGTCCACCACGAGGCTCATCAGGAACACGGTCACCACCAGGTATAAATTCAGACTGCGAACTTGACTCTGCAACAAGAGAGAGAGGGCTCACGTTTTCTTTAGCACCGATTGATTAAGTATGTGGCAGGGCTAACATTCGTTGCCCTATAAAAACCTAACAAGACGAGAAGTTGATCCATTTTTTTTACTATTATGTGCCCCACATTATTGCAGATCATGTTTCCATACGTATTCATCATCTTAACAATACAACGATTTGATTCATTAGATTTAGCGATACAAACGATAAGTTGGTAAAACGGTCGCGGAATGCTAAATTTTTATTCTGAACAAAGCATCATCGGTAAAGACTTATTCTGAACACCTGGTCTAATACATTTACTTCTTAGAATGACGAGAATTTGAAGGAATAGTTAAAGTGTCTTAAATTCTAGTTATGAACGGACCTTACTCTAAAAAGATGCATTTTTGTATCTTTCACTAAGCGGATTTACATCTTAGAACCACAAGAAATTGAAAAAAAAACCATCAGGATGACTTTGATTTCAATTATGAACACAACTTTCTCCAGGAGATGTATTTTGGAAACCTGGACTACCAGGTTTACTTTCCAAACTGACTTGACCTTCGAAAAACAGTTAACGAATTTTGTATTTCTCTGCTGAACACAAATTTTCTGTGGAAAGTGACTCAAATTTTATTTGTGAATACACTTTCCCCGAGAAGGATGTATTTTGGACAACTTGACTGCTAGGGTTTTTTCTCATAATGACGTAAGATACGGAAAACCATCAGGGTGATTTAAATTTCAGTTGTCAACACAATTTCCTTACGGAAGATGTATTTTCAACACCTGGACTACCAAGTTTACTTCTTAGAACGTGAAGACCTTCACAAAATTATCAGGATTGATATCAGAATTATCAGTTGTTGATTTTCGGAGAACATTGATTTTTTCTAAATTCAAGTTCTGCAAATTGATTAAATCGATCATCGATTGAGATTTATTGACATACTGTGCAGAGTATTCTAAATCATATGACAGATAGTAATTCATCTTGAAATTCGAATCAAGTTGATTATGAATAGACATAGAAAAACGTTGCAACATTTTGATCCATTTGTCGTATCAACTTGATATCTGATAGTTTTGTGTGTAATTAATAAATATGGAGATTCTTATCGGATTCAATTTAAGCGGGATGATATTGAATATGTTAATTTTTATCTCCGGACAATTACGAAATATTTGATCTTCTTTAAAGTTTAAGACTGGTGAAGGAGAACAAACAGAGATTTTCCAATTAAGAATATATTTCCTGAGCATTACTCAATGCTTCGGGAATTCGAACAACACAAGCAAAATATATTTACTTTTTGGATTTCAAAAATTTTTATACGTGATCGGAATCAATTTACCCGTCGAAGATTTTGGGTGAATGAGAAAAAAATTTCCTTATTTTCTCGTGTAATCATGCGAACTACATTAGGCGTACTACATTATGTCAAGCACAGATCAAAATTAATAAAAAAAACTTTTTATTAAACAAATAATATCAATCACATTTGTGCACATCACTCATTATGTAAGAAAATATAAAATGTAAGAAAGGAGCAGAACTTTTTTTCTAGACAAGTCATTCAATAATAGTGCTTAACGCGCATATAGTTTTTCAATTTTCAAATAGGAAATAAATATACTGCGATTAAATCTGAATTTGAATTATAGATATCATATTTACCAATAGGATTAGGGCAAATCGCGAAGACGAAACACACAATACAAATTATGATCCACATTTTTTTCATAATAAAAGTATTCTCTTTTAAAGAATTTCGATAAGAGTCTAACTGAATGTTAAAAATGCTACCCTGTATATAGATACAGTCGCTATCTCATTCGTCCTTCTAAATTATTGAGATTTACGACAATTTGTATAATTATTACGACACAAATTTATTACTACGTAATAGAAATATCAGTATTTATTCAAAAGATTGATAACATTCTATCTTCGGCTTTACATACACAATTCACACGAAATTATAAGATTTATACAAATTTAAAGACCTGAAGAAGAATTCAAAAGATTTCAATCATCGTTGAATTAAGCAAATTCATAATGTATGAGAAATGGAATAATTCCCTTTGTTCACTTTTTGAATTTTTCAGAATTCTTCTCAATTCCTTTAAAACTGTTTAGATTCTCTGAAATCTTTTGGCCATACCTCTTTGTATTGTGTCGAATTCCCCGAATTATTTTACATAATTTTCCATCTGTTGAATTGTTTTGAATCCTTTTTCATTCTCTGACGTCTTTTTGAATTTTTTATAATTTCTTTGAAATTTTAGTAAATTCTATAAGTTCTTCTTAATTCTCTGAATTCTTTTGAATTCACTGAGTTCTTCTGAATTATTTTCAATACTTGAAAATGTTTATATTTTTTAAAAATCTTTCCAGTATTCGAAAATAATCAGCGTTGAAAATAGCTAACTGAATAGGTTTAAGTAAGTCTTCATTCGATGTGGAATTGAATGTTTGGCTTGGTCAAGGAAAAAGTCTAGGCCCAATTTTTCGAAAGAAAATCTTAACCTATAATATGTTAAAAGTAAACTTAGTTAAAACCTAAATTCACAACGCTTATAAAAGTCTTTAAGCATTGTGTTGCTTAAGGAAGTATCTGTAGTGACAATACTTTTAGTTGTATAATAATCGTCACTGGCTCTGCTTCCAGAGTAATTCCTGATAGTCTGCTGATCCTGAGGAGAAAAGAATGTATGTCTTGAAAGCAGTATCATTTTGAACTGCACAATTTTCATTCCAGCATTGGAGGTGGTGATTGGATCTTGTTGAAACTGTGCTGTCCAATATTTTTTGGGAGTTATAACCCAGATCTTCTGAATCATATACGTTCTGCATGCGCTGGGCCAAGCACTTCTCCTTTTTGAGTACTTTGACGTAGACTGCACGAGCATCACGTAAGTATAGGGAACGTCACCAGATGTCCATTCTAATTGCCCTTAAGCCATGCATTTTCATTTTCTATGTAGCAGGCGGCGAGTTCCAGCAGTAAGGTGGTTGGAAGAGGTAAACCTAAAGTTGAGCGTTTTCCTGAACAGGAATCATAGCCAATTCCTTGAAGACGAACTGGCTGATGGGCTTCTTGAAGTCTTGCAAGTCCACGATGAACTCCATATCGATGAAAACTAAACTATGCTGCTGAAAACGTCTCTCATGTATACCTTTCATCCATACCACCATTAGTATTACACCATCGTTGAAATTTCCCCGCCACTATCATCTTAAATCAACTTCTTCACGCTACCACTAAAGGGCTGGTACTGAATAATATGCTTATGTATAATAAGACAGTAGGCTGCAGCTTCAGCAGGGAAATCGTGTGCAGATTCAAATTTCCAACGAACATCCCCTGAGGCCTGTTTGAGAGACTCATTTTGTTTTGAACAATTAGTGACACTGAAAGGAGCATTTTCTTTCAAATGACTTTCCTTCGACATTGGTTTAGGCTCCTCACCACAGTAGGCTGCCTGAAAGTTTGCATACATCTCGTGCAGAAGCGCAAACTGATTATGGCCAATGTCCAGATTCAAATCACCGTACGTTTCCTTGTGATTGTCGTGCTTGAACAATGGCATTCAAGTCACTTCGCGAGTTTGTTAAGATAAGTTCATGCTTTGCGTTTACAACGATCTTTCGATAGTCTTCAAGAAATCCTAAAGTCATACTGAGTAGAATGGTGACATCAAAGTATCCCTCATCATTGGTAAGACGTTTTGTTCTTCTCAATACCATTGAGTTCATAGCGAACTTCAACAAACAGATAGTGAATTCTTGCTGGGTAGTATACACAAATCTTGATGCTGGACATAAATTCGAACTTCGTCACTGTTTTTGAATAATGATGAGGCATCAGGCCTAAGAAGATGATAAATAGTAGATTTGATACTTTCACGATGATTAGCAAATCAAGAAGTCAATCAGAATGAAGACATCATAATATTACCCGCAGGCAAAGGCAACACAACGATCATAATGAATAAAGAAGAGTATAAGAACAAAATCATGGACCTTCTGACTGATGATACATTTAAAAAACTTAAAAAAGACCCGACAAAAACAATAGTCAGCAAAACAAAAACCCTTCTAAAAGACTCAAAACTTGACGGCGAAACAAAATCTAAATTAATACCTACTAATTCCATCACTCCAAAACTTTACGGGCTCCTGAAAATTCATAAAAACAATATTCCACTCAGACCGATCGTCAGCGCAATGAACTCACCAACTTACAATTTAGCACGCTTTCTCGCCAAAAAACTAAATCCTTTTACAGGGAATACTATCACACACGTAAAAAACTCTTTTGACTTCATCAGAAAGATACAACAGTTCACATTCAACCCCGAAAGATCTTAGAAAGTTTCGACGTAGTATCACTAATACCTACTTCTCTTTCAATAATCACTTCTACGAACAAACCTCAGGAGCAGCAATGGGAACTCCAATCTCACCTGTAATAGCCAACATCTTCATGGAAAATCTAGAAACTAAAATCCTTAACAAATCCAAGCTTAAACCGGAATTTTGGTGCTGATACGTTGATGACACTTTTGTCATCTGGAGACATGACTGCATGAACTACACAAGTTCTTCAATTTCATCAATCAGTTACACCCTAATATCAAGTTCACCATGGAAATTGAAAAGAACGGGAAATTTCCTTTCTTGGATGTACTAGTTTACAAAAGATCTGATAACGCTTTAGGACATGAAGTTTACAGAAAACCTACCCATACAAACAGATACCTACATGCCTCCTCCCACAACTAACCATCTCAAAAGCAATCAGTCATCAACTTCCTTGTATACAGAGCTGTCTCCATAACAGATAAAGACAACTTACAAAAGGAACTAGAAAATGTTAAACAAATCCTGATACAAAGCGATTACACAAACGAACAAATTAATAAAGCAATAAGAAAATACACTCGAAAAAACCGTTAACACAACCTACGTTAGTCCAATCAGAAAGGAAGAGGGTGAAACGGCATGGTAGTCTACTACTAGACATCACCCGCGCAGTATTTTATGGACCTTGAAATTGTGACAAGACAAATACATTAATCTCCCTAATCTCACACAAAAAAGGATTCAAATTTGACAATATCCACGTTCACATGAAATGCGTTAAGCAATCAAAGTAAGAATTCTTGGAACGGGTTTTTAATAATGCAGACTACGTTGAATATTTATCGTTCACTGGGTATGAATGATTAATACCACTAAGTGAGGCTCAACCAAATTTCCTAATAGTCTTTTTGAAGTAAAGAAGCCACAGAAAATGTAATGAGCGAAACGTTCAAGCCAATCGTCATGCCACTGCAAAAACTGGTTGTCATATTTAATCCTTCAATAAAGAAAGAAGTTGAAAAAAGCCTGTAATTGAAACATATGAAGAGGAGGTTGATAACGCTCCTTTCAGGACTGCTGATGCTAAAGAAGAGCAAGATGCAAATATGCTTGAAGAAGGTGCTACACATGATCCTGCTGATAGTTATGAGCATTTGACAAACAAGTTTCTCAGAATGCTGCAATGAAATAGAAAGCAGTATTTCGATATGTTTTATGGTGTGCATAACCTCCGTGTTGGCAGCCTTATGATTGGTAATAAACCTATTAGTTTTAAGGGACAATGTATTCATGTTAATGGAAAACAGTATTTGAAAATAGTTAGTCTGCTTGAACTGCTTTTTAGAAAAACTCCTGAAGCGTCATATATAAGCACTGATGAATTGAACAATTATAAAAAATATTGATTGCTACAAATCCACTCAAAAAGCGGCACAGCCCAACTGAAGGGACGACCCTAACGAACTAGATGATTATCTTCGTCTACTCCCAGCATCTCAGACAGCCTGGGAGGTTACTGTTAAATGCAAGAGTGGACTAGATGTGACTTCAGCAATGTAATGAAGGCATCGATCGGCGAAGGGTTTAATCGCACATTCAAGAATAATATGTGGCCACAATTTAGCTTGAGAGAGTGGATAGACATTTAAGTAGTTGAATATTCGACCCTAAACGACGAATTTTCAACCGAAAAATAGAAATTTTCAACGAAATGCATACGTCTTCAATAAGCAGTTGTATTACACAGGCCAACATATTTTCACACCCACAGACCGGACCTAGTGTACCCGAAGGAACTAAAAGTGCAAAAAACACGGTTTTTTGCTATATTTGAGCTTCGCTCACATTGAGAATTTTTATTATATTGCAAATCTGGGCACGGCATCAGAGAGCTAATATCTTCTACTTTAGAAACCATTACCCACTTTTTTAAACGGATTTTCACAAGCCGATATATAGTTCTTTGAATTTTAGAAATTCAAGTGTCAGATGATACTGAAATACATGAGAAAAAAATATCTGCGAGGTTTAACAATAACCTATCGCTTGATCTTTTACGTTTAAAGTCTATTTTATAATGTTATGCGTCCAGATGGCACTTTACACGTTTAGCATTCAAAAATTCAAAATGGCGGATATAATTTATTATAGTTTATTATTTTAGTTTTTTATTTAATTTTTCATTTTTATTTTTTTTATAGTTCATTTATTATAATTATAAACAGCAAGCTATCAAGTACCGCATAACATAATATAAAACATGGATCGAACTCACATTTAATGTGTGCTGATTCTAAAAAATCTTAAGGATAACTTTGTCAGAAATAAAACCTCAAATACTTATGCAAAACCATATGTCGCAATATATTTGTACAATTGCGATAATCAGACCTAATATGCTATGCTGACAACATACTATCTATGACAGATTAATCTCAAATGCTACAGAAAGGTTATAAATCAAGAAAACAATAACCTGCAAGCCTCGAACCCCAGGAAGGTTAACCCGAGATCGCAATAACCTGCAAGCCGTAATCCCCAGGAAGATTAACCTAAGAATACAACGCCACAGCACTTCTAGCGGCTATTCTCTCTCCGACAGTCCTTTTCAGAATAGTTGGCGAGTCTTTTTA
>CAKNXH010000364.1:79205-136092 GCA_932178445.1 Andricus quercusramuli
TCCTTTTCAGAATAGAGTTGGCGAGAAATATTTGCAGGTGTTTGTCTACAGCGGCTATTCTCTCTCCGACAGTCCTTTTCAGAATAGTTGGCTAGTCTTTTTACCAGACGTGTTTATCTCCAGCGGCTATTCTCTCTTCGACAGTCCTTTTCAGAATACAGTTGGCGAGAAATATTTTCAGGTGTTTGTCTCCAGCGGCTATTCTCTCTCCGACAGTCCTTTTCAGAATAGTTGGCGAGTCTTTTTATCAGGTGTTTGTCTCCAGCGGCTATTCTCTCTCCGACAGTCCTTTTTAGAATAGAGCTGGCGAGAAATATTTTCAGGTGTTTGTCTCCAGCGGCTATTCTCTCTCCGACAGTCCTTTTCAGAATAGTTGGCGAGTCTTTTTATCAGGTGTTTGTCTCCAACGGCTATTCTCTCTCCAACAGTCCTTTTCAGAATAGAGTTGGCGAGAAATATTTGCAGGTGTTTGTCTACAGCGGCTATTCTCTCTCCGACAGTCCTTTTCAGAATAGTTGGCTAGTCTTTTTACCAGACGTGTTTGTCTCCGGCGGCTATTCTCTCTTCGACAGTCCTTTTCAGAATACAGTTGGCGAGAAATATTTTCAGGTGTTTGTCTACAGCGGCTATTCTTTCTCCGAAAGTCCTTTTCAGAAGAGTTGGCGAGTCTTTGTACCAGGTGTTTGTCTCCAGCGGCTATTCTCTCTCCGACAGTCCTTTTCAGAATAGATTTGGCGAGAAATATTTTCAGGTGTTTGTTATCCTTCAGATTTTTTAGAATCAGCACACATTAAATGTGAGCTCAATCCATGTTTTAAATTATGTTATGCGGTACTTGATAGCTTGCTGTTCATAATTATAATAAATAAATTATTAAAAAAATAAAAAAAATAAATAAAAAAAATAAAAAAAACTAAAATAATAAACTATAATAAACTATATCCGCCATTTTGCATTTTTGAATGCTAAACGTGTAAAGTGCCATCTGGACGTAACACATTATAAAATAGACTTTAAACGTAAAAGATCAAGTGATAGGTTATTGTTAAACCTCGCAGATATTTTTTCTTATGTATTTCAGTATCATTTGAAACTTGAAGTTTCTAAAATTCAAAGAACGATATATCTGCTTGTAAAAATCCGTTTAAAAAAAGTGGGTAGAGGTTTTCAAAGTAGAAGATAGTAGCTTTCTGATGCCGTGCCCAGATTTGCAATGTAATAAAAATTCTTAATGTGACCAAAGCTCAAAGATAGCAAAAAACCGTGTTTTTTGCATTTTTATGTTAGTATATCTTGGAACCCTAGGTTGATGGAGCAATTCTGAGTTCAAATTCGGATTCAGCGCGTTAAATTCCTTCGGCTACATTAGTTCTGGTCTAGGGGTGTGGTATTTCGTCAAATTTTGTAACAACAGAGAATTTGATAGTTGATATTTTGAAAAGGCAAGGTTTCAAACTTCAAAACCAAGTCAGTTCAATTCAACCTAACAAGACATATTTTCAACAAGGCATTTGAATTCTTAACCAAAACAAATTAATTTTCAACTAAGCAGTAATATTTTTAACAAAAAAGGACCAAATTGTTATCATTGTTAGCAATTAAAATGAATTTTTAACCCAAAAATATAAATTCTTAAGTAAAAATTTTATTTTCTGCCAAGATTGTTGAATTATCGAAATTTGTTTACAACAATCACAGTTTTTGTTGGCAATATTTTCTGTGTTAATATTATTCTTCAGAGAGAAATAGATAGCAAACTAGCGAAAATAAAATTTTTTTGTGCCTAAAAATTAGAAATAAATTGATTGGATCATAAAAATGGTTTATAAAAGTATCCTCGAGATGGAATGAAATTTACCCGAAGAAAAGAAAAAGTTTCTAGGTTCAGAAATCTCTTCGTAACTTCTTGAATTGTGTTAAATTATTCTTCATTTCCTAAACTCTTTGGATTCTTACGAATACTATTATTTCTTTTCAATCTTGCATTCTTTTGAATTATTTTAAATTATCTTAAATTTATTCCATTTCCTAAAATTGTTTGACTAATTTTCAATATATCTTTTTATTCTGTTTAATTTCTTGAATACTTTGATTTTATTTAACTTAACATAGAAGGAATTACTTAAAATCAAGTAGTGAAAAGAATTCTTTCGAATTTTTACAACCATTCTAAGTCTCGTTAATTATTCGAATTATTTTCAATTCATTAACTTTTTTAAGCCTTTAAACTCTTCCGAATTCACTGAAAAGCCTTGAATTCAGAACTAAAAGATTACCTAAAATTGGGAATAATATGTGTTGATAAAGACCTTTTTTCATTCTTGTGAATTATAATTATTAGTTTGAAGTCATTCCATTTTTTTTTGGCTCTCAATTCTCTTAACTCTTTTGAACTCGTAAAAATGTAATTAATTCCTTTGGATTATGCAAACCTTTTTTAATTCTGACAGTTCTTTTCAATTTTTTTAATTACATCATACTCAAGAAGACAATCAAATACTTCAAATAAAGAAAAGAGGAAGAGTGGATACACGAATCTTCCACACCGTAGTTCAATTTCCCACCAAAGGGAGGAATTTTCAAAATAAAAAAGTTACACATTCGAAAAATAGCTGAATTCTAAACTGAAATAGCTCAATTTTCAACCAAATAGTTGAATTTGTAATCAAAAGATACAAATGTCGCATAAAAAGTAACACGAATTGTTAACAAAATATTTCCGTTCACAACCCCAGCTTTTCAATAAAAAATATTTGCATTTTCATAATGGGTTTTATTAGTTTAGTTTGCATGTAAATAAAAAACATAAGAAAAAGGTGAAAAAACGAAGTTTTTTGAATAAAAAGTCTAATTCTTGTTTTAAAAAAGTGAAAGTATATTTTCAAGGTATCTAGATCTAAATCTGTGGAATTTTCCTAATTCCTAGTTGAACTCTATTTACTTAATTCGAGAAAAGTGAGATACGAAACGATATTGTGTAATATTTTTATCTTTATTGAAACAAACAGAAGATATTATGAAACCTGTTGACAAGCTGCGTCACCTCCACCAACAGAACGTTTTTTCAAGTCAATTCTTCAAAGTGGAAACACAAGAATTATCTGGACACATAATCCATTTCACTTTATTCTATTTACTTCAAAAATAAGAAATTCGATAAAATAGAATAGCACGTATCTGACAAACGTCACGTCCATTATTTTATTTGGCAAGCAGTCGAAAACAATCACTAATTGATTAGTAGCTTCAATCACTCAATACGACTTCTAGAACTTTTCAAACCTCAAGATCTCGTATTTGTACAGTGGCGAAGGAGAGCAAACTTTTTTATCTGATTTAAAAAAAGACTGGCTTGGGCACTGATAAAAGACTAAGGCGTCGAGAATCTTGACACGCTGACTTTATGAAGTAATTAATAGTCACACAAAAGATTTTCATCTGAATTCAGATCGCAAGAATTGTATTTTAGTTTTTCATTTCAATTTTTCATTAGAGGTGTTGCGGGTGAAGCTCACATTGAGTACTTTAAAATTCAATATGATTGGCTGTTTGGGACCTACTGGAACACACTTCATTTCATCTCGGTCCATTCCAGTAGCAGTGTGGCTATTCATGTTTACTTTAACACGTCTCCTATTCTGATTAAAACGTTTATATATTCCACCCAGAAAATGTAAATTCTCCAATATTGCGAAGGCGACACCATGGAATGTTGATAAGACAATATGTTCCCGGTTTGGCATAGGCATATAATCAGACTTTACTATTGGAATTTCAAGTGATTCGTCAACAGAAAAAGTGTACCTTCGAAATTCGAATGCTTGGTACAAATTTTGAAGGGGAACGAGCCGAATAAACGGCATCTGTTCAAGTCCACATCCATTTCCGTTCGGTGAAGGAAGCACCATAGTTGTAGCTATGGACCCGGAAGGAGGAGGATTCCTGGCAGGAGAAGGATGCCTGACAGGAGGAGAAGTGGAACAGACATGAGGAGACCTGGACCCGGCATGAGGAGAACTGGATCCGACATGAGGAGCCCTGGAACGGACATGAGGAGACCTGGACCTAGCACGAGGAGGAGATTCGGCAGGGGGATAATTCAGGTCAATTTCAAGTTTATGTGTTCTCTTAGAAGAAGAAGAAGGTCCGGCACCAGGCATACCAGGAACAGGGTCACCATCAGGTGAAAATTCAGACAGTGAACTTGATTCTGCAACAAGAAACAGAGGATTACATTTTATTTAGCATGGGTAATTGAGGATGTGGCAGGGTTAACATTCGTTGCTCTATTAAAAGTTAATAAGACGAGAAGTTGATCCATTTTTGATTATTACGTGCCCAACATTATTGTAGATCATATTTCGACACGTATTCATTATCTGAATAGAACAATGATTTGATAATTTAATTATTCCCACCAGGCTGTATTACGACGATATTTCCCAGCATCGACAGTTTGGTATTTTATAAATGGGAAAAGCAACCTTAAAATATCCGCAGCAAGAAAATTTAAAATTGAGTTATGAACACAACTTCCTTGAGGTAGAGTATTTTGAATACCTGGAGTACCAGGATTACTTCTTAGAATGACAAGGTCTTCAAGGATCCACCAGGCTGTCTCAAATTTCAGTTATGAACACAACTTGCTTGAGGAAGATGTATTCTCAATACCCAGATTACCAGGGTTACTTCTTAGAATGACTAAATCATTGCAAACGCATCAAGGTGTCTTAAATTCCAGTTATGAACACAACTTCCTCGATGAAGATGTATTTTGAATACCTGGATTACCAGGTTTTCTTATCAGAATGACTAGGTAGTTGAAAGTCCATCAGGCTGCCTTAGATTTCAGTTATGAACACAACTTCCTCGAGGAAGATGCATTTGGAATACCTAGACTACCTTGTTTACTTCTTAGAATAAGAAGACCTTCGCCAAACAGTCGGAAATTTTACATTTATAACCCGAACACAACTTTCTCAGGGAAGATATATTTTGACACCTGGACTATTTGATTTACTTTTTATAATGACTAGGTCTTCGAAAACCCACCAGGCTGCTCCAGTTAAGAACACAGCTTCCTCGAGAAAGGTGTATTTTGAATACTAGGAGTACCAGGATTACTTCCTAGAACGAGGAGAACTTCGAAAAACAGTCGACGAATCTTACGTTTCCAACCCGAACGCAAATTTCCCAAGGAAGATGTAGTTTTAACAGCTGGACTACCTGGTTTACTTTTTAGAATGACTAGATCTTCAAAAACCCGCCAGGCTGCATCCAATTTCGGTTATGAATACAACTTGCTTGAGGAAGATATATTTTGAATACCTATATTACCAGGGTTATTTCTTGAAATGACTAGATCATTGAAAACCCATCAGGGTGTCTTCAGTTCCAGTTATGAACACCACTTTCTCGAGGAAGATGTATTTTGAATATCCAGATTGCCAGGTTTATTTATCAGAATGACTGGGCCCTTGAAATTGCATCAGGTTGCCTCAGATGTTAGTTATGAATATAACTTCCTCGAGGAAGATGTATTTCGAATACCTAGACTACCTTCTTTACTTCTTAGAATGATTAGTCTTCGGAAAAAGGGGTAGTGTGGATAGAATTTCAGTTATGTACGCACCTTTCTCCAAAAAGGTGTATCATGATTATCTGGCCTTCCAGGTTTACTTCTTAGAAAGGAAAATTGTTCTGCTTGGGAAAATGGTCAGGGTTCTTCCAACTTTACTTCTGAACACATCTTCCTCAAGAAAGGTGTATTTCAAACACCTGGACCACCTATTTCACTTCTTAGAACGGCAGGTCATTGAAAAATGGTCAGCGTGGATAAAATTTCAGTTCTGAACGCACCTTCTTCGAAAAAGATGTATCATGAATATCTGGACTTTAAGGTTTACTTCTTAGACTGACGATATCTTAGTAACATGGTCGCGGAATATTAAATTTCTATTCTGAACAAAACTTTATGTGCAAAGATGTATTGTGAACACCTGGTCTAACAAATTTACTCTTTACAATGACGAGACCTTGAAAAAATAGCTGAAGTAACTTACATTTCAGTTACAAACGCACCTTACTCTAAGGAGATGAATTTTGGTAGCCTTAACTGCCCGGATTTACTTTTAAGAACCACGAGGAATTCAAAAAACCATCAGGGTGACTTGGATTTCAATTGTGAATCCAAATTTTCCCAGAAAGATGTATTTTGAAAACCGGGACTATCAGGTATACTTCTTAAAATGTCGTGATCCTGGAAAAACGGCAAAGAAACATTAAATTCATATTCTGGATACACCTTCTTCGGTGAAGATGTATTCTGAACACCTGGACTACCAGAATTACTTTTCAGGCTGAGAAGACCCGTGAAGAACAGTCAAAGAATTTTATATTTCTATGCTGAATACAACTCTCTCGGGGAAGATGTATTTTGAACAACCTCGGCTATCAGAATCACTTTTCATAATAACGCGATCTTGGGAAAACGTTCGAGTCCAAAATTTCTATTCTGAACACTTTTCTTCGAGGAAGATCTATTTGGAACACCGTGTCTACTAATTTTACTTCTTAGATTGACGAGATGCACCTTCCTCAGGAAAGATGTATTTTAAACGCCTGGACCACTAGATTCACTCCTTTGTTTATGAAGACGAGAGATACGGAAAACCATCAGGGCGATTTAAATATCAGCTGTCAACACAACTGCCTCATGGAATATGTATTTTCAACGTCTGGACTAGCAGGTTTAGTTTTTAGAATGAGAAGACCTTCAAAAAATTATCAGGATAACTAAATTTCAGTTCTGAATCTCCTGCAGTTGTCGATTTTCGGAGAACATTGATCGTTTCTGGGTTATTCGTTTTTTTAAATTTCGTAGGCCTATGTAATCGATCCTTGATCGAGATTTATGGCAATTTGTAAACAAATATTCAAAACCTCAATAGTCACAAATTTTTATAAACGAAGGTCAGCAAATAATCCTTCTCTCTAATCTGATCAAAAATGTAATTCCAACCGGTCTTTTTTATAATTATTCAGGTCAGATGATTGAGTGATTTCATAATGTGCTGACTACTTGCAATCATATGACAGATAATTGACCTCGAAATTTGAATCAAGTTGACAATCAATCTTGAAATAAACCTACAAATTATATTCAGCAAATATTATTTGTTGAAAAAGTTATGAAACTGATATCAAGGCATATTACACAATGTCGAACTCAAATTTAAATTGATAAAATAATATTGCTCTACGCGCATGTTGTTTCTCAATTTGAAAGGGAAACAATTTTTAGTAGAAAATACAAATTTCGAAGAATTATTTATTTTTCAAGTTTACTGATGTTCAAGGTTATAAAAAAATAATTTTCCTGAATTATTGCGAAATTAAAAAACATTTTCGAAAACTGATTTCAAAAAGCGAATAGGTTAGTAATTGGATCGAAAAAACTTTTCTACCAAAAAATAAAAATTTAAACGAAACACTAATATAGTTTATTAATTATAATATTTGGAAAAAATTTAAAATATAAAGTTCAACATTCAAAAAAAGAGTTATTGTCATTTCAACATTCTCAAATAGAGAATAAATATACTGTGATTATACCGGAATTCAATTAATAGATAATATATTTACCAATAAGATTAGGGTATATCGCGAAGAAACACACAATACCAATTAGGGCCCACATTTTTTTAGATAAGAGTATTCGCATATAAAGAATGTCGATAAGAGTCTAACTAATGAACGTCAAAAACGTTTCTATGTATATCGGTACAGTCGCTATCTCATTTGTCCTTCTAAATTATTGAGATTTACGACAATTTACACAATTATGAGGGATAAAAATTCATTACCACGCAATAGAAATATCGGTATTCATTAAGAAGATTGATAACATTCTATCTTCGGCTTTACGTACACAATTCTCACGAATTTATAAGTTTTATATAAATTCAAAGACCTAAAGAAGAATTCAAAAGATTTCAATCCTTATCGTATTAAAAAAATTCATAATGCGTGAGGAAACAAATAATTCTCTCTGTTCACTTTTCAAATTTTATAGAGTTCTTCTGAATTTCTTTGAAACTGTTTGAATTCTCTGAAATCTTTTGAAGTTTCTTATATTCATTCAGATCTTTTGAAATGTCTGGGAAATCATTGAAATCTGTGTACTCTCTTTGAAATCTATCTACAATTTCCATGAAATATTTTCAATCTATCCGAAATGTTTGCGAAATATTTTTTATCTTTGTGAAATCTCTGGGAAATAATTGAAATTTTTGTCAAATGTCTGGGAAATCATCGAAATCTTTGTGAAGTATTTCGGAAGACGTTAAAATTATTGTAATATCTTTTTCCAATCTTTGGAAATCTTTGCAAAATATTTGAAATATCTGATAATATTTGTGAAATTATTGAAGTCTTTGTTAAATCTTTGGCAATATGAATTTTATACCGGTATTTATTATTCATTATTTACTATCAACTGCTTATCGATCATTTATAATTTATTTTAATTTTTTATACAGTATAATATTATTATACTATGTCCAAATTGTGTTATTTAATATTACGACCCCATCTAGAAAAAAGGCATCGCCGCTTCTGCCTTTATTTATTCATTTACTATGAATATATTTTCATTGTTGTTGTTGAAGAGTTTTAATTTGTAATTGCATTCTTCTTGAGTGAAAAAAAAATCTGTAAAGAAAACAATTCAAATAATTCTCTTAGTTTAGAGTCCTTACAAATGCGCTCGGTAAAAAAAAAAAAAAAGAAAATCGCCTACCAGTCCATTCAAGTCGCTATCGGTAGAAAATTTCTGAAAATTCACTGCAACAAGCATTTGATTCTGCAGAAGACTTTTTTTAAATTCAGACTAGCTCCCATCTTGGCCAAAGGGAAGTAACTGAAATCGCTGCAGCTCTTCTTGTGGCTTTTAAAAATTCTAAGGTCGTTGAAGCCCACTTACCGGAAAAACTATCGGCTAAAAGCCATTGCGTAGATGAATTTTTTGGATTCAGGGAGTTTGATTTTGTTAATGTAAAAGCTGATGAGGTTTCCGAAGCCGCTCAAACAGTAGCTTATTGCACTAACCAAGAAGGCTTGATCGAACACGTCAAGGCGAGAAGAAAATGATCTGAATGTCATTTGAAGGTTGCGGTTGTTGGTGGAGGAGGTTTTTTGGAAGTGTGTCTGTCAATACAGTCGAGTATGAAAAGAAGAAATAAATGGGTACCGTCGAAGGTATAAGTAAGGAATTTCTAATAATCATTTTAAAGATTCTGGCGTCAACAAGTTGCTCTTACTCGCACTGGCACAGTGTGCCCAGGAAAACTACGAGAACGTATCGAAGCTATAGGCGACAATAAATATTAATAATTTCGAAGGGAATATTTTGCCACTGAATTGAAAACTCGCAAACATCCTAGTGGATATCACATCTCACAGCAGCTCTTATGCAAGATCGTGGAATGTATAGAACTTTAGGCAATACAATGAAAAATTATGTTAGTTGGTACGAAGTAGGTTCTGTAAAGTCACAGGCCAAACATTATAATAATTGTATCCATCCTCTTCTTTTTATTGCTCGTGAAGACAAAACACTTTTTCGGCTGATCCCTTCACCTGAACTACATCTGATTCTGGGTGTTGTAAATACCATATTTGCGAATTTGCTGGCTGAATTCCAAGACGATGCTACTCGGTGGGTAAAAAGACAAAGTTTCTTGGAACCAGGGGGAGAAAAAAATTCTTTCGAAAAAAGAAGAGCGGAATATGGGAGAAAGAGTAAAATCTGCAATATGCAAGCGATCTTAAAACATACTATTTCTGTTCATCTTATATTTTATCAAAATCTTTGATTTTCCTATTCATGATTCGCTGTAAGATAATTTATAGGATTTGTTACGGCGCATAATCATTCTCAGTAAGTAATTATAGGAAGTGGAAGTTTTTACCTAAATCGTTGGTTTCGAAATTTTGAACATATTCTCAGGATTATAGAACTGGGAAATAGAAGTTCAATAAAAGAACAAGATTGTGTAACATTTTCATCTTTAGTGAAACAAGGAGGAGATAATATTGTGTAACTTGTCAATATGCTGCGTCGTCTCCACCAACAAAACGTTTTTACAAGTCATTACTTAAAAATGAAAATACAAGAATTAATTAGACACATACTCTATTTCACCTCAAATTATTTGCTTAAAAGTAACAAATTCAATAAAATATTATAGCTTTTCTAACACTCGTCACGTCCACTATTTTATTTGGAAAGCAAACGAAAAAAAAGTTTACTAATTGGTTAGTAGCTAAAATCCCCAATTACAAACTCTAGAACTTTTTGAACCCCAATATCTCGTTTTGCCACATAGTGGAGAAGATGGGCAGATTTTTTTTACCTGCTTCCAATAAAGACTGACTGAGGCATGGATGAAAAAATAAACCCTTGAGAACCATAATTAAAATTTATTTTACATTAAATGAATAGAGGGGTAAAGTCTACATTAACTACTCTAAAATTCGACATGATTGGATATTGAGGACCTACTTGGACACAATCCATTTCTGCTTGCTCCATTCGTCTAGCATTGCGGCTTTCCATATCTACTTTCACACGGTTCCTATTATGATTAACACGTTTATATATTCCACGAAGAATATTTATATTCTCCAATACTGCAAAGGCGATACCATCGAATGTTGACAATACAATTTGTTCTTGCAATGGCATAGGTGCATAGCGAAACTTTCCTGTTTGAATTTCGAATAATTCTTTGGCCTGAAAAGTGTATCTTCGAAATTCGAATGACTGATGCCTATATTTTAGGGAAACAAGCCGAATGTACCAAATTTCTTCGAGTCCACATCCACGTCCGTCCGGAGACGGAAGCATTATAGGTCGAGCTATGGGTCTGGGAAGAGGAGGACGATTGGCAGGAGGAGGCATGGACCGAGCTCGAGGAGACACGGACCGGGCTCGAGGAGACACGGACTCGGCAGGAGGAGACTTCGACCCAGCACGCGGTGGGGACTCAGCAGGAGGATAATTCAGGTCAATTTCAAGTTTAGTTTTTCTTTCAGAAGAAGCAATGGAAGGTCCTCTACGAGGCGAACCAGAAGCACGCTCACCATCAGGTAATAATTCGGACTGTGAACTTGACTCTGCAATAAAAAAGAAGAAATTACATTTTGTTCAGTGTTGGTTGATTAAATATGAGGCAGGGTTAAAATTTCTTGCTCTGTGAAAAGTTAATAAGGAGAGAAACATTGTTTTTAGCTCATAAAATATTACTTTATACTGAAAATTAGATGCCTACATGAATTATTCTAACAATTCATTATTGTTTATAGTCATTTTCTCTTAGAATAGAGTTAGAAAAATGCGTTTTTCTGAATTTTTCCACTGATCTTCAACTTTTCAGTTAGAGCTAGGCATTAACCAATTAAATTCAGAAGAAATAATTATTCAAACAATTTATTATTTAAAATAATATTCTCCTAGGATGATGCTAGATAGTTGTGGTTTTTAGTGAAATTTTTAACCTTTTGAGTACTACTACTACTCAGCTTTTCATTGATTTTAGTTTAATTACTCTCAGTTAGAAATGATAGAAAATGTAATTTTTTATCTAAATTGCTGTATCCGAATGGAAACTCAAAGTATTTCAAAATAAAGAATCCACTTTTGAATCACAAATAGAATAGGGCTACACTTCTTAGACATTGAATGGTCGACTAGATAGTAGATAAAATAAAAATCTTTCTATAAAAACATATTATAGTCTTCAAGAAAGTGGAAGGGGAAGTGTTGCTTTCGCTCAACATGAAAATTTTCTCAACAATGGATGGTGAACAAAAATCCAATTTTCAATGATACAAAATTATTTGTTATCGGTCCATCGTATTAAACGGCCAGAAAATAAGTAAGTGTTCGTCAAAAATAGAAGTCGCTTTTCATTCTCTAAAATAAAATAATATAGTAATAGAGATCATAGATGTTCAACGTTAGTAGAATTGTTAACTGCTTAACCATCATGATTTGGGATGGTAGCGATTTAACACAATTAAACTAGTTTAGCCATCATTCACTCCAAAGGATCAACTAATGGGCAGTATGTGATGTCACCAAAGAGTCTGGCGAAAGAAGCATGCTAACTGTGCCCAGGCCGCTCCTCCAGAAAACCTTAGTCTGATCAGGACTCTCGCTCTACGCTACAAGGTCCCTTCAAACCTTGAATCGGTAGGATCTTATAACTCCTATCTTTTTCCTTACTCTACATGATACCCAATCGATCTTACTGTGTCTTATCCGGATTAGCCTTGCAATTAGCTTCTCGTTCAACTCCACAAAAGAGTTGCAGACTTCTACTTCGTCATTTCGGTTCTTCCCGAAGTGCTTCTTAAAAGAATCATTGAACTCTTCCTATTCGCCGTCTCGTCGACGTAGAGGATCTCTGCCTCGGCTCTGGGGACCATCTCGCGCACATTCCTCATGTTCTCGACATCCACCCTGATTGCAGAGGTCTGTTTGGTCCTGCTTTCCTGGCCGTTTTATGAGATCCACTTTGTAGTCTGCGCGCCTCAGGCTCTTCTTCGCTGTTTTGTATGCATTTTTCTCGATTCTCTCTTTGCTTCTCGTGTAGCATAGTCCTTATTGATCGCCGACTTTCTGATAACGTTGGCTGCTTACTTTCCTTCACCTTTTGCGCGAATGTGTTGACTGCGAAATATCGAAAATCTGCTGAATATTCTCCTGGTTTCATCTCTTTATTTATGTTTCCCCAGCACAACCAGTGCTTCCTTTAGCGGCTTAACTGTTCATTCTCCATTTTCTTCCTATGAGTATCTAGGGAAAATACGATCTGCCTAGCAAAGGGACATATGAAAGCGTGTCTTCTCTGTCTATTTAGTTATGAAACTGTATCTGGCAGATACCTTCAGTACAGGACCTCTCTATCCGCTATCTGAGGACCCACCAGGTAGCATGGCCAATGGGTCCGGAAGTTGGCGGTAGTGGTGGTAGCAGTTGTGCAGGAATTGTTGTCGCCTATCATAGTATCTAGACCTTATCTCCGCATGCAAGGCTCTGCGGGTGAACCGCACATTTGCCTAGCTTCGAGTATGATAAATTATGGAGAACGAAGAAGCTGATACAAAAATGTGTAAGGGTATGTTTACGGGAATTGCTGCAAGCCATAAATACAATGTAGTCCTTCTACAAGAAGGGGGAAGGTATGTTTCTTCCAATCAGGTGCGGATTAGAAGAGTTTCAGTATGAGCTGGCCGATTCGAATGTGAATGTCAAATTGATGGAGATAAGGTTGAATGACCTTGAGTAGTGCATGGACGACACACTTCACTAAAAATAAACGAAGCCAAATAAGAAAGTTGGGAGTGAAGTCGCGGCCAGGAAAGGAACTCAGTCAGCACAACAAGGTCGGCTTCAAAAAGGCTTAAGATGCGGGATCAGAGTGCTGGACGTGTAGCTTTAAAGAGAGAAGTTATGGAGAAGAAACGGCGATGTCCTCATTGCGGTGGGCAACGGAGCAGAGGGCAGGACCAAACTATCACTTGCCATCAGGGTGGCTCTCGGCGACGTGGGGAGCGTATACAAGCTAATACCACGGAGGAGAAAGAGTTGATGTACGCTCTGAAGGGTCGCTTCATGTAGGACTGGACCTGCGAGCAAGCCAAAAGGCTATCACGGACAGGACACATCAAAATCGGGTGAGTGTCCTGTATAGTGAGTTAAAAGACGTATGCCATCAGGTCCTACCGCTGCCAGGGTTGCGGACAGCTGGAAACGAAGTAAGAGGTACCTGCTCGGACTAGCAGTTGCTGTTGTTGCGGCAAAGAGAGTGTAGTAGCCTTTGATAGGCGTGTTGTGACCACACGATGTACACCCGTAATCATTTCATGAATAACATTAACAATTCAAGGGTGAAATATCTTCTTGATACCTCTTGAGCGAAAAACAACTTCCTTCCATATTTTCTTGAAGACTATTAATATCTTGTAATCCAACATTGTTTGAATCGATCCTGCTACTTGATATTTATAAAGTCGATTCTTAATTTGTTTTCTTCAAGTGGGAAGAAAATTGTAAAGTGAGTGATGGGCAGAAGATTTTTAAATTTTGCAACTAGCTGCCTGTAAAATGGAATGACTTTATTTCAAATGAGAAGTAAAAACTATAAATAAAGCAAGTTCAATCGATCAAACATTTGCCATTTTAAATTACAAATCTTAATTGTGGAATAATTTTTCTATGCTTTTTTTAGCCTCTCGAATACGGAATGCCCTCAGTTTAATATAGACTAATTTTGAATATATAATACTATATTGCGATGCTTAATTTAAAACTTTTCAATATTGCAAAGTGAAAACTTGGGAAGGTAAAAATTTGTGAGTTTGAAACGAGGAAATTTTCGACAGCAAACTAAACATTTTGTAGACTTGAAAGGTGGAAAATGTATATGTTAATTTTCATCTTCTCACGATTACGAAATCCTTTATCTGCTTTGAAATTTAAAACAAGTGAATAAGAACAAACAGAGATTCAACAACTGAGAATTTATTTGCTGATCATTACTCAATGCTTGGAAAATTGAACGACACGAGCAATATAATTCCTTCGTAGCTTGCAAATCTCTTTACACATGATGATGACTTATTTTATTGTGCAATCTTGCAAACTATGACTAATAGGTTAATAATTTTACGAAGCAAATTCTATGCAGGAATACAATTACAATAAATCTTCAAATAAGGTTCAAGGTTGAGTATGAAGTTTAAGGTTATAAAAATATCATTTTCATAAATTCTTGCGAAAATTCAAAACGCTTTTTCAAGATTTCAGATACATCAAATGAAAATTTAAACAGAAAAGTAAATTTTCAACCAAATAGCTGAAATTCAACATAAAATTGGTATATCAGCCAAGATATATTTTTACTTCAAATAAAATACAGTTAAACTGATTAAAAAAAGACGAATTTTAAACGACATACTAATACAGTTTATTAATTAGAGAATTTGGTATACATTTAAAATTTAAAGCTTAACATTGAAAAAAGAGTTATTGTCATTTCAAAATTTTGAAGCTGAAAATAAATATACTGCGAATAAAACTGGAATTAAATTATAGATATTATATTTACCAATTAAACTAGGGAATATCGTTAAGATGAAACACATAATACTAATTATGGTCAACATTTTCTTTTTAATAAAAGAATTCACTTCAGAAGAATTACGATAAGAGTCCAAACTAATGAACTGTGTTAAAAATGCTTCACTCTATATAGGTTCGGTCATTATCTCATTTGTCCTTCTAATTTATGGAGATTTATGACAATTTGCACAATTCTGAGGGACGAAAATTAATTGCTACGCAATAGAAATATCAGTATTTGTTAAAAAAGGCGACAACATTCTATCTTCCGCTTTACTTACAGAATCCAAATAGATTTATGAGATTGATACAAATTCAAAGACCTAAAGAAGATTTCGAAAGGTTTCCATTTCTCATTGAATTAACAAATTTCGTTATATGAAAAATAAAATAATACCCTTTGTTCACTTTTTGAATTTTTTAGAATTATTCGAAATTTCTTCGAATTTGTTTGTATTCTCTCAATTCTTTTGAAGTTTTATGTATTCGCCGTGTTGAATTCCCTTAATGAATTTACATAATTTTGCATTTGGTGAATTGGTTTGAATCCTTTTTCATTCATTGACATCTTAAATGTAAAAAATTGAGGATTGCACCAAATAAGAAATTATTTCACTTCTGTTGCATTCTTTTAAATCATTCTTTATCTTTTTTAATTTTTTTAATTATATATATTTTTGGAATCCTTCTAAATCTTTTTTAATAATTGGAATTCTTTTGGATTCTTTGTAAATTCTAGAAATTTGTTTAGAAATTGTCTCAATTCGTTTAAATTATTTTTAATTTCTTGAAGATTTTTAATCTCTCTTAATTCATTTTAATTTTTTGAATTGCTTTTTATTTTATTTCATTGTCTCAACTTTTTAAAGTTGTAGTGAATTATTATATATAAATTATTTCAAGTTTTTTCCATATCAAATCAGTTATTTCAATTGTGTAACAAAAAAGATGAATAGTTACGCAAATAGTTAAGTTTTCAACCAAAAAAATAAGGAAGATTAATGATCTCCAATAAAAGTTGTATTTTCACTGAAATTGTTGAATTTTAAAGCATAAAAGACGAATTATCTACAAAACAGCTGAATTATTAACCCGATAACATGATTTTTCAAAAAAAGGTTTATTTTCTGAAAATGGTTGAATCTGCAAGTAAATAATTTCATTTTTAACAAAATAGTGGAATTTCTAACGAAAAATATGAATTTTCAACAAAAGAGTTCATTTTTGACCAAGCGGTTGAATTTTCAAGCCAAAAAAATGAATTCACATTAAAAAATGTAATAAAATCAACTACTTAAAATTAATCCTTCGAAAGAGTACTTACAATTTCAAGAGAATTAAATCCTAAACCAAACCAAATTAATTGTCCACTAAATAGTCGTAGTTTAAATAAAAATCAATGAATTTCCTGCAAAATATTTCAATATTTAATAAAATGACTGTATTTTCAGCAAAAAAAATAATTTTTCAATGGTTAAGATTAAGTTTTGACATAAAAGACGAATTTTCAACAAAATAGGTGAATTTTCAAAACAGTAGATGAACTCTAAACTAAAAATTGAATTTTTTACTTTAACAGATGAATTTCCAGCCAAATAGTAGAATTTTTAACTAACAAAGATAAATTTTGTACCAGAAATGAAACGAGCTTTCCAGAAAAATTTTTAATTTCGAAACTCCAGCTTTCAAGATAGAAATAGTCGGATTGTCTAATTGAATTTCATTGATTTATTCCGCATTTAAACACAAAAAAAAAACAGAAAAACTTAAAGAAGAGGAAGTTTCTTGGAACCAGAGAAAAATAAAAATTCTTTTAAAAAATCGAAGAGCTTAAAAACTTACTATTTGTGAACTTACCGTTGCAGCGCTATCTTTGTAAAAATTCGCAAATTTTTATAAAGTATAAAAATTCATACAAAGCTGCAGAAATAAGCTATTTTTCTGTTATTTTCATTGCGAAGATTAAGAATATTACAATGCAAACTGTAGAAATGGCCTTTTTTGGAATTTTTAAATAACTTTCATCTTGTATTCTATAAAAATTTTGAATTTTTCTGTCCTTCATTCACTGTAAAATAATTTATAAGATTTTTTCACAGTGCTTATTTGTTCACGGTAAGTAACTATAGAAACCGGAATTCGCTTCCTTAATTGTTAGGTCCGTTCTTTTGAAAATATTCAAACTGTAAAGTTTTTTAAAACGAAAAATCTAATTTTCGTATGAAAAAAGTAAGAATAGACTTTTTAGATATCTGAATCAAAATTTGTGAGAGTTTTCTAATGTCTAGTTAAATTCTACTAAATTCGATAAAAGGGAGCTATGAAAGATCAGAAGAAAATTTTTTGATACGACTAGCTGTCAAATTTATTAATTCGATACTACAAAGCTACTAATTTTTTGTGAAAATATATTAATTTGTTTAGGTTTGTATATATTTATTAAAGGAAGTTTATAAAACAGGGAAATAGAAGTTCAATAAAAGAACTAGATTGTGTAACACTTTTATCTTTATTGAAACAAGGAAAAGATAATCTATTTCACCTTAATTTATTTACTCTAAAAATAATAAATTCGATAAAATGTAATAGCATATCTTGCACATGTCACTTCCAGCATTTTATTTGGAAAGTAATCGAAAAAAAAAGTTCGCTAATTGATTAGAAGTCCGAAAAAGACTATTTTTTATTGTATATTTTATTCTAAATTAAGAGAACAGGTGTTACTTCCGCAAATTGATTTTCTTTCTCATAACTCCTAACTGGACGCAATCCACTTCACTATGAGGAAAATCAAGAGACAATTCCTTATACCCATAATCAGGCACATTTGATTCGATCTCGATTCTAGCTTGATAATTGCACTACTGATGATAAAGTAGAAACCATATGGTGATTAGAAATCAAGATCATGAGTGGATGAAAGATCCGATGGTAACCGATAATATAATGAATGTCGGGTAATGCATGAAAACAACCATGGATTTTATCGATGTAAGGTAATTAACTATAATATTATATGTGATGTGCCACGAATTTTTCAGTAGAAGCGATTGAAGAGACAGTCGAATTCACACACTCAGAAAGTGGGAGACGTTCTTCGGAATGCTTCCCCTCAACTTCTGAATATATCTTGTCGCTCTGTGTTCAGCTAGTCAGACAGGATATCAGCTTCTCTGCATGCAGTAGCTAATGTGAAGAGTTTGGCGAATTTGTATAATTCTCATGCGAGAGACCTTTGGCAAAGACGCCCTAGTGTGAATGGACTCTATATCATCAGCAACGACATTAGCTACTGCAGAGAAGCTGACATCCTGTTTAGGACTGGCCGAAGTCAGGGCTAAAGAATACCTAACATGCTGGCAGCGTAGCGGAACATCAGCATGTGAAGGAAGAATCTGTTTCTTTAGAATTTTAGGCGGTCCAAATAAAGGACAATGCAATTTTTGACCGAGCGTCCTCGACATCATTGCCAATCAAACTCCTTCTCGAATCAACACTAAAATGCACAGTAAAACACTAAAAATCGACACGTCTTGACTTGTCTGGCTGGCACGTTGCACGCAGCGGTAAGGCGAATTCCTAGAACCGGCTGCCGCCCACCCAGCTTGGCCATAGGTCAACGTAAGACTGTTCTAAATATGATATATTTTAACGCTTTTAACGCCTTAGCCGACCGCACCAGCACACTTCACACGAGGAAAATCAAGACCATAAAATGGCTCTTTTTTACGATAGTTGCCCTCGCCCCACCCTTACAGGAGAGGGATTAAGGAGGGGAATGTTGTTTTTAGTCACAGGATATTTGGAAGAGGTTACATACAGATTTGGAACGAAATTCGATTATTATAACTTACTCAGAAAAAATCCGAAAACCTGTTCAATTTTTGACGATTTTTCAAAACTTTGAATGCGATGTGTGACCGGAAGATATGGTCCGATATAAAAGAAAAAATTTATTGCAATCGGGGCGACGAGTAGCAACTTTTCCGCGCTATTACGATTTGATTCGGAAACTTTCGGGTGATTCGGTCCACCCTAATATACGTATATAAATACCAGCATACGCACGCGTCTGTAGTTCTCCGGCTCATCACAGATAGCGATGAATACCGCCATTTATTTTCCACATAGCTGACCTAGCCTGTTCAACGTCTCATAGACTTATCGTATGTCTGTTGGAAAATTTGAATGTGCATCGACACATAGTGAGATGCATAGGGAGATTGATGTCTCTTCAGAAAACTAGATATACTATCTCATCTAGAAATTATCATGTGACAACGAGCAACGTCGTCGCACTACAAAATCCTTCTGGATACCTCTGTGGCGACACTAATCAGCGTGAGCATAAGGTCACTCATGTATTTTATACGGATGACCTGAGGATCTATGCCTCTGGTAAAAGCAAACTTCAAACTGCTATAAATATTATGAGGAATTACACGGAAGAGATTGGGAGCGACTTTGGGTTGGACAAGTGTGTCAAAATTAATCTAAAGAAATTACGGTTACTGGAGTTCCCAAGGACAGTGAGTATTCCAATCTTTCGACGTTGGACAAAGTACTAGGGACTAACATGTTTGTCTTCCCGTTTCAACTCTACTCGTTTTCGAGTGTTTAAATAGACACAGAACGAGCTTAAGGCCCTTGATGTCACCACGCGTAAGATCATGCATATGCATAAAAGCTTCCATATCAATTCGTCAGTTCCGCGATTATACATTTCATGCCGTCGAGGCGGACGAGGGCTTCTGAATCTCCAGTGTCTTCATAACCAAATTGTTCTAAGTACAGCTTACATCTTTGCGAATGGCAGAGATCCCCTCCTGAAAATGGTCAGGAACCACGAAATGATTGAAGAAGGAACGTTTCTTTACAGAGCCGCAGAGCAAGCGGCCTATACCCTTGGCCTGAATGTTGATGTCAGAAGTGAGAAGAGTGCATTACTCTATCTAGGTGCTTCACTTCTAAAAGCCGAAGTAAAGAAAGCAGAGGTTGAAAAATTTCACCAACAGCTACTCCACAAGAAAATGCACGGAAACTTTCACAGGAATGTAGAAAAATAGTCCTTGTCGAAGGAGTAAACTTTTGCTTCGCTCAGATCATCAAGGCTTAATTCAGATACAAATCGTTTTATTTTCGCATGCTACACAGAGGAAAAAATCGCACTGTTATAGTAGGCTGAGCTCTTACTTGTATTACTACAGCACGGAACTTCATGTGCGAAATTGGTATGAATTTCTACCAATATTGGCATCAGGTTAGACATTTTTAGCACTAAATGTCCTATACTATGAAAGAATCAAGCGCATGCCGTTATCGAATGAGTCACATGCCCCTAGAGGAGTTGTGCCTTGCGGAAATAGCTCCAACTTTGCCTTGTTACGGTTGTAAGAAAACTCATCCTATTAGGGTATGAGTACTCTTATAAAGGAGATACTAGGCCACGCCTACCGGCGCTTGCGCGCGGCATAATCTCCTTTTGTAAGAGTACTCATACTCTAATAGGACGGGTTTTCCTACAACCGTAGCAAGGCGAAGTTTGAGCTATTTTCGCAAGGGATAACGGCTTTAAAAGCATGAAGCTTTGTAATTTTTAGGATAAAGCGATTCCTGCTCAAAATGAATGAATTTTGTACCAGGATAACAAGAATGAAACCTACAGCAAAAGCATGAGTAGAGTTCTCACTATTATAGGCATATTTTTTTCTCCGTGTAGGACGTCTTCATTTCCACCTTAGCATACCGTGACCGCATTTTATGTCACGAAATTCCCAGTGATAGGTGCAGAGCATGTCATGCACACGCTAGGTACCTAGAAAACAGTCTCCGTTGCAAATCTGAGGCCTGACATCGTTCTCCAGGACTTCGAGAAACGCACTAAATTCGTGATCGAATTCTCGGCTCCATCCGAATACAACATCACTGCCGCGGAGAAAGATCTTTGTGATAGGTGCTTTCGCAGGTGCAAAACTATGACTGGTTCGTAATCTTGAAGCCATGCCCGCGTGCAAAAATATTCCAAGGCACTTGCGAGATGGATGCAGAAAGCTGTTATCCTCGGATCGCTTCGTGTTCTCAAGACACACGAGGGTTTCGCCGGCCTGTCGTTGTGATTTCATCGTGCCCAGTGACCGGCGCTAGTGCCATATAAAAATCCAAGCACAGGTAAGAGGCACAACTTCGCGCCTCAGTGATTTGGCAACACTGCATTTACTCTCAATGAATCGGTAGGTGCCTTTCGCCGGCCGACATTTGCAAACTGTTAAACACACCAGAGCTGCGATAGAGGAACAATCTTGGGGGTTGCCTGAAAATAGCCTTGTTCATAAAGCGGGCAGCGAATCGTAAACAGGCAGGGCCACCTGAACCATTTCCATGACGTTGCGCAATCTACTTGACTGAGTAGTAGTGGATGCCTCCCTTCAGTGGCGGAGTCGCAACCGTCTCACACCCTGCCCCCGGAGAAACTACGGAGACCAGCAATTCTAGGAATTCATATAACGCTCTCGATCGCACGTTCAAATAGCGAAGCTTTGGTGTAGAGATTCAAGATTCAATCGAAAATATTAAAGTTTGAAAATGGTTCTATTTTTATAAAAATGAGTATCTGTATGTTTTTGGGCCGCTGAATTCGAATTTGGTATCAGAATTCCAAAATCAAATGGCCGATACCAAAATTTGAAAGTCGTTGAATTTTCATGAAAATGAGTATTTGTAAGTTTTCGAGGTCGCCGAATCCGAATTTAATATCAGGCTTCACGAATTCAAAAATAGTGGATCTAATATCGCATATAAAAATTTTTTCAAATAGCGGAAATTTTATGATAATAAGTATTAATACGCTTTGAATGACGCTGAATACAAATTTCGTACTAAGATTTCAAAACTTCAAAATTCTAGATATTGTTTGGGGCCGCGAAATCGAAGTGTGAAAATAAATTTTTTAAACGGTTCAGTTGAAAATTAATCAGTATTACTTAAAATTTCAAGTTCTTCTTTTCTTGTTGAGAATTAATTTTCTTGACTAAAAATGTAACTGCTTGGTTAAAAGTTATTCCGTTTTGGTTGAGGATTAAAGTGTTTTGTTCGAAATTTGTCGTTTTTTAGTTGAATTCAACTGTTTTTGTTTTCAAATTGAAATCTTTTTTGGTTGAAATACTACCTATTACATATTTCATTAAGAATTCATTTTTTGCAGAAAAAATCAACTACTTTGTTTAAAGTTGAACTACATTGCAAAAAATTAATTTTTCGGTTGAACATACATATTTATTGTATGTGGAAAATTCAACTATAGTGTACTGTTTTGTTAAATATTCATTTTTTTGTTTTAAACTTACACTATTCATTTGAAAATGTGACTATTTTGTTTGAAATTACATTTTTTTTTTAGTTAACTTTTTTATCCGAAAAGTCAATTATTCCACTTTTGCTTGAAAATTCATCCCTCACAAGTTTATGATTAAAACATTTTGGTTGTAAATTAACCCTATTTTGAAAAATTCGTCGTTTTGCTTATAATATTATTCTTGTTTCTTAAAAAATCATCATTTGGTTTGAGAATGCAACTATTTTGGCGAAAATTCGTCATTTTTCATTGGATGCAACTGGTTGATAATTATTTTTTTTACATTCTCATTCTAATGAGAAGGTATTGGTTTTATGTAAAATTTGACTTGGTCGGTTTTCATCAAATCTCCACGTTTTGAGACCCCCTGAGCCAGAAAAAAAGGTTTTTACCAAGGTGTCTGTCTGTAGTCTGTCTGTCTGTATGTCTGTCTGTCTGTCTGTAGGCATGATAGCTTTCGAAAAAATGATCAGATTGGGTTGTGCCTCGACACACTTTTTAAGGGCCTAAAAAGAAAGAACAAGTTCGTTAACCAACTATTTTGGATAAAAATTCAAAAAGTGAGCACATTTTGAAAATTTCTGAGACCATTTTTTTTTCAAAATTCAAAAATTCTATGTGCGGCTATTCACAGTCCTCCAAAACTCGAACAATTTATCCCAATGACTTTTTTGGATAAAAAGAAAATTACCGGAGTTATAGCATTTTCAAAATTACAAAAAACAAACGTAAATGACCATTTTATGCCGAAAAACGCACGATATGGAAATAAGTCAAGAGGAGGAAAATGTTTCTTTTTGAACACCCTACAATATTTTTTTAACACCTTTTTCAATTTTTTTAAAAACCAAAAATCCAAATTTTGATCACACAAAAAAATAATTAAAAATCAATAATTTCATTTTGCTGTCAAACTATGCAAGACACGACCAAAGATGAATGGAAAAAAATTATGCACCCAAAAATGATCTGCAAATTTGTCATTATTCACTTTTTGATATGATGCGTAGTTTTTATTTTATTCGTAAAAGACAGCATTGGAAATAGTAAAATCAAATTTTTAGACGAATAACATAAGCTACAAGAAAAATGACAGAGATAAAATTTGTTCATCCAAAGAAGAGGTACAAATTTGTTATAAAGCGTTTTCTAATAGGATGCGTAGTTTTTCTTTTATTCGTTGGCTGGTCGGGGAACGGCGCGTTCGCAACAACCGGATCGTCACGGCTAATTATAAAGTTGTTTTTGTCCTTGCGGACAAAGACATGAAGCGTCGGTAATCTGAGGTCGAGCGTGGTGAGGCGGCGAGCGGAGGAGCGACGGAGAGAAAAAACTCCGGGGTCCGATCAGCACATAGTAACAATACCTCGGGGTTCGGTGTCTCCTCGTCTGGTCGAGGAACTGGCGTTGTTTGGCCTGGCGGGGTACCCGGCGGTGACGGGGTAGGTCCCGGGCGGGCGGGTGAGCAGTCAGGCTCACCGGCGGCGCGAGGTGAGCAGGGAGTATCCGGGATCCGGAAATTTATAAAGCTGGCCGGCGCTGGTAGTTCCTCCGTCGGTGGGATGAGTAGTGCTTGCGGTCTTCGAGATGGTTCCTGTGTCGGTGGGACGCGTGGCACTCGTGGTCTTGAGTCGGGGTCGCGGCAGTCGACCACAGCCTTGTGTGCCCGCTTAACAGCCTCCAAAAGTGGGAAGGCGTAACGGGATCCTTCGAGAAACCGAGGTACCCGCAACGTCAAGGGTACCGTCCGCCTTGCACGCGGACGACGCTGACGTGGGTCCTTGGTCTCGGGGTGGCCGCGTCGTATGGCAAGCAGCTGCCACTCACCCTCCCGGAATAGAGCCTCGGCCTGTTCGGCGGCGCGGAGGGCTCCTGCCCTGTGCTGCTGACGCGCCGCTTCCCGTTCGGTGGCGCTCCTCGCTGTCGCGGCCCTCCTGGCCTGCTCTTGAAGATCGAGGACGGCGACCCTGGATGCACGGCCCTCCTGGACCGGTCGCCCGCTTTCCTCTGTCCCGCGTTGGCGGCGCGCCTCCTGCTCTGGTGGCGGCGGCGCTCCGCTACCTGATGTCCTCCTCGATGACGGATGCCCAGAGCTGCCCGCTGAAGGAGGCGGCGTCGGGTACGGGAAACGGGGAAAGTGCCGCGAGAACCTCCAGGCATGGAGTTCTTATTTTCTGTCGCACTTCCCAAATTTCCCCGTAAGTAGACACAGGGGTGAACACGGGGTTCACTAAAGCTCCAAATAATTGATTTGAAATAAAATATCGTCCGCACTTGTGTCACGGAAGGTATTTTATTTGGTAAATACCGGGCAATTATTTGGAAACAACACCTGTGACTTACTTGCTGTAACTGTAGATCCTGGTTGTCTGCGTTGAAGCTCCTTTCCCGTGTCCTGAGGATGATGAGTGACTGACCTGTCACTTTGTCCCGACCGAAGCGAGTCCGATGCTGCTCGTTGATGATCCTGCACGAACACGAAACAAACTAAGTTCCCTGAAGGCACTGGACTCTACCGTGAACTAGGTTGAGAAACGAAGACTGAAAAAGTTGAGTTGAGGTACTTGTGCAGCTACGATCTCGCAACGGAGTCGTAACCGAGCGGTGGGGATCGCCAGCCAGGCCCCGCGGCCACGCGCCTCCGCGCGTCGACTCTATTCTAACTTAAAATTAAAAGTTTTTAAATGATAATTAAAAATATTAAAAATTAAGGTAAAATTCTGAAAGTTTAAACATAGTCTTATATCTATCCTAACTTCAATTTCCTGAAGGAATTTTGAAGCTAGGGCGAACAGAACGGTAGTTCGATCTCTAGGCCATTTGTTATTATTAATTAATTGAAATAATGGTAAAAATAGGATAATCTACAAGGAGCCCGATCTACTACTACTACATGTGTACACGTACATCAATCGGATGTTTGTTATTTCTACTTGTCCGGAGGGGAGTTTGTTTAACGGGGTTTAATTATGATCTCATAAAAGGGGGTCTTTAAATTATTTGATTCGTGATTTTATCATAAACGGAATATTATTATTCCCCTTGATCGGTCGGTAAAGCTTCATATTTATTGCGACGAACAATGTTTAAGTAAAAAAATTAAAAATTGTTCGTCGAAAACGTGGTTGAGCTCCCCGGCTTGTACGGCCCGTACGTCAGAAAAGGAAGGATAGAGAGAGAGAGAGGAATAGAATAGGAAGGAAGCGCGCGTGGGTTGAGAGGTAGACGCGGGCGTACGTGACTTGGCTCGTTCCGAGATTTTGTAAACACGGCCTGGAGCACGTGTTGGCTGGCTGTTGTCACTTCGACCGGGAAAATTTTCCGGCCATTACCGGTCCACTGAGGACAATACGAAAGGACTCTTACAAAAGGAGGGTAGGCAAACTCGTCGTTTCGAATCTCGGGAATCAGCAATTTGTCACGTAGGACCTTCACTCAAGTTTTCCTATAGAAAGCTTGAGTGAAAGATCACGTAGACCAAGTGCTTGGATTTCCGAGGTTCTCAATTTGTATGTTTGACACACAACACGTCATAGCCAACCTAGGATGTTTGGCGGGAGGGGTGGTAGGAGAGAGGAAGGAATCGCCGGCGTACAGAAGGAGTACTCCGTCGCTGCTGGAAAAGGAGAAAGGAGAGGGATTAGGAGCGGGGTTGGAGGCAGAAATCGGGGTCGTGCGTTGGAAACATTTGCCGGGTGTAGGCGGCAAAGGAACCTTGCGAGAGACGGGGACTAGGAAGTCGAACGGTTTGGGTGCAGCCGTCGAGGGCCAGCATCGAGGCTGGTTGCACGCACAAAAAATTAATACGTGCATGTGTCGATGTCGAAGTACATTGGGGTTATCATAAAAACAGTGATTGTTCATTATTAAACCTTAATTTATTTAAAAAAGGATATTGCAACATGATACAGATATGGGAATTGAATTAATCGCAGTCGAATTACAAAAAGGTTCAAAGTGGCAAAGCCGAATTGCTATACGTGTACTGTCTTGCACCTCTGACGCGGCTGAACGCCGACGTTGCCAAGAAGGAAAATTAGGAGGAAAACGCACATTACCAAAATTCTGGCAACGTCGCCTTTTCTCTAGACGAGAATGTCTGCCAGATGACGATTTCCCGTTAGGTCCAGGCTCCAACCTAATGCTTTGAATGTCACGAAAATTATGAGGGCCAATTTACCCTTTTCAGAAAAACGTGCTTCGAGCTCTGTAGCCTGGCTTAAAGAAACAACGTCGTACAATTTTTTCGATCATTCGATGGACTTTAGCGCGAGAAACTAGAAAGTGAAAATTTTAGAGAATCCTTAAAATCTGTTCAGTGTTAGCGCCTCGAGGGTTGAAGGGTTCTGGCTCGTCGTAACTATTGGAGAAATCAAACGGCCCGACGATGGAGAAAAAGAGAGAGTTCAGTCGTCAATAATACTTGTTTATTAGATTTTTTATTTGTCAATAAAAAATCATCCAGTGTCATAATTTTCCTTGAATTGTCGCAAAACCTATATACCAATAATAACATTGTTTAATGTTCATAAATTCCCTTAAATCCAATTAAAATTTGTATTTTTGACTTAAAAATTCACCTGTTTCAGTAGAATTTTCATTTTTCTTGGACAATGCAACTGCGTGGTTGGAAATTTAACAATATTGTTAAAAGTCATACTTTTTGGTTGAAAATTCGACTATTTGGCAGAAAAATTTGATTAATTTTTTTAAGTGTTTTTTAATTTAACTGTTTAAAAGAAATATTTCATCTTTCTTGAATAAAAATGCAACTGTTCGATTTAAGATTAAATAATTTTGTTGAAAATTCAACTATTTCGTAGAAAATTTATTGTTTGTTTAAAATTCATATTTTCGTGTAAAAAAATGAACTGAAAGCTTTTCTGGATAAAAGAGAGAATTCAATCAGTTTGTTTAAAATTTATTCATTTTGGTTGAAAAAATTTGTCTTGTTAGATGTAAAATTTAATTTTGTTTGTAGAAACTTATTTCGTGTTAAAAAATACATATTTTGGCTGAAAGTCTAACTATTTTGTTGAAAATTAATCTTTTTAAATTGAAAATTCAACTACTTGGGTAAAAGTTAAATTACAGTGTTAAAAATTTATTTTTTTGATTGAAGGTTTTAGAAACGGAATAATATAGTATTTCAGATATAAATTTCAAATTTGCAAATTTATTAATTTATTTCAAAAAAAAAAGGTCTTGAGAGTTTATAAAAGTCTTTGGTTAAAAATTCAGCTGTTTGGTGGAAAAATAATTTTTTGTTGAAGTCATATTTTTTGTTTGTGAATTCAATTTTTGTAGAGAAAATTCGTCTTTTTGGTTTGAAAAACTTTTTTTGTATGAAATTTCATGCTTTTTGATTGAAATATAAACTATGAAACTTTTTGTTGTGCATTAATATTTTAAGGTTGAAAATTCAACTATTATGTTAAAACTTTAATTATTTTTTTGAAAATTCGAATATTTTGTTAAGAGCCATGCTACATAGTAAAAAAGATATTTTTTTGTTTAAGATAAATCAATGAATTTGAAATCATTTCAATATATTGATCGAATTTAATTTAAAAAGTCTAGAATATTCTCATTCTTCTTAACTTTGTTTTAGCAATTAGAAGGTGATTCTTTCATATTGAGGCAGGCTTACATCACGTTTACAGTTTCACAATATGGCCTTCTTCTTATTTCAATAGAGATAAGAATGGTACACCATATCGTCGTTTTATTAAACTTTTCTATTTTTCCAGTTTTCCACGTTTTCAACTTATTTTAAATTATTATATAGAGTCCAAATAAATTTATTTGTTAGCATCAAGCAAATCAAGCAAAAACGTAATTATCAGTTTCCAAGAATTTTTTACTAGCTATTGCTAGTAGAATTAGGCAAGGCGTCCGAGAACTTCATTTTGAAAATTTTCTGATTTTTTGTTGTCTTAATTTTCCATTTCCTTAACATTCCAATACCAGCATTTTAATCTTGAAATACTTTTAACACAGAATCTACAAATTTAAAATTTGAAAATTTGAATATTTATTTCAAACAAAAAAAAATTATTTTCTACTATAAAAGATGTCTGTTAACAAAATCATTAAATTCAAAATATGAATTTTTAACCAAGAAATAAGTTTCTACGAAAAAAATTGAATTTGCAATCCAAAAAGACCAGTTTTTACCCAAAATGGATGATTTTTTAAAAAAATTGTTGAATTCTCTACCCAATAGTTGTATTTTTATCAAAGAAACATTAAATTTCTCTTAAAACGGATAAATTTGCAATTAAAACAAAAACAGCCAAAAAATTCAAAAAAATAGTTGAATTGTCATCCAGAAAAGATTTCAGTTCATTTCTTACTGCCAAAATATGAATTGGAAACTAAAAGTAAATTTTCTGCGAAATAGTTCAATTTTCAACAAAACAGGAGAATTTTCAACCAAAAGTAATTTATAGATAGAATAAGTATAGTTTCTTTTAATCGTAAAACTAAGATTAAAAATAAGAAAATTAAATTTATTAAAAAACGACAGAAGCTACAATAAAATTTTATTTAATAAAATTTTTCGCCTATATTAAATCTAAAAATTTGTTCAGAACCACCTTGCGCTAAGACGCATATTTTTAGATTGAATCGTAAAAAATAACATTTAAAATAATGACACAATGATCTCACTGTCGGAAAATAGGTTTCTAAAAGTCACAGAGTTTGCGATATTTTTTCACCAGAAACAGTTACACCTGTTCTTGTCTACAATGAGAGTTATTATTAGCACCGCTTTCCTGACCATAGCAATTGTACTTAATTATATTGGTAAGTTAAAAATTGAATAATTTGGCGAGAAAGTAATTTTTGCTTGAAAGTTAACGTTTTTTGTTGAAAATTCATTTTTTTGTAGAAGATTTAACTATTTTGAAAATTAGACTAATTGGTTAAAAAAGCATGTATTTTGTTGAAAATTCGTCTTTCTTTGTAGAAAATTTTGAAAATTCATTTATTTTGTCAGAAATTCATTAGATTGTTGAAAAATGTATTCTTTGTTGAAAATTCAAGTATTGAGCAGAAAATGTACTTTTGTTGTTGAAAAGTTGTGTATTTTGTGAAAATTTTTGGCTTTTTTTGGTTGTTGGAATTTCATCTATTTTGTAAAAAATTAAACTATTTGGAAAATTCCTCTACTTGGTTGGAAATTCCTGTTTTTTGTTTAAAATTTTACTTTTTTTTGCAGAAAATTGAACTATTCTCAATATTTAACTACTTGGTTGAAAATCCATATATTTGGTTGAAAATTCGTTCATCGCGGTACAAAATTAATCTTCTCGTTTGAAAACTCAATTATTTGTTTAGAAATTCAATAATTTGGCGAATAATTTATTTTTTGTAGAAAATTGGACTTTTTTGTAGAAAATTGAAACATTCTGAAAATTCCTCTACTTGGCTGGAAATTCCTGTTTTCTGTTGAAAATTCGACTTTTTTTTAGAAAAATTTAACTATCTTTTAAGTTCAACTACTTGGTTGGAAATTCATGTATTTTGTTGAAAATTCGTCTTTCGCGATAAAAAAATTGATTTTTTCGACTGAAAATTCAATTATTTGGTTAGAAATTTAATAATTTGGTCAAAAATGTATTTTTTTTACTCGCCTTTCTCGGTGGAAAATTTTGAAAATTCATTTAACTGGTCAGAAAATCAACAAAGTGTTGAAAAATTTATTCTTTGTTGAAAATAAGAGTATTGAAAAGAAAATTTAATTCTTTTGTCGAAAACTAATGTATTTTGTTGATAATTCATGTTTTTTGCTGAAAATTCAACTTTTTTTGTAGAAAATTGAACTATTTTTGAAATTCAACTACTTGGTTGGAAATTCACGTTTTTCGTTGAAAATTCGTCTTTCTCATTAGGAAATTCCTCTTTTCGGTTAAAAATTCAACTATTTGGTCAAATGTTCATTAATTTGTTGCAAAACGTACTCTTTATTAAAAATTCAACTACTGAGCAACATATTTACTTTTATTGTTGAAAATTCATGTTTTTTCTGAAAATTCGACTTTTTTGTAGAAAATTTAACTATTCTTAAAATTCAACTAGGTAGAAAGTTAATCTTCTTGTTTGAAAATACAAATCTTTTTTTGAAAATTCAACTTGTATCATCAACATCAACTGTATCATCACACTACTCTGTGAAAAATTTTACGAATATGTTTTGAACTGAAAATTTCAGTAACTTTTTTATGAAATATTAAAATTTTTTTTGTTGAAAATTCGTTCTGTTTAACCTTATTTCCTTGAGTTGAAAATTTAATTCTTTGGTAAAAATTCAAATTGTTTGGTAGAAAATTGAACTATTTCGTTTGAATTAACTTTTTCTTTGCAAAATTCGTCCCTTTTTAGAAAATTTAATCATTTTTTTAAAAGTAATTTTCAAATTAAATGTGTAAGTATTCCATTTTTGGTTTAAAATTTATCTTTCTCATTTCGTCTTTTTCGGTACAAATTAAATATTCTTTGCGGAAGATTCATATTTTTGTTTGAAAATTTATCTATTCTATTTTTTATTTGAAATTCATCTTTCTTAGTTGAAAATTCAAGCATTTTATAAAAAGTTTGTTCTCCTTAACAGGAACAATAATCTTCTTGCTTGAGAATTAATCTCTTCTGTTGAAAATTCGATCTATTTGCTTGAAAATTATTTTAATGGATTAAAAATTTAACTATTCGATTTTCTATTGTAAATTAAACTCTTTTCGTTAAAATATTAACTATTTGGTTGGACATTGATATATTTTGTTAAAATTTCATCTTTTTCGGTAGTAAATTAATATTTTCGGTTGAAAATGTATGATTTTGTTTGAAAATTAAGCTACTGTGTGGTAGAAAATTTGACTAGTTGAATGAAAATTACCTTGAATTGTTATTTTTCAAATGGAGTAATTTCAGCATTTTGGAGTAATCCGTCTTTTCAAGTATTTTGTTAAAGTCATATTTTTTCGTCAAAAACTCAACTGTTTTGTTGAACATTCGTCTACCTCGTCAGAAAATTCGGCCATTTATTTGAAAATTAATATTTTATTTCAATCTGAAATGTTATTGTTCTATTTTGTTTATAAAAGATTTTATATTCCAAATGTTACAAGATTAAGAAACTGGTCTTCGAATAGCAATGGCCAGGCAAAAATCAGGGAATTTTGAGAATTAAGTTATACGATCCCCCTGAATCATAGCCATATATAGCGTATTACCCTATATTTATTGTCTAATTACGTAATTCCTTCAATAATGATTGGAATTCACCAAATTATGTTTCTTCTCATAGAATCAAGTTCACAGGGCGATCAAATAATTGAAGAAAATGGAGTGAGTCCATCGGCAAACCCTCCAATATCCATTCCCGCAGCCAGGCGTAAAGCCAGGTGGGAGGCTGCACATAACTTAGACCTTGAGAAGAGCGCAGCCGGTGTACAGATGACAGACAAGCAGGAATATTACAAGCGGTACTTGAACATTAGGCAGCAACTTGATCAGACGAAACCCGCTCGTCCGAAGGCCTCTTATCAGACAGCTGCTTCGCGCGTATCAAATCAGCACACGGCCGCTCAGTAGTCCCCTCAGCACCCACCAAATCCACAAGCAAGCGGACGATATCATGATTCGCTGGCATTGACATTGGCAACACCAGGCCAACAAAATCAGCAGCAAGCCGTTCAGCACCGAGCAAATCCACTAGCAAGGCAACAGGAACATGAGCCACTCGCGTTGACATTGGCAAGACCAAGTCAACAAAATCAGCAAGCAGCCATTCAGCACCAACCAAATCCGCTAGCAAGCCAACAGGAACATGATCCGCTTGCGATGACATTGGCAACACCAGGATACGGCAAGTCAGGATGAAGCTATTTTACAATGACGTTTGTGAACAGAAGTCGAATCAAAGTGTTGAATGCCAATAAAAATTATATTGAAAACTTATCCTACATTTCTGCCGACCCCTCCTCACCAGTTCTGCTTCCATTATCACCTAACCAGCCGCTTTTATTCCCTAGCAACACCATCAACGTCCTTAATCACTTGTACGTATACCATTAAGCCATTTCCCTTGCGGGGTAAGCGTGACACTACCCGATTCCGGGTAGTGTTTCTAGGTGGATAGTTTCTTGAAGTAAATAACTGCAAGTGTGAGCACACCACACCCACGAGCAATTATTCAGATTAGCCGACATGAGCCTAAAAAGAATGGTTTCGTGGCCTATTAAGACGGTAATTAAGTTGCTTGAATCCGCCTCTCCTAATTCTACCTTATCCGATGACATATTATTATCCTTATTATCTGATTATCCTCCTAGAAAAAAACTAATATTGATATTTAATCAAGATGTTAGGCTAAAAATGAAAATTACGGCTATGATAAACAATTAATTTAAAAAACATACAACGGTAACGGTTTTGTTACAGCAAAGTATTCAAATGAATAGAATTGGAAAGATTAAGACACCCCGCAAATCCCGCTTTGAGACAATGACCCATTAGACCAGTGTGTGATCGCTGGCTAAGGACTCGACGCATGTATTCATATGAATTCACACGCATTCAATTCGCGCTGTCGCAATTCATCTAGATGAGTCTAAATTTGTTTAAACCTCTGAGGAACAGGATGATACAGGGTCATTACAAATTTGTGCAAGCACTGATCGGTAGTATACTTGACTAATCTTATAATTTAATCTATAAACTTAATAAAATAAACAGAGTCGACCTCAGAATACGTGTCAAATAAGGTATGAGATTAATGCGTAGTAATTAACATCAAGTGATTAATTAGTAGCTCTTGTGCATTTCATTAAGAGGGAAAACTGTGTGAAAAATAAAAAAATTTCACAAAAGGTAATAAAAACAGAAGGAAATTCGAAGAGGAAATGTTCAAGATCTAAATATGAGAGTTTACCGGTAAGTGATTTCAAGAGTTCGGTTATGAGTATTGTACAAATATTTAAGATCCATCGTTACTTTAAGGGAAGCAGTAATAGTACTATGTTTCGCCCGAAAACCTGATTGCATCAGGTCAGTGGCCTTGGATATTTCAAGAAATTTGGAAAGTTGCAGGTGAACAATTTTGTCAAGTGGTTTGAACAGTGCATGTCACGTACGATAAAAATAACACTTTTCTTTCATGCATATAACTCCCGGTAAAAGTTGCCTAAACTTCCGAGGTTATAACAAATAGAAATTTTGAGTAATTCGAATTTCCGTGGGGGGGGGGGGCTTCCCCTAAACTGAAGGAAGGGCGAGAGACTCGTCTTTCCGGTAATTTTATTTGATTGTGGGTTGGTACCCTTACTCCCGAACTGGGAGTTGTTGCTCCTTGAAAATCTTACTTAAATAAGACAAAGTGACAGGCGAGGCCAAGAAAAGCGTATCAGCTGTTTAGCTCATTGAAAGTTTTATATTTTGATTTCCTAATTCGTTTTCACACCATTTAAAAATCCTCAAAACTAACAATAAAAGTACAATCGAAACGATACATTGCTTACCGTTGTGTTTGGTCTTAAGTCTACCGCTGGAGAGTAGAAAAGCGATAGAAGGAGAACAAACGTTTACGGAGAACAACATTTTACGTTAATTATTTGTCAATAATTAACTCTAGTCCCTTGAATTCGCGCTATGCACTGATCACACGCGAGTACTTCCGAATACGCTTTTATGAGAAATAGACAGGGTGTCTATTTTCCATAAAAGTGAATTATAGTCTTTACGACAAGATCACTCCTTTTCGTTTTGAGATTCAAAAAGGGGTGATTCCTTCTGGACTAATCTCAATTTTGTTTTTACACAGGTAGGATCGGACACGACGTACTATGACACTCGCGTTACGGACCTGCCTCCCGCCGGACGAAGTTTCGATTTGAATTCTACGTCCGGATTGAAGGAATCTAATTTTCCCGATCAATCCATCGATCCCGGCAGTCCGCCTACTTTTTTGTACCGAAAATATGAACAATTTTCGTTGACCCGGAAAGAAGCATGGCTTATGGGCTAGATTGCCCAATGACAGAAAATTACTTCGATTATCTTAATCCCGAATCGGCGGGTCCTCAAAGCGGCGAAAGGGGGTAAGTTCAAATCTATTTTACTGAAAATTAATCATTTCTAGTTAAAAATTAAATTATTCGTCTGTAAATTGGTATTTTTCGTTGAAAATTTGTCCTTTTGGTTAAGAATTCATCTTGGTGGGTTGAAAGTTAACCCACTTTACCAAAGGTCAGAAATGTAACTATTTTATTGAAATTGCGTTGTTGTTGTTGTTGGAATACCAACTATCTAATTTTTCGTGGAGAATTCGTCCTTTTGATTTAATTCTCCGACCGTTTCGATTTTAAATAAAAATATTTTTATTCGTAATATCAGCTATTACATTTTCCATTTATAATTTATTTATTTATTTTTTTTTTTTGAAAACTTGACGGGGTTGTCGGAAATTTGTTTCTTTATATTGAAATTCATTTTTTTTTTCTGGGACGTAATTCCTTGTAATAGGAATTCAAACATTTAAGTTTTGCTTAAATTGTTGGTGGAAATTTAATCTTGGTTGAAAATTTATTTATTTTTTGTAAGTTTCTGTTTTTTTTTATTGGCAGAAAGTTGATTTCCTTGGTTAAAATAGTAATTATCAAATTTTTCGTTGAGAACTCAAATTTTCTAGTTGAAAATTCAAATCCTTGAGTAAGGTTGACCTACTTTATTAAACATTGATTCTTTGGTTACAGAATGGCAGATTTATCATTTTAGTTGAAAATTCCTCTTTTCGCTTCGAAATTCTGCTATTCAGTTCAAATCTATTTTACTGAAAATTAATCATTTCTAGTTAAAAATTAAATTATTCGTCTGTAAATTGGTATATTTTGATGAAAATTTATCCTTTTCGATAGAAATTTAATCTTCTTGGTTAGAAATTATAATATTTCGTTGAGAATTTACTTTTTTTAAATTCATGTAATCGGTTAAAAATTAATTTTTTAGATTGAAGATTCACCTTAACTATTCAATTTTTTTTGTGTGGAAAATTTACCTTTCTCGATAGTAATGTAATATTTCTCATTAGAAAATGATCTGTTTGGTAAAAAAAAAATTAAACTATTCTATTTTTTGATAAGAATTGATTTCTCTCATTGAAAAAAACAACCTATTTAGTTGAAAATTCGTTTTTTTTTGTCGATAGAAAATTCATCTATTGGATTGAAAATTCCAATATTTGGTTAAAATTTCATATTTTTGGTTGGAAATAAATTAATTTTGCTGAAAACTCGTTTTTTTAAAATTTAATTTCCTGATCTTTTTGGTTGAAAATGAGATTTTTCTTATTTAGAAATAATTTTTTCAACTGGACATATAACTTCTATTTTTTGTCGAAAATTTATCTGTTTTGATAGAAATTTAATCTTCTCTCAGTTGAAAATTCAACTATGTTGTTGAAAATCAACCTTTTTCTTGAAAATTAATATTTTCTGTAGGTTGAAAATTTTAGCATTTTCTTTAAAAATTTAGTTGGCTGAAAATAATCTTTGTTTGTGTCTAACTATTCTGTTTTAAGTTTTTAGTTGATCGTTGAACTTTTGTTTTGGTTAAAAATTCATTCCTTGATTACGAACTTGACTATTTTTTGAATATTCTATTTTTTTGTGAAATGTTTATTTTCTGTTTAGAATTGTAAGTATTTCATTCTTGATTGAAAATTTAACCTTTTCAGTGAAAATGCAGCCGTTATTTTGGTAAAAATTTATCGTTCTTTAGCTGAAAATTTAACTGTTTAGCCGAGAGTTTTTTTTTGTTTAAAATTAATTTTTCGTTGAGAATTCGTCTTTTTGTCGAACATTCCAATTTTCGTGTTGAAAATTCAACTATTTTTGGTTAAAGTTTTGGTTGCAAACTCAACTGTTTTGTTGAACATTCGCCTACTTCGACAGAAAATTCGACCCTTTGGATTTAAGATTCTCGGTTTTATTAGGAGTTAAACTGCCTTCCAAAAGATTTAATTCTTTCGTTGGGAATGCAACTGTTTTCAGTTAAAGTTCAATCTTTTCCGTTTAAAATTCGATTATTTAGTTGAAAATTCATCTTGTAGGTTGCAAACTCAACAATTTGGTTAAAAATGAACTTATCCGTTGACAATTTCATTATTTCATTGCAAATAAACCTAAATCAGCTAAGTTATACACAGCAAAAAAAAATTGAATCTCAAAAGTTTCATTAACTGTTTTTAACCCTGAGAAAAAGAGAAACCTTGAATATTGTCTATGGTAGCATCGTCATGTTTCACCGTGATAAAATGAACTCTGCCCAGAAATAAACTTTCTTCTATAAAATCAGATTTTAGGGGTGGCGCAAAGACTATGAAGTTTTCTATTGATTTAACATAAATCTAATATTTAAACGCGATAATATATTAGAAATGATTTCGTGTTCCAGTGTGTTGTCTAAAATTTTCCAGAGAGTAAGAATCAATTATAAATTTTTAGTTGGGGACTAATCCCATTGAAACTTGACTGATAATTAAACCAATTTCTTCAAAATTTATTCTGTGGTTGAGAAGTTACAATTTTAGTTATAAATTTTTCTCCTCCTCAGTATGAAAAAGAAAAATGAAATCGTTCGTGTAATAATTTTGAGCAATTTCGTTTCACTTTTATTCTTTTCTCTCAATTGTAATTCTTTTCGTTCCGAAAGTCGGCTTGCAGGCTCGTTCCTCTGGAGCTCGGAATGCGACGTAGGCATTGCGATAATGCGCTCTCGGGTTACGAGCGAACAAAGCAAGACTTTGAATATAATAAGTAGGATAAGGGAATTTTTGTGTCCTATAAATGAAACTTTTTAACTATAACTCTTTCAATTTTAAAATTCACTCGTTGATTCCTTAATTTGGAGCATTGAAAATGATAACATGGATTTTTATGTTTGGAACTGAATCTGGATCTTTGGATACTGCAATTGATAAAAGTTAAAAATTATAAATTTTTCAGTTTAAAAGCAGTCAATTTAAAATTGGTCAATTGAAAAGTGTTCGTATAATACTATCAATTTTTATACGTGTAGGTTATTGCGCACATGAATACAACATTTTTGACTTAAAACTGTTAAACTTCAATTTTAAAAGTTTAAAATCTAAGAATTCCACTTTGAGGGCTTAAATTTGCAGTTCATTTTTCATCCATTCAAATGGGAAAATGGTTAACCTTAGAGTTCGAACCTTTTAATTTCATTGATCGTGGAAAATGTTTGCGAACCGGGGGGGAAAAAAACGTAATTTTTTTTTTCTAATTAGAACGGATACCCTGATATTACAATTCAACAAATATAATAATTTTCATACTTATGTTAGATGGATAGGTGACTTTGACTTTTCAGTTAAAACTTTATATTTTCGTGTTGAAAGTCAACTGCATTGTAGAAAATTCTTCCTTCAGTCATCAAAATTCAAATAAAGTTTTCCTATTTTCCCCTTTTTCGTGAGGGAGTCAGCCCCAGAGCGAGAGTATACGGTCATTCCGGGAGCATTGGAACTCGGCTGGGGTGTCTTTCCACTGGACCTCCCCTCGGAGGTAGAGATAAGGAGGCCATACACGAGGGCAAAGTGGGTCCAAGAGTACACTTGGGATGAGGACAAGTCCCGGTATTTGACCCGGGGATACTGGGCTCTGGTGAGAACACCTTCCCTTAGTTTTTTGTTTTTTAGGGAAATTGACTCGCGCGGTGGTTGATTCCCCTATCTCCCTAAATATATATATTCTTTCTTCTCTCTTTTTTTTTAATGCAAGGCACGTGCAAGGGCACGTATGGCCCAATGTGATCGTAGATTCATGGTGAGTGCTGCCCCCGGCGCTTGGGTTGCAGGTCGCCGATCGGAAGTACAAACTAGTCTGGGTCCAGCGGCACGACCGCACCGACGAGTGGGAGCCGAGAATGACGGCGCGCTGGACCATTGTAAGTTTTAGTATTACGCCCCATCTGTGCTTCAGAAGGCCCAAGTGTCCTTATGTGGATATTACCTTATTAACCGACCCCTTCCTCCCCCTTTTTTTATAGAGACTTGCCCCGGAGTTGACCCAGTGGTGGGTTCCGGTCGGCGAGCTAGGGCACCTCCTCCATTAGGGGGAGCAGGGCGTGAAGAGCAAGGTGACACGATGTGTTAAAATTAAGTAGTTTCCATTTGTTATTATTGTAAAATACATAATTTTATGATCCAAAATTGCCTATCCCTCTTTTCGAATGTAATTGTGTCTGATGCTATATGTCTAATATTATCCGTCGGTATTTTATTTTGGTTCAGATGACATTTTTGGGTTTCAGGGTAGTTTTCAGCAAGCCTCTATACTTTCCCATAACATTATACCAGACTCTGAAAAATGATTCAAAAAAAAAAAAAAAAAAAAAAAAAATTAAACAAAAAATTGATTTCTTCTCCTTTTCTTTTTGTATGTATTTTTTTGTTCATTTTATATGGGAAACTTCGAAAGTCAAAATCGACACCTGCCGAAATGAAAAAAAATTTAAAAAAAGAAGGCGCGGAATTATGTCACGGGACTTACGAGACCTTAAGGTGCTTTAACGGATTTTATAAGATTCCACAGGATTTCATCAGTCGTTACAATTTTTATAAATTCCACAGGCCAATGAGATTTTAGGTTATTTTAGGGCATCTCTCTTTCTCTCTCTCTCGATTAGTTCTCAGATTAATTATTAAAACCAAGGAGAATCTTAGTTGTTGCAGAGAAACGAGACCTTGTTTTTCGATAATTCGTACCTATGCACGCACGTAAGCACCCACACATACACACACACGCTCAAGTTATGCATTCTTTACTCTCCTAGGCTGGTTGTAGCGTCTGCGTAGGGAGTTGAATGATAGGTCTGGATGTCGTTGAACTGCTGTGCGGCGATGTTGCAGCTGCATTTCTAGGTAGCACGGCGGGTGGTTCTTCACAAGCAGAGTTGCTCATGCTTGTTGACGGGCCTAGGATTGTTGGCGGCGGCTCCGCTCTAAGGTAAGTTTCTCCGGAGCTCTCCATAGTTCGTTCAGGATCATCGTTGGTATGGCCATTGTCGAAGTTCTTCATAGAATCGCTACGGCTGCAATGAAACACCGTTTTGGCTGTAGTTCTGATGTGGTGACAGAACCAATAACAGCATGACCACACAGCGAGTAGAGCCACGCCGACGTAAGAGCCTTAGAACAGCGTTAGTTGTTTGACCTTCGCTTGACGCTGTATACTTGTTTCGTAAATTTGTCGCTCTGTTTCGTTCAAGGACTTCTCCCTTGCAGAAAAGGCCTCGTCCTTAACAGAGATATCTCCTGTGAAGGAACTTCTTTCTCGTTCCTCGGGCGCGAGGGCCCTATGTTCCTTTAGAAGTGGTGACAATTCCGTTAGGTTAAGATGTACGAGGGGCTCGTAGATAACTTCTATGGATCCGGCTTTGTTTGCCGATCCATAGAATGTCCTATCGTATGTTTTCAGTTGGCATCCAGGTGCGACCTGGATTATGCCGATCCTACTCAAGTCGATCAGAATTTTGGGTTGATCAGGGCATCTTAGTTCAGCGGAGAGGGGTCGAACTAGAGAATAGAGCCATCCGCTTAGAGAGTCGATCGGAATCCATTCCGATTCCGCGTCGTAGGTCACTCGAACGTCGCATCTACGGAATGTTGCTGTCGAAGGATTCAGCAGCAGCTCGCTCTCGCACGATGGATACCTCATGTTCTCGTTCACAGGTAAGTTGTTATTGCAAATCATGTAATAGGAAGTCCTTTTACATGATTTTACATGTTGACGGTTCAGCAAGACATGCGTCCTCTGGGATTCTCCCACGGCAATGTGAGAAAATTTCGGTAGGACGCAAGCGCTTCCTGAATTGTTTGTCAATGTTGATTAGAACACTGGTACCGGATGCAACTTGTACATCAGGTAGTTGGTGTACCCGTAGTTGGTGGTCCTGGGATTGGAAATTCAATTTCGGAATGATGGTCCTGCACATCTCGATAAACTGGTTCCAGCTGTTCGGACGTCAAAAGGGAAAGATGCATTTTTCCTTGACGAGATGTGTGGATGACTTCCAGGATCCGTCTGGCAGAGCGAATATAGTCCTCAAGGCTGGATTCCACTGCCTTAAGCACGTGAGTCAATGCGTCAACGTGCTTAAGCTCTGCGACTAACCTCGTAAGGTTTTCTAGTTTTAAGTTACTTAGGGACATTTCGGCTTCGTTCCGAGCGATTCTATCCTTATCATTTTTGGAGAGTTCGTGTGGTTCTTCTAGCTGAGCTCTCACTAAGTGAGTTTGCTTGCCAACCAGATATGACAAGTCGTTCCGAGCCTGATTGAGTTCCGCAATCTCAGCTTCGATGGCTTCGCCGTCTATGTATGTCATAAGGCCGGCTATAGGTCCAATAAGTCCTCCTAGAAATCCTAGCAATGGAGGAGCTCGTCGGCTTCTCATCCCGATGGGTAGGCTTCGAAGAATGGTCTTATTGGTACGTTCCTCCATTTCTGCTGCATGTCTGGACACTTCCTTCCTCAGACTTTCGGCTACCAGGAACTTGGCGTCGAGACCATAGTCAGTGATTGTCTGCAAGCAGGATAGGCCGAATCCTGGCATGCACAGGTCGGACAGGCGCTTGAATCGTTGTTCGTACGTATCCAAAGGCCGCGAATCTTGATAAGTAAGTAAGTGTGTGGTAAGTTAGTAAGTAAGTAAGTGAGGTAAGTGTGCAAATTTATTCATTTATATTTATAACCATATATTTATTCCTTAACTATAAACTATGAATTTGCACCATGAAGCTCCAGACAAAACATGTCAATCGCACTAATTGAATATGTGCAAAATACCGAAGCAAAGCATAATATGAGAACCCGGATACAATTTTTCTCCTGAGAGTGGGGAGGCCCTCTGCCGCATGATTTTCACCGACGTTGACGAAGGCCCCCACCCTCAGGAGATAGAAATTACACCCCCGTATTGCAACCTGACCAATTGGATTTGAGCCTCATTGCATGTGACGCACATAAATACCAATTATTGGTATCTTTCACGCTAGTATCTATTTTGCTTCCGCTTCCAGTCACACGTAAAGTGCCGAGTAAAATTGTTACCTTCTTCTGCGGATGATAATATTTAGAAACATTTTCCAAAAACTGTGAAGTGAATTGCTAAAAACAATAATTTCTACCTTCTTCTCCCAGATAACATTTAAAAACGTTCTACAAGTAACGTGAAGTGAAGTGAAGTGATGAGGACACTTTCTACTTTATTCTACACGTAGTAACATTCGAAAATGTTATGCAGAGCGCAACAAATGATGAACATGTGTGAGGTAAGTGGTTATGTATGCTAAAGCATTTACTTATTCATTTATTTAAAAAATGATCACGTTTTTGTTGTTCCTGGATTATTAAAATATTTTCAGAGTTTTGTCCAAAAATTCTGCCATGGGGTAAATATGATGAAGGCGGATGATATAGTATTCGAAGCGAAGAAAGATCTTCAGCTGGTACATTTTGGGGAATGTTACTGGAAGAAACACAGAAGGGAAAGGAAAGAATATGAGTGTAGCAACAAAATGCGGGGAATTTCTTGATTATTGATTGCCCACTGAGAAACAGTTCATGATAATAATGGTACTATTCCCTTGAAAGCAGTGTTGAAGCCAAAAAATTTAGATAATATTCTCGCTGCTACACGAAAAATTTCTGGGTATGACTCTTCACCAAAAATGTTTAATGTCCCCAGTCTCGCAATGCACATGGGAACGCATTTAAAGGATATCTGTGATCTCCTCGGAGTTTTAATATTAAAGTAAAGTTCCGGGTTCACGGTTGAGACCCAAGAAGGACAAGATTTGCAAGAAAAAAGATACAATAAGCCACTGCTTGTTCAACTAGTAAGTGATGAAAACAAATTTAGAGATGAAACATTGAAAATTGCCAAGGAATGTGAAGAAAAGTTTGTGGATTGGATGGATGATGCTGCAACATATTAAACGTTCGTGCAATGTACATTAGCATTATTGATTCTATTTAATCGAAGACTGGTAGCGAAAAAAAGACTGATGGTAATGTACAATATTTGAAAATTGAGGACCATGAGAAAGAAAAAACCTCAAATTTCACAGACTTGGAAAGTGCACTGTCAGCTACGTAAAATGTTTTAACAAAGCAACATGAACGAGTTGAGCATAGTGGAAAAGGGACAAAATCTGTGGTGATTTTAGTGCCACAATTATTGCAGAAATTGATGAAAATCTTATGCGGCAAAGGAAAAAATATATCACCTTCGAAAATGAATACGTCTTTGCTCTACCTGATAGTAAAGTTAAATGGAGGCAAAGTGATGTGGCGATTCGCTTTTTGACTAAAAGAATGAACTTCAAGTATCCAGAAGCGATTTTTAGCAACAAATTAAGGGAGCAAATCGCTACAGTGTCACGTGAGGTCTCCGTCATTTTAGATGATCGACGTAGCAATCAAGTATACTAACTGAGAGTCAACGACCCTCCAGCATGGTGGTCCATGAATGACATGGAAGGTCATGTGAGGTTACCGCCATTTTAGATGATCTATGTAGAAAAATAACCAATGCCGCACAGAATTGAAATTTCTATTTCCACGCACTATGTCAATTATATGACTGATCTACTACCGGTTTAATGATCCAATAGTATGTTCATTAATTTAAGAATTATTTCTAGTACCTCGACATTCCCATCAATTATATAATACTATGAGGATTCAATCTAGTATTAACGACTGAGACATTTCAATCACTCATTATATGCTCTGGCATTTTCAATTAAGTGATACAATACCGTTATCTCTGCATAAATTTTGAAATATTACTACATTTGATTCAAGTATCAGTACCAGACATTTTAATTACGTGACAAACTACCCTTAATTTTTAACTCGATTATTAAATACTACCACAAATTTATCGCGTTAAGGTCGCCGCCATTTCGGAAAATTGTACGTGGTTGAATTTCACTCCCAAACAAGCCAGTCCCTTAGATTTAAAGTTCATCCACCATCGACTCCAAAATTATTAGTCCGGATTACCTAGCTAACCATTCTTCCACTACTGTCCCCACAACCCTGGATTTCACGGACAATACCCAGAGAATTTCACGAAGGCGAAACGGAGAGACATGCCTTTTGATTATTCCTTGCTCGATTAAAAATATAAAGTCAATGAGGCGTCCCGCCCAGGCAGAAATTCTTAGATTATTAAAAGGTCTTACGCCCAAACGGGTTATCAATTCTTGGCCAATTCAGTTTGACTCAGCATCGTCAATTTGAAAAAATGTTGCACAGTGCACGGAAAGCATGCCAATGGCCGAACACAGAATGAACGCCAACGACGCGGACTACAATTTTTGGCGTGCAGGCCATAGGTTGCGCACACAGACACGCAACTACGCTTAGCGAAAAATGCGTGAACGCGCCTTCACATCAACGTCCTACAGTGACTCGTTATTTTATCTAGTGCGTTCACTCGTCCAGTCCATAGTCTGTGGCGAATCACGTTGTTAACCTGCGCCGCTGGCGCGACGCAGACGCTTGTCGGGCCCACCTACCGTACACATTGCGCGCCCAAAATTTTCGGCTGCTATTATTTTGACAGTTCAGAACATACAGCCGGTGCGGTGTCAAGTCACTCACTTTCCACGTGTTATTGTGTACCCTTCTTCCTTGCGAATGTTGTGACGTGCAGCAGTATTGTTTTGTGGAGTGTAGTCTTTCAGGAGGATCCACGACTACCCAGTCGTGAATTCGTGAATTTGATCGTGTGAGTGGTTTAGTGTGTTGGCCGGACAAACCGGCCCTGATAGTGTCTAGTAACAAATAAAAATATAGTTCGATGGCATTAGTGAATGTCTTCTTTTAAAAACATTACAAGTATCCCCCCCAGTCTGGTCACGGTTGGGAGCAGCGGAAAAGTACAAGTCCTAGGCCTCGAGGGGTTTGTTTTATGGCAACAGGTCATCCCTCTCGAAGCTATCACCCTTTGAAAGTTCAGAAATGGATTCTGTGCTCGACCAGGTATAATTTATTCATGAATTTTAGGTTGACGTTAAGTTGACTGGGCGTGATTAAATACTCCATTTGGGCGTAGTGTACAATATCACGTCACAAAACGTATGCAAAAAGAAAATTTTTTAATTTCAACTTCGGAGGGCGAATCTCACGCGAGTAGTACGATATATATGAATGACTTTTTTCAGGTTAGTCGACAAAAGAAGTACATTTGGTTGAGGAAAACTTCGCAAGACTCATAAAAAATGAAAATTATACGTCTTCCGCTGACATGAAATCTTTCATTGAAAAAATAGGAGTTAATAGGAGTGTTCAACAAATTAGATCCAAGGTACAACATTTAATTTGGGAAAAACACCAAATAGAACTTCAGACCTCTTGTGGATCTTCGGAGCGATTCCCAACCGATTTCAACGATATGGATCAGCTGACTGATCAGCTATTAAAATATAAGTTTAGATATGATTTTGTGGTAATACTTTTGAATCCGTGAAATTGAAAAAAACGCCGCCAAAGACTTGTAATTAACCCGGGCGATTCACGTTTTCTCCATAAAATTGCAAAAAAAAAACAGCGCTACGATTGGTATTTTGTGCCTAAATGTAAGAAAACCTCTGTCAAGAATCAATGTACAGTACATTGTTGTGAAGATCATTTCAACAATGAGTAAACAATTTTATTTTAAATAGAAAAATATGATACATACTTTTTTAAACATAAAACCCGCAATTGGCGTATTTTCAGACTGAAACTCAAGTTGAACTTAAATAGCAGGATATTCTTCTTTTTACTGTAAACTACTGTTTTTAAATGAACCCACTGCTTCTACTTGTGATTGCGGTTTTATTCAAATCTGGTATGTTCTGCATTGGTTTTTATTGGAAATTACAATTCAACGAAACTAATACGAATGCCGCAACAATCAATCAATAATTTATGCAACATTTGCCGCATCTATTTTTGTATATAATAGGAGGTTACAAAGAATTGTTGAACCATCTAAATGCTGACCCTGTAGCACTTGCTACCAGCGACCTAATACAGAGTCCTTAAATAACTTTTCGTTTTAAGAATCAATTTAAATAACTCACGTTTTTGCCACTCAAATAATTAACCTTTGTAAATATATTTTTCATGATTTAAGTGCATCAAAGTTTAGGATTCCGTTGTCTTGGAGCAAATCCTTCCCAACAACTCAAAGTATTTCCTCCCTTCCTCCCTTCTTTTTATTTCTAGAGTGTTTCGTGTTATTAGTGTGTTTATCCACGGCATGTCTCTTTTGTGTTGGTTTTGGATTCTCCTATCTTGTTGTTTTTTTATTTCTTCTCTGTAGTTCTTTTGCTTGGGTGTTGACATTTATTTGCAGTTTTTGGTGGAATCGTTTTGCTTTTCCCGCGAATTCCAAACTAGGTTAGGTTAGGTTAGGTTTAATACGGGCGGGAAATCCATTAGAGAACTCCCCTGGCGCTCAAGCTATAAAGCCTATTGTGCCACACCCTTACTTCTTCACTCTCAGCAGTTGACCCCAGACCTCTTGACGAAGCCTAGTATGTCGACCACCGATCGCGTTTCGATTTCCTCTGTTTCCATAAAATGGACACCGAGGGTCTGTTGCCTGAGCCTAGCTAATGCCGGGCACTGACATAATACATGCAGGGATGTTTCGTCATCCCTGCCGCACCTCCTGCACTCTGTCGTGGGGCTATACCCCATTTTGTGCATATGATAGTTCAAGTTATTGTGCCCTGTCAGGGTCCGTACCGCTGTCCTTATGTCTTTCTTGGGTAATCTTAGGATTTCCCTGGCTCTGTCCATCCTATAGGTATACCCCTGGATGGATTTCGCCTGACGACAACCCTTGGTTTGTTCCCAGTATTCCCTGTGTTTTGTTCGGATCCAGTTTTTAATAGCCATCCCGACACTGCAAGACGCTATTCTCAGTACCGGTTCCGGTCCTACGAATTCGCCTGCTGCGCCGCACTTTGCCAACTGGTCCGCCTTTTCGTTGCCCTTGATCCCTATGTGGCCAGGGACCCATATAAGAGCAACTTTGTTTCTTTCTGCAAGTTGGTTTAATGCCTTTTTGAATTCCCAAAGTGTCGCTTGGCTGTCCGAACAGATCGTGATCTGTCTGCCAGCAGCGTTTTCCTCTATTAGTAGTTCAGAACAGCGAAGGACGGCCAGGACCTCCGCTTGAAAGACAGTAGCATGTCGCCCAAGTGTGATCCCTATCCCTTTCCCTCACTTACTGTCATAAATTCCTGCTCCTGACCCGCCCTCTTCCCTGGAGCCATCCGTATACCAGATTTCCCCCTGGAGGAGCGGGTTACCGTTTTCTTTCCACAGATCCCTACTTGGGATACAGACGCGGAAAGCTCCGGCAAAGTTGAAGCGTTTTGTTATTTTATCTTGCCTCGTCTGTAGAATCGGCAGTGTACTGACATCACTCGGGAGTCTAGTGTGTTTAGTCCCCGGAGTCAATCTATTTTCTCTTGTCAGGCGGCCCATCGCATGAGCCGCTCTGGCGGTTATCGCGACATGTAGGGGTTCCTCACAGAGCATGAATCCTATCGCCGCTGCAGGCGCAGTCCCCATTGCTCCAGTCAAACCCCTAAATGCTAGAGTGTGTAATCTTCGCAGCCTGTCCTGCATTGTTTTATATTCCGCTCGTGGCCACCAGCCACGGCCGCATGTAGGAGCCTGGGTTTTAAGACAGCAGAGTAGAGCCATGCAAGCATTTTAGGCCCTAACCCCCACGTCAACCCAAAGGCTCTCCTGCGCATCCAAAAAGTCATGACAAATTTCCTGCATTGGGTCTCCAGGTGCTTCGCCCAGCTCAGCTTGCTATCCAGGATTACTCCTAGATATTTCACCGAGTCTGAAAACGTCAGCTTCCCACCACAAAATACAGGAGCGTCAGCTTTCGGAACTTTATAATTCCTCGTGAAAATGACCAGGTTGGTCTTTTCCGGATTTACCGAGAGCCCTGTGCTATCGCACCAGAGCTCTACGATGCGCAGCGCCGACCTTATAAGACCCATCAGTGTTTCCAGATGAGCCCCCCTAACTAGGATTACAAAGTCGTCCGCATATCCTTGGGTATAGTACCCTTCTTCATTTAGCCTTCGAAGGAGGCCGTCCACTACAATGCACCACAGGAGGGGCGACAGGACACCCCCCTGTGGGCACCCCCGCGGAGCTATCCCCCTTACTAGGCCTTCACCCCATCTGGTTTCGAGTCATCTTCGGCGTAGCATACTTCCTATCCAGCATACTAGCTGAACTGGCACGCCACATCTCCGAGCCTCTCGAGAGATGACTTCTGGAGGAGTATTGCTGAGGGCGCCCTCTATATCCAATAAAGCGCCCACAGCGTACCCCTTTTGTTCCAACTGCTGCTCCAATTTTGCTACAACAGCATGAAGCGCAGTTTCTACCGAGCAGCCTGCCTGGAAAGCATGCTGCCCTCTATGCAGCGGGGAGGCCAAAAGCACCTCATCCCTGATGTATCTCTCGACCAGCCTCTCTAGCGTCTTCAGAATGAAGGCTGTTAGGCTGATTGGTCGGAAATCTTTGGCAGCAGTGTAACCCTCCCTCCCAGGTTTGGGTATGAAGGCCACTCTGCCATCCTTCCATGCCGATGGCACGTGTTTAAGGGCTATACTTGCCCTAAATAATTTCGTCAGACGAGGGACGACCAAATCCATGCCTTTTTGTAAAAGCGCTGGATAAATGCCATCCGCCCCTGGTGATTCAGTCGGCCCTCTCCACCCCCTGGCCCCGGTCTTCCTCCTCTAGGTCGGTTCCGATTCGCTGAAAACCCGGAAAGTGAACTTCCGTCAGGTGATTCAGCGTTGTTTCTTCATCCTCGGCAAACTCACCATTATCGAGCCTTATGAGGCCAAGGCGAGCTTCCGGATTTTTCGCTAGGATCTTTTGGAGCTTCACTGTTTCCTGCTTATATTTCCTTATATTTTTATTGTATTCGCACTGGGCCCTCTTATAGATGTCCCAGTCCGAAGGCAACTTAGTTCTATTCGCCCTTTTGCACAACATTCTTGTCATTCTACGGAGTCTCTCCAGGTGGGTGTTCCGCCATTCTGCTCCCTTCCCAGACTTGATAGTGCTTGTGGGGCAATTGTTCTCATATGATGTTGTCAGAGCCCTTCGCAGAAAATCTGCGGCGTGCTCCAACTCATCAATGGTACCATAGCTTGTGGGAAATTCCGCAAGCCTCCCTTCGAGTTCCTCTTTATATGAGTCCCAAAGTGTATTTCTGGGGTTTCTGATATTAGAAACCACCGGTTTTCCTAGGGTTAATCAGAGCACTATGTGTTTGTGATCTGAAAGAGACTCCTCATCGGAGACTCTTCAATCAACTACCCTGCTCCTCAGTGCACCTGAACATAGAGTCAAATCGAGAACCTCACTCCTGTTTTTGGTCTGGAATGTGGGAGTATCACCCCGATTCAGAATCTCCAGCTCTGTGCCTGCTATATATTCAATCAAATCTCTCCCTCTGTCATTGATGTTTGTGCTTCCCCACACCGTGTGGTGAGAGTTAGCATCACAGCCCAAAAGAAGAGGAATCTTATCCTCCTGACAATACCGAATTAGAGCCTCTACCTCTCTGGGAGGCGGAGGTCCCCCGGCATCACCAGGGAAATAAGTCGAGGCAATAAATACCTCTAGGCTTTCTCCGCTACTGCCCCTGAGTCTCACCTTAATAACGGTGAGATCTCTGGAGCAGAATTTAGGCACCAAGATCGCATCCATACCCTTGACGGCTATGCATGCCCTTGGCGTTTTTTCGTGTGCCCCCTTGTATATGGAGCCACATCCTGACAAGCCACAAATCCTTTCCCTGTATAACCAGGGTTCTTGGATAAGGGCGAGCCCTGTCTACACCACAGACATGCGTCTGGCTAGAACCGCCGAGGCGCCTTTGCTGTGGTGCAAATTAATCTGCATAATGGAGATTCCCGTCTTAGCCATTAAGAGGCTATTTCGGGGCATCTCCGGACGCTTCTGGGACCCCTGCGGATCCCAGTTGGGTCACCCGGAAGGTAACCCTACTCGCCCCTAGATAGGGATAATAATCTAGAGCCGCCAGGGCTCTTATCGAGGATTCAGGAAGTCCAACAACCAGAATCCAGCCTATCCCCTTCGGCCTGGATCCCTGCCCGTCGGAATATACCATCCACGAATCAGTTCGTAGGGACGGGTTCTGAAAACTCAGGCGCCCCAGAACGGTCGCCGGACTCTCGGGGTTACCGGGAATCAGTACGGTCGCTCTGCGGTACCTTTGCAGACACTCCGTCCCCTTGACTTCCAAGTTCAGACCTTCTTTTAGCCTGAACGTTGGGGTTTTCTCGACAATCCAGTCTCGCGACCAGATGTCAGCGGCTTCTACAACGATGGCTCCCGACCTAAGGAAGATGTCGTTGAATCTGCGTGCGCGTCCCTCGCGAGGTAACGCGTCAATTCCTTTTGATAGAATAGAATGAGGAGGAGTTGTTCTGGGTAAATTTCCCGCAGCCACTGCCCCCTGCGAGGAGCCTTGGCTGCTGTTTTCGAGCCGCGCATTACGGTCTCTCTTCCTTTGTGCACCACAACGGTTCCTCTTCTTTACGGAGAGTTCCGTTAGTTGCACTCCTACGGCATCGACAATTTTGTCTCCACCATCATCACTGTTTCGCACCGCCTCTGGTGGGTTGTCCCTTACGGAGCCTCCCACTTTTGGCGATGGTTTGGGAGAGGGACCCGAAGCGGATCCTTCATTGTTTGTGTTTTGCAATTTATTTTTGTTGTGTAACATTTTTTGTCCCACGAGAAGCTAGGGAAATAAGAAACACCCCCCGCAGAGCCCCGCTTGTGGAGGGCGGGTCTACATACTAAGGGATTCGACCTGGTATCCCAAAGTCCCCGTTAAAGCACCTCCTTTGGGACCCCCGCCTGTCCCCCTCTGCTGAGGAGGGCAGGCCAGGATGTCGAAGGATTTGTTAACCCGGGTACCATTCAGCTCTCGACACGGCGATCACATCTTAGCTTGGGAGCATGAGAACTCGCGCTCTCGATATTCCAGTGGGTTTTGCTATTACCCCCTGGAAGGACCGCTCCTTAGTTTGAGTCTCACCGACCAGAGTCCGTCAGTTCCCCAGAGTAGCCACACGTCGCGATATAGCCCCTCAGGTTCACCAATTCCAGATCTGTGGTCAATGAGCCACGTAAGCCCTCCCACCAGCTACAAGGTCACGCGATCCCTAGGGAGAGGAATTCCAAGCTAAGCTGGAATAGTTTTCGTTGTAGTTCTAACTTGTCTGATTTTGTTTGCCCATTTTGTTTCCCTACTAGACGTGTTTGTACGTTCTGCCTCTTCATCTGGTTTCGCCCCTCCCACGGCTCCTTGTTCATTTGGTTGTTCTCCTATAGGTCCCTCTTCATTTTATGAACGCGTCTCACTATTGGTGGCCGTTTCAGAAGGTTTCTGACGTGGCGGTGTGGGTGGTATTCAAGTTCGCTTTCTAGTGATCCGGACAGTCTTAGTCGAAGCAATTTTATGGCTTGGCAATTTTGTTGATATTATGTCATCGTTCGTTAGATGATTATGTTCTGGAAATACGTGCATTTGTTCCTGGGATCCATCATCTGAAAACTAAATTTGCGTACTGCCTAATTTTGTTCTTAAGATCTAGGGAGTCGATCTTTGGAATTTTAGTTGAGTGGGTTTCTTGGTCTTGAGTTCTTGAGTCAGCTTATGTTGTTAATGCTATTTATCTTTTACCATTTTGCCATATTTTAAGTCCAGAAATATGTTAACCTAAGTTTCCTAGTGTTGCATGCATCTATTTACCAGTATCTGTGCTCGCTTTTTCCAGTTTAAAATTCTTTTTATTATAAAAGGACCTTCATAATGATCATATACCTTACATGTCTTTTGATTGGTCTAAATTTTTCTGAACCTCTTCTTTTGTTACTTGTAATTTTCTTAGTCTGTCAGTTCATTTTTCTACGATTTGGAACTCTATTTCGCTATCGTTTTTAATATTTTTTCTGAGGAACTGCATTGGTTCTAATTCGCGGCCTAAATTTTAAACCACTGGGGTACATTTTGTTGACGAATTTTTGCTAGTAATAATTGCGAATTGCAGATCATCCATAAGTTCCTCCGAATTGGAGCGATCGTTTTCTATATAGTTTTTAATTATTTGTTTAATTGTTATTATTTTTTTAGTTATTTTCCGCTTTTTCTTTTTGGGACTTCGATCATCTGATTGTTTTGACCTTGATTTTACCCTAAAGACATTTGATTCAACATTGGTAAGATTTAATTATAAGGATTAAATGGATGTCGTAGTCTATTGTTTGTGTACCTAAGTTGCTAATTTGACTGGAAGCCAGGTAGGAATCTAGTTCTGAGGTTTTGTTGGTATTGGTTTGGAAAAGGTAAGAGTGGATATCCAAATTGTGAAAATGGATTTTTGTATTGTTCTCTACAATGGTAATCTTGGTTATTTATTTTGTATCCCCTTTCAAATAATTTTAAATTGTCCAAGAAACGCGCGTGACTATCATCTATATCATTTCTGAATATAATAGGCCAATTTCTCATAATTTGGAAGGGGGTTTGGATCATTCCGAATGGGAAATAAGTTGCTGGAATCCACTCGTTATTTAAATTATTTTCAGGTTCGCTATCCTTATCTGTGTTATTTGTGTGGATTCTAGGATGTTGTGTGAACTTTCCCTTGTTGTCGAGGGTCTAGGTCGTCTGTTATGGTTTGAGTTTGTTCTGTCCTGTAATGTTTCGCTGTCGTCTGTGCATTGTAATCTTAAGTTATTACTTTTTGTTTGGTTACGGTTTTCAGTAATATTGCGAGAAAGTTTATTTTGATCTTTTAATTGTTCCCTTAAATTAAATTGCACTGAATGTTTATTACGTACAGGTCGCGCGTATGTACTTGTTACTGCGCTTGAACGTTTCGCCTCGATCGGCTATTGAAATTTTCAGTAAGGAGAAAATTTATGCTCTTAGATTCATTTTAATAAATTGAAAGGAAGTATCTTTCTCTAAATAATTTCCGCTTGGTTTAGTGAGCGTGATTCGGTTTATCTTTCCCCAAAATATCGCTAATTATAATTCTGACACAAATCATGGGCACGTAAAAATCATTTCAAACATAAGAATTCATGCGTCCATATAAATCATGTCATGCGAAATTCATGGCTATATATATGTAGATAAACGTTTATTTTTCAGCCTGCTGGCCTTAAAAAATTGACTTGCTTACACATCCATTTTTTACAGAATTTCCTTAAAACTAACCCTTAAGAACTAACATCCATCCATTCCTTATCTCTAAGCCGCACGCTCGTATCGCCTTGCCTTCCTCGCTTCGCCTCGCCTCGCTCGCATGTCCCTACTTTTTCGCATTGCCTCGCTTGCCAACCTCTGTTTTCGCAGCTAATACCTATTACTTATCTACTATTTACAATATGTACATCTTACTTATATCTACTTTCTCTCCTATTTACAATCTTTCCTTCTCCACTCCTCTTCCTCCTTCCTTCTCTTCATCTCCATCTTACCCACCACTCCCTTCACCCATGCTACTGCCCTTTTTTCCCCCTTTTCATGCAACAATGCCTCCATGCTTATCTCACTTCTTTCCACCTCCCCGCACTCCTCCAGCCAGTGCTCCACTCTTGCATCCCCCTTTCCGCACAGTTCACACATCCTCTTCTCTCGAGAGAGCCAAAACCTATTGAAACCCTCGATACAACCACACCTCATCCTCGCTATAAGTTCCTGACTTCCTTTCTCTCCTTTCACACACAAATATTGCGCTCTTGCCCTTGGCATAATCCACACATAGTTCCCGTTAAATCTTGACTCTCTTATTCTCTCTTCCCCTTCTGTCTTCTCTCTCTCCATGCTGTTTTGCTTAACCAATTCATAAACCTTCCTTCCTTCCTCGTGCATCCTTCTCACTTCATCCATCTGCAATCCATTCATTCTAAAATACCGTTCCCTCTCCGCCTCCATCTTCCCACCCCCTCCCCTGTTCTCCTTCTCCCACCAACACTCCCTAACCAGCCTACTTCCCCCCTCTTCCAAAAATTTCTCCTCATATTTACACGCCCGGCTCCCTGCTAGAATTCCTACACTCGTTCTCCCCGTCTCCCTCCTGACAATATAATTAGGCGTGTTCCTTGCCAACCCCAGGGTCCACTTTACATACCTCTACTGCGTTATTACTTTTTGTTTGGTTACGGTTTTCAGTAATATTGCGAGAAAGTTTATTTTGATCTTTTAATTGTTCCCTTAAATTAAATTGCACTGAATGTTTATTACGTACAGGTCGCGCGTATGTACTTGTTACTGCGCTTGACCGTTTCGCCTCGATCGGCTATTGAAATTTTCAGTAAGGAGAAAATTTATGCTCTTAGATTCATTTTAATAAATTGAAAGGAAGTATCTTTCTCTAAATAATTTCCGCTTGGTTTAGTGAGCGTGATTCGGTTTATCTTTCCCCGAAATATCGCTAATTATAATTCTGACACAAATCATGGGCACGTAAAAATCATTTCAAACATAAGAATTCATGCGTCCATATAAATCATGTCATGCGAAATTCATGGCTATATATATGTATATCACAACATAAATCAATGAATGGTAACTCGAACAGAGGCATTGCAAATAGATCAGGTAACATGCAAAATTTTGTCAAGGAGAAGTTCCAAAAGTAAGAGTTTTGGAGTAGAGTCGGAAGTAAAATTTCTCTTTGAACAAGAGTTCGTTTGAGTTGGAGAATGTGTCTCCTTTCCTCTCGGCAGGTTTTTGGAGTTTTTTATAGGAAAAGCGTGGAATTTTGGGTTGGGCGTCAGGTATTACGGAAGGAATGCCGAGGAGGGTAATTAGGATCTGGAGTTCAGAGAGTAAGAGTTGAACAAAATAAATTAGACACAAGATTAGAAGACAATAAGACATTTATTGCCACTTACAGTGATCATAGAGATCTGGTAGGCAGTGACGACGTTTTAGCGGTTGAGTCGTGTCGGGCGGATTGCCCAAGGGTCAGCGTGGTCCTGGCAAGGATCGTAGTGACCCCGGTCGACCTCCTCCAGAGGTTGTGATGATGGCCGGATGGCGGTTTGGTTTTCGTGGCCCGAGGAAGGCCAGGGCGCTTCAGAGCACTTGCGAGACACTTGCGGGGCAATTATGTGACACGAGCAAGATAGGTTTTCCCGAGCACGGTTGAATTCGGACTAACTACGGAATACAGCTTTGTCTGGAGCTTCTGGGCCCCTTCGGGGTGTTCCGCCTAATCTCGGTCACGTAATTCAATACCAATTGGAAATGCGATACCATTAAAAACATCTGGGATTCAGAACATCTGCTAAGTAAAACACTGAATTTGTAAAATTAAAGTGGGCCAAGTAATTTGAAAAGAATGTTCAGAATGAAATCTATGATGAAAAGTTTGCATAAAGTGTCCTACAAAAATGTTAAAATAAATTTCAAGTAGCTACATTGGACATTGTAAAACTTGGCGCGATTGAATACAACAAGCAAATGATGTTAATAAAAAATTTCTCGGTAAATAGATTAATGGCACAATATACAAACCTTAAGTTTTAATTTGATTAATTCAATCTTTATTTTTCATTAAAATGTCTAATAGCACTTCTCTGAGAAGCAATTTTGAACTTGTCCCATTTGCGAGAAAGAAAATCCTAATAGGTGCATCGTAGAGCCTATTTGAAGGCATTATTTTGGGTTTTAAACTGATTAATTTAATTCAATTTTCCATTAAACTTCCTAATAGTATCTGCTGGAGGAGCAATTTTGAAAACTTGACTTTCGTAAAAAAGCAGAACCCAATAGATACCTTTTAGAGAAAGTTTCAATGCAGAAATTGGAATTTCAGTACGATAAATTCAATTCCACTTCCTGTCAGAAGCCTGTACAGTCGTTGCAGCTCTCTTTTAAGGTCTTCATACATCTCCTCCTTTTCTTTCTCCTGCCACTATGGGCCAGGCGACCAAAATTTTGGCCAAAAATAAAGTATGGAGTTTGAAGACAGGCTACTATTTATTGTTTTGTATATAGTTCCAAGTACTTAAAATCTGATTCTTACCTATATATGCATTTTTAATTATAATCCGTGTTGTGTTGATCATGGGAAATCTTTTAAAATAAATAATGTGCGATATAATGCAAAAAGTAATATACTTTCAAATTATTTCATAAAATGAATTTGCTTGAATACATTTTTGGTTTAATATGTCTTGAGAGGTTACGAAATGACCGAAATATCTGTAAATCGTTATACAGAAGTATATAGTATGCATAGTGCATCTAGCCGTCAATTGATACTTTTCACAAGTGCGCGCTTTCGATTCTCTCCACTCCGAAACTTCACAACCAAATGAGAAATATGAGGTACCATTTCATTCACTATGATGTATACTTTAAGCCTAATGTGCCACATTTTGCCCGTTTCCACTTGCAAAAGAAAAAATTTGCTTCAAGCAGCCGAGCGCGCGAGCTTCTTTCCTGAACCCACGCAAACGCTCAATTCACTCTTCAACCCAATATAGAGAAAATCTGAACAATTTTAATATTTTTACAGATAAACAATCATCATAATTATTTTAAATTAATTGAACTTAATATTATTGATAATCATGAATCCAGCACCATTTTGTGAAAGACATGGGCACTTACAATAATCCAGCACCACATTTTGTAAGAGTGTGACTTTTGATTTTTGTGACTACATATTCATAATCAGCGACCCCAAAGACCCCCGAGTTTCAGCTGAATCCGCTGACACTTTGAAATCTCTGCCGCCATATTGAGTCCGCTAATTTGAATTTAGAATTTTTGACAGCATAATCGTAATTAGCGACCCCAAAAACCCTCAAGTAAGAGTTTTTAGCCGATTCTATATATATTTTTAAATATTTGCCACCTTATTGAGTCCGACATTTTGAAGTTTGAATTTTTGACTGCATATTCGTAATCAGCGACTCCAAAAATCGCATGTAACTAGTTTTAGTCGATTCTATATATTCTTCAAAATCTTTGCCGTCATTTTGAATTTTTGACTGCATATTCGTAATCAGCGACCCCAAAAACCCTTAAGTAAGAGTTTTTAGCCGATTCTATATATTTTTTAATATTTGCCGCCATATTGGTTCCGACATTTTGGAGTTTGAATTTTTGACTGCATATTCGTAATCAGCGACTCCAAAAACCGCATGTAACT
>CAKNXH010000364.1:138234-160579 GCA_932178445.1 Andricus quercusramuli
ATATATATATATATATATATATATTATATATATATTATATATATTATTATATATATATTATATATAATATAATAATAAGGATAATAATAAGATAACTTTTTCTATGTGCCACTTCCTGTTTGAGTAACTCTCACAAGGATCAAAATATTCAAAGAATGTTGAAAGAGTTTGAACGCTCTCAATATTCTTTCCTCTAAAGAACAGTATAGGACCGGACAAGAGAAAGAGGGATTTCAAGCCACTCCCGAAGTACTGCTTCCACTTTGATCCTTGCGGTTTATCCGCAAGCCTCCAACTCCTCGTTTTTCGCTGCGCAAAATTTTTATAGCCTCGCGGCGGGCCTTCTTCCCACTATTTATGTTCGAGATTTTAGTGGGAGGCTGTGGAGGTTGCGCTCTAGAAATTCCCCTGAGTAATGCAACTTTTCGTGAAATTCACTCAGAAGAATATCGTTTTGCCTACTTTCAGGAACACTGTGTAACACACATGCTGAATATATATATATATATATTAGGGTGGGCCAAAAAAAACTTTTAATTTTTTTTTCCTTAGGTACCATGAAAATATGGTCAGAAATGACGAAAAAAGAAATCTGGTGAAGCTTGCGCTCTGAATATTAATATTAAAAGGTGGCGAATTGTGATTTTTGATTTCCCATTTAAATAACACAGGAATTTAAAAAAAAAATCGATTTCTAATGCGTTTGAACGAATAATTGTCTAGTGAAAACAAAAACTTATTCTTGTAGAGAATTAAATTCTCTACAAGAATAAGTTTTTATTTTCACTAGACGTATAATTTCTCAAGGGACTGAGAAGAGGAGGTTTCCTAGCACATGCGCACTGGTTGAGATTCCTGCTCGTACAAGAGTAGCAGGGAACCACGATCATAATGCTGCAGGAGACTTGCAGGTTGACCCGCGTCAACAAACGTTTCATGACGTCAGCGGGTAGCAGATGACGACGTCGTGCGCGACGAAACTCTGTAACCAGCAGCGCGCCGCCAGGCTGTGGAGAGCCGTACTGGCAGTCGCCTCTCTCCCTCGATCGCTCAGCATAGACCCCGCTATTGCGGTAATGAAAGAAAATTAGTAAAGCAAAAATATTAGCATCATACATTGTGCAAGTAGTCACTCTGACCATTCTGTGAGAAGTAAGATAGTTTGGTGTTGAAATGGTGGTGTTCGTGCCATTCGCTGCGTATTGAGTGAGGCATAGGCCCAATCACATGAACTGATGAGTCTGTAGCCTTCTCAATCATACATCTTATTCGTATGAGTCGTGTTTTTTTTTTCTCATCTTAACCTATCCTCTCTCGCGGGTTACTACTTAACGAGCCACTCTGCTGGAGCTGTCGAGCTATTATTCAGTTGCTCTTTCAGAATATTTGTCGTAATTTTAAGTATCTCTTTCGATAGTTTCAGGTCAGGAAACTATCTGGCACCCTTCAGGCATTTTATTAAAAAACATTCGAGATTGAAAATTCTCCACAATAATATTTGAAAGTGGTTTGAATATATTCTTTAAGGAGGGCCTTCTAAATAGGTTTCTCAAAAGAGGGGTAACAATTTTGCGTTCTGAGATATCATATATATTTGTAGATACACACAGGTACGATGTCGCCTCACCTGTGTAAATATCTCCCCTCAGGCGGTGTTGCCATGTCTGGGAGGAATGTTCGTACTGCTCTTACCTGCATCCATCCCTCCCTGATATCATCATGATCTGGCGATCAAGTAAAATGAGATAATCATTGATTCAAGTCAAGAAAACCTTCCTTTAGCAAAAAGGACAATAACCCTAAAACTTTATAGTTTTCAAACCAAACACAACCTCTGCCTAACATGCATGACAGGCCCAGGGTAAAAGAAACCAACATCTTGAGTGATCAACCATTACACAGTTATAGCCGGAAAACGAATTATACCGTGACAGTCATAAAAATTCTTTTTCCTCAGTCGTAAAACCCAAAACCGATACCTTTTGGCATCCAACAGTTACAAATTAGGAACATTTATATTTCACTTATTCAAATTATACAAAAAACCTATATTTCTTTTTCACATTAGGGAACGTCCATAAACTACGTAGCCTGTTTTTCTTTTGTTTATAACGTTGTGTCCTTTATCACGTAACGGCAATTGTCTTTTCGTCTTCATTCAAACAAAAGAAGAACAGGCTACGTGGTTTATGGACGCTCCCTTACACATATCATCATTCCCATTTCGAATTAAATATTCAATCATACAAAATGAAAACATTACAGAAGACAAGAAAACGGAGCAAATTTCATATGTGATCAATTTTGTTCTTCTTTCTCAAATTTTAACTTCACTCACATCAACAATATATGTAAAAGAAATAATAATAAATTCTTCGAAAATATTAACGCAAAAATTGTTAATCAACAAAAAGAAAGAGAAAAATCTTATATCAAAACACTCGGTATTCAAGTATACTCTTTTTCCCCCCAGTCTTTTTACATGTATTAGTGTTCATTTAATAAAAGTGAATTAGGGGGAAAGTATTTAGTTTCTTTAATTAATAATGAAATATTTTTCTCTACCCACAAGCATGATTCCAATAGTAGAATCATATCTTATCTGATCAAATAATTAATATCCTAATAGCAAAATATACTAGAACAATTATAATTTCAACCAAATATATTTTTCTTTTTCTTGTCTACCCTCAGGAAAATGATTTACTCAAATGAACCGATTCCAAAAGTAGCAAAAAGAACACCTCGTTATATCGACCCAACAAAAGAATTGAATTATGTAGTTGTTTTTGTTGTCTGCGAACACAATACGTCCAAAATGCGTACGAACATCCAGATACGTGTGAAAGTGTATGTTCTTCTTGTTTAGCCGAAATAATTCCACAGATTCGTTCCGAATACGAATTAATAATAAGTAACCATTGCGCAATTAAAACAGTTGAGTTATTAAATTGTGTAGTGTGTAAAATACCAATTTATATGTCGACAAATCAGGCAATTGATTGCGAAGAATGCATTATAGCATTAAGACAAGCTGTACAATGGGACAGCGATTCAGATTCCGATTGCGATTCCGATTACGAGATAAATTCGAAAATGGATGTAAATCAGGAAAGTTGTAGCAAATATGACTCGGAAGTGGAAACAATAATTTTAAGTGCTAATAAACATATAAGTATTCGTTTTTGAATTTGAAACAAAACGTTCGATTTTTTTCGAAGAAGAATATGATAATTTTGAAACTATTATTTCAAACAAGTGAAAAATGAATTGTGTATTTACCTGCAGCCGATTCATGGCATTCCTCTTGTGAAAAAATTTCAAGAAAATAAAATGTTGACTGGCAAATGTTAGGAAGCAGAAAATGCTTCTCGATTCGGTTCTATCAGGCTTCTGATGGAAAGTGGAATTGAATTTATCGGACTGAAATTCAAAGTTCTGCATTGAAAGTTTCCCTAAAAGGTATCTATCGAGTTCTACTTTTTGACGAAAGAAAAGAGTTCACAATTTTTCCTGCAGCAGATTCTATTAGGAATTTTAATGGAAAATCTGAAATAAATTAATCAGTATGAAACCCAAAATAATGCCTTCAAATTGGCTTTACGATGCACCTATTAGATTTTTCTTTCTTGCGAATGGGACAACTTCAAAACTACTTCTGAAAGATGTACTATTAGGCATTTCATTACCAAATCGAAATGGAATTAATCGAATCAACATTCAATATTATGCCTCTAATGTGACTCCTGTGGGGCACCTGCAAGGTTCTGTATTCTCGCGAATGACAAAAGTTCGAAATTACCTCCCTTAAAGGTTATACTAAGCATTTGAATGGAAGATTGGAATTGAATTAATCGAACTAAAAGTACAATTTTCGCCTTCAAAGATACTCCAAGAGGCACCTTTTAGATTCTGCTTTATTGGGAATGGCGCAAGTTCAAAATTGCTCTTCAAAGAAGTTTTATTAGGCATTTTAATGTAAATCGGGATTGAATTATTCTGGTTAAAATTTGAGGTTTGTATGTGGTACTATCAATCTACATACACAGAAACTGAGCAACCAAGAACTCGGTTCATTGAACTTGTGCAAAAACTCAATCACATAGAAATGTTGTATTAATAATACTTACTTGTTTTTGTGATCTTCTTTTTCTTCGTCACTGGACTATCAGGTGAATCGGGATTCATTTCAAATTCTGAGTATGTAAAGTAAACAATTTTCCTTTTTATTTTTATATTCTGTATATTTATTTTTTTAAATTATTTCATTGTAAATATTTCTTATTTTTTCGTTATAAGACATCAATGTTTCATTTGCAAAATTATAAAATGCAATTAAATTTAGAGCGCCAATTAATTGAATAGCTATTAACAGTTTTACCTAAACTATAAGATCATCGTCTTCACTGGAAGACGCGCCATTATCCTCAATCACATTTTCAGTAGCATTCTTTCGACCTGGGCTTCCTTCTTCATGTTCTGAAGCGAACAACTAGGAATTAAAGATAAAAAAATCTGTATCTTAGAAAAATTGTTCAAAGTCGTAACTTCGTTGCACTCTGCGTATTCGACATTTACATCAAAGTGGATCCTCGCCAACGACATTCCTTCAAATTCCACAGGCAAGGATCGCTTTTCCATCATGATTAGAAGCTTTGAAACCTTTGTCGTCTGGTAGATGTCAACAGGCAACCTTGAAATAATGATCACCATGTAATATATTTATAGAATGGAATTGATTTTATTCAAACTTCTGAATACTTTTCTCTGATCTAGTATAATGATAGTAACAAAATTAGTTGATATATTAACTTACTCGTGAAATTCTTCGGGAGTTTTTTCAGTGTGACCCATGGATTTCGAAAATTGCTTTGTTTCCTCCTTCGTTATATTTAAAAGTTGAGCGACTGTAGCGATTTGCTTCTTTGTTCCAACGAGATTTTCATCAATTTCTGCAATAATTGTGGCACTGAAATCACCACAGATCTTGTTCCTTCTCTACCATGCTCAACTCGTTTATATTGCTTTGCTAAAACAGTTTCCGCAGCTGAAAGTGCACTTTCAAAGTCTGTGAAATTCGATGTTTTTTCTTTCTCATAGGCATCGATTTTCGAATATTCTACATCACCTATCCGCCTTTGATTAAATAGAATCAATAAGGCTAATGTGAATCGCACGAAGGTTTGATATGTTGTAGCATCATCCATGCAATACATAAACTTTTCTTCACATTCTTTGACAATTTACAAGGTTTCATCTCTAAATTTGATTGCATCACTTATTTGTAGAACAAGCAGTGGCTTAATATAACTTTTTTCTTGCACATCCTTGTTCGCAAGCGAAGAAATCTCTATATTCCAGACATACTCTATCAGTTTTTTTTAAATTTACTTCTTGTAGCCACATTTTTGTCTTTTTTCGGTCCTTAACCGTGAACCCGGAACTTTCTTTAAATATTAACATTACGAGGAGATCACAAATATCCTTTAAATGCGTCCCCGTATGCATTGCGAGACTGGGGGCATTAAACGTTTTTTGTAAAATGTCATACCCATAATTTTAAAAGTTTAGAACTAAACATCTTAAAAAGAAGTGAATTTCAAAAATTATGTTTGAACGTGAAATTAAAGAGAAAAAGTTTTAGCTTCTTATCAAAGTATAGCATTTGCTAATTTTTCAAAGAGCATTTTTTTTAATTTACTCTAAAATTAAACTGCTGATCCACTCTCATCTATGTTCAATGTTCATATGTTTTCGAAATCCTAAACTATGTCTCAACACATTTTGCCGTTTTTCTTTACCATTTTGTCAATTCTGTTATAAGAGAAATTTACCTTATCTCTGAACAATGGTCTTGATCTCCTTTCATTTTTAAATATTAATTTAGTCTGAAAAAAGTTTCAACAGTAAGAGTTTCCTCATTTTAGTTTTTTATTGTCATTTAATTTTTTAATTGTTGATTTACGTTCTAATTATGATTACGCGAAGAGTAATGTACGATTTTTGTGATTCAAAGTATAAGATTTCGAAGTGAGGAAAGTTTGAAACAGACTGTATTGCTAGAACTCGACTAGAACGAAACAATAGGTACCCAATAGAGCTGTTGTCTTTCTTTTTAGAACGTGCAATATTTCAGTTGCAGTTTGTGGTAAGGGGGAGGGTTCCGGCATGGAGGCATGATTGCCACCTCAGGTAGTGCACCTGTCTTTTCAAAAGTTTCCCAATTTCTGGGACACGATGGCGAAGAAATTATACCTACCTTTTTGAATCATCTGCAATTTTACTGAATTATGTGAGATTCGTCATAAATCTGAATCTATTCATTTGTATTATTACTTCTCAACTGAAGCTCGGTAAATAATAAAATTCTTCTCTAATTTCTCAGTAGAGTGGGTCGAAAGAGTGCACTCGAATTGAGCATATTGTCAACCGCCCTTACCTTTCTGAGATAATTTCGTGTTTTCAAACTGTCTCAGAACAATTCTTCAGTGAAAAAGCGTCGACTGCTATGTAGTTGACAGGAGTGCGAAGAACATGAAAATATGAATGAAATCGGTCTGGGAATCGATGTTGTGAATGGATTGCTTTCTCATTTCGAACCTTTTTAATTAAATTAGTTTGTTGCTACTAAGACATCACCGACCAGTAAAATGGATAATTACTCATCAATCCAGATCCAATTCTAACTGGCTTCTAGGCTCTGTAAAATTAGTCATTTCGTCATTCTTAATTTGAAGGTGGATATCAGAGTGAAGAGTTTCTGTTACCTGAAGAGTTTCCAGTGCACATGACATTTGAAAGTAAGTCGATTAGAGTAATATGAAACCAAATAAAGCAACATAATCTCTTTTTTAAAATCAGCTATCTCTTTTTCAATTTTTTCATTTCCCGAATTTAATTTACATCAATATTCTGTATTCAATTGTATCATAATTTATTCATCTAATATTTTTCTGGTTTTTATCTTGATCTTCGGAAATTATTTTCATTCCTGTTTTGATGTCCTAGATTGCGTTCCAATTCCTTCGTAAAAATGTATGAATTTATAATATATTTATTAAAAAAGCATTCTAAAACTGGGAAATAAAAATTTCATAGGAGATCGAAATTTTGTAACATTTTTATCTTTATTGAAACAAAGAGAAGATAATATTGTGAAACTTGCCAAAAGGCTGCGTCACCTCCACCAACAGAACGTTTTTACAAGTTGCTGCTTTAGATGGAAAAACAAGAATGACTTAGACACATAATTCATTCCACCTTGATTTATTTGCTTTAAAAATAAGAAATTCGATAAAATACAATCGCACGTACCTGACAAATGTCACATCCACCATTCTATTTGGCGAGCAATCGAAATCAAATATCGTTTTGTCGCACTGTGCCCAAGGTGGGCCGATTTTTTTTATCTACTCCCAAAAAATACGGGCTGATACATTGATGAAAGATTAAAGCCTCGGGAACAATAATGCGCTGACTTTCTTAACTAATTACCAATTACATAAAACACCTTTATCCGACTTTAGAATGCAAACATTGTATTTTAGTTTTACATTTTTTCAAATTAATGATGCTGAGAGGAGAATCTTATATTATCTACTTTATAATTCAACATTATTGGAAATCTGGGACCTACTGGAGTGCACTCCCTTTGTTCTCGCTCCAATCGGGCAGACTTGCGTTTATTCAAGTTTACTTTCACACGTCTTATCGTGTGATCAAAACGTTTATATATCCCACCAAGAACATCTAAAGAATCCAATATTGCAAAGGCGACACCATTGTATGTGGACAATACAATTTGCTCTCGGCTTGGCATAGGCCTATACTCAGACTCTCCTGTTTCAATCAGCAGTGACATATCGGGAGGAAAAGTGTATCTTCGGAATTGGAATGACGCACTCAAGCATTTATGGGAAACAAGCCGAATATACGAAAGCTCTTCAAGTCCACATCCATGTCCGTCCGGAGAAGGAAGCATTATAGGTGAAGCTACGGACCTGGAAGGAAGAGGAGGCATGGCAGTAGGAGAGATGGACCGAGCACGAGGAGGAGACTCGGCAGGAGGTTGATTCAGATCAATCCCACGGTCATAATGTCTTCCAGAAGAAGAAGAAGAAGAAGAATAAGATGCTCCACGAGGCAAACCAGGAACACGGTCACCATTAGGTGAAAATTCGGATTGCGAACTTGACTCTGCAACAAGAAAGAAAGGATTACATTTTGTTTAGTTTTGGTTACTTCAATATTGGGCCTATGCAGACTACTTTGAGGCCCACATTATTGTAGACCATATTTCGATACGATTTTTGCTATTTGCTGTGGCGTTTAGTCTTTTCCCGGTCTACCCTACACTAGAGTAGGCGTCAAAAAAACTTGTTTTGAATAGTGGACTGTAATTCGTAATAGAAGCTAAAAAATCTATTCGCCCAGTCGCGAAATGATGTTGATTTTTTTTTTAGTTACAGTTTGGCATTTGAAAAAAGTAATCGCCATTTAAGCAATTTCGAATGCGAAATAATTATACTGTGATTAAAATGGAATGTACAATTACAGATATTATATTCACAAATTGGACAAATTGAGGAAAAATCTAAAGAATGTAATAGGAGTCAAAAAATTGAAAGACAACATTTTTTCCATCTGTGAATTATTTATATCCTTCGAATCTTTTTAAATCTCTTCAAATAATTAGAATTCTTTTCTATTTTTCGTGAATATTTTAATTTTATTTTTTTCGAATCCACCATGTTATTAGCCTATTAGACCCCCTGAAAAGTCAGCATTAGATACACCGAAGATATTATATTTACCAACAGGATTGAGGAGAATCGCGAAAACGAAACACATAATACCAATTAGGCTCCACATTTTTTTTAATAAAAGAATTCACTTTTGAAGAATTTCAATGACAGTCTAACTAATGAAAAATGATGAAAGAGATCCACTTTATGTAGGTATAGTCGTTATCTCATTCGTTCCTATAAATTATTGAGACTTATGACAATTTGCATAACGATGAAGGACAAAAATTAGTTACTACGCAATAGAAATATCAGTATTTGTGAAAGAACGTGATAAGATATTATCTCTCCCTTACACGGCCCAAACGAATCTATAAAATGTGTACAACTTCAAAGATCTAAAACAGAATGCAAAAGATGTTGCTTCCAATTAAACTTTTTAAATTCAAAATATATAAACAATAAAATAATTTTCTGTGTTTAATGTATTTAATTTGTTTGAATTTGCTTGCCACATTTTTACTCTTTTGATTCCGTTTAGTGCTGTAAATACTTTGAATTTATTTTAAATGAAAAATGAAGGAAGACTTAGAATTGAGACTGAAAAATGAGTCTTTTGAATTCTTTCTGACTATCTCAATTACAGTAAATTCTTTCAATTATGCTTAATTCTTCAAGCCCTTCAGAAGTTGGAATCGGACTTTCGTAGGCTTTAGACTATCTTCTTAATCGAACGACGATAAAGAGTCTTGAAATTAGTTTTGTAGGCTGCTGACTTCTCGGTTTCCCGAACTTCGATGAAGGATCTTTTAATTGTGGGTTGCTGACTTTCTGGTCCTTCGAATATCAATAAAGGAGTTTAGAATTTAGTTATTTATTTTCTGGGTTTCTGACTCTGTGTTTTCTCAAACGTCGGTAATGGCGCCTCGAATTTCGTGTTTGCACACTGTAGACTTCTTTGTTTCTTGAATAGTGATGAAGGGGCTTCGAGTTTACTGTTCATTGGCTCTGAATTTTTGGTTTCCCTGATATCGATGAAACAGCTTTTATTTTGATTTTTGTAGGCTGCAGACTTTCTTGTTTCTCAAACATCGATGCAGCAGCAGATTAGCCTGATGGCTTTCCGGTTCCTCGAAATTCAACACAGGAGCTTCGAAATTAATTTCTGTGGTGGAAAATTATAGAACAGTTTGGTAGATTAATCAACAATTTGGCTTTTTAATTATGCAATTTTATTCAATTCTTAAAAAAAGATTTATTTTGTTCAATTTATTTTCAAATTTCAATACAAAAATGAACTTTCTTCTTTGTTCGATCGTTGAAAAATTACATGATTTTCAGTAAACAGAGAAGAACTCGAGCGAATTCTCGTTACCAACACGGGAGAGCTCAATGATCATCGGAACAAGCTGTTTTCCCCAGAAGCGACTGATAAGAAGAAATAAATCGTAGAAATAAATAAATTGCAAACCGGCTTGAAAAAAAAAACAGAAAAGGAAGATAGACAATGTGATAAGAAAAGATTCGCCAATCGTTCCTGCAGGTTATAGTGTGCCACTAGGAAATCATCAGGAACAATTCTACAATGCCCGTGCCTCAAAGGAATATCACCAAGCTCATCCGCAAAATTTTCAAAGGACCAATGATTTTCCCCACTCTCAATTTGGAACAAATAAAGACCAATTTTGTAGATCGCATGCTACTATCAGTTCTTCTGTTCGAACGAACTGAAGCTCTAGAAATGAACCACGAAAAGCTTTCGGACGATGGGGATATCGAGAGCAGTAGCAGCAGCGACGAGAGCAGCGGTTCATCAGCTAGGATGGCAGAAATTAAAGAATACGATCAAGCTTCCACATGACTATTAGCGGGAACCTTGAAAGGAAAAGGTATTTTATAAATAGAGTTACTTTGAAATGTTACCTATAGATTTTGCAGGACGATCGATTTATTTATTTGTTTTATGGTTACAGTGAGGAGGAAAGACATTGCTTTTTAGAGGCAGCTTCTAGCGGCACCTTCTTTCAGATACCGGAGCGTTACCTACAACCGGCTTCGGATGTGCAAAAGATATCTTCATCAGTAGAGTTTTATTTGCCTAATGATCTTTTGGCATACATAAACTTGCAATCGGGGAAAAATGACGCTAGCGATTGGAAGTACATCGTCAAGGAAGTCTTTCTGGAAATTTACAAGGAACCAATTTCTAGTTTTTCAGCAAAAGCATCGCGAGGCGAAAGAATGGGGATAGATCCTCTGCTATTCGCAAGATTGTTTGGTCTGAGAGTTCATCTTCTTCAATTTTCATTATTTCTACTTTTCATAATAAAAATTTCAATTTCTAGTTTACAGATTGTCCGTTTGAAGCTCCAAAACAAACGTTAGATAAGAAAAAACTTACATCAGCTACAATAACAAAGTAGCTTCTAACAAGCGAGGTCATTAAAACAGAAAAAAATGCATAAGAGAAACCGGCGCTAAAACAAAGTAAGAATCTCACATTATATTATACTTCATTGAACATTGAGATATATGTATGTATATTGTATACAAATGAATTGTTCATTTCTGAAAAAATGAGTCAACCAGAGGAAATCCACGCCGGAATGACGGTGAATATTTACAACAGCAGCTCCGCAATGAACTCTTCAACGACAGAACTACCACCCAAATCCACATCAAGAACAAGCTCTATGAACGTAATTCGAAAAAATTAGTTCGATAGTGGGAAGCTACTAATTTCTTCGTGAAAAAATACGCATTTTTATAGGCCGTTTATATTTATTGATGATAGGTTATAAAACTGGAAAATAGAAGTTTGAGAAAGAACGAGTATGTGTAACATTTTTATCTTTATTAAAACAATGAGAAGAGAATATTGTAAAACTTGTAAATAGGCTGCGTCACCCCCATCAGCAGAACGTTTTTATAAGTTGCTATTTCGATATGTAAACACAGGAATCACTTAGAAATATCATCTATTTCACCTTAATTTATTACTTTACAACTAAACAATTCGATTAAATACAGTAGCATGTATCTGAAAAATGTCACGTCCACTATTTTATTTGGAAAGAATTAAAGAGTGAACTCATGGTAACCCATGCGGTGCCCCCTTTCCAATAACGATGAGTTCCTCGCTGAGTTCAAAACTGATCTCACTGAATTCAGAAGTGGAAATCAGTATAGATCTGGTGAAATCACTGAACTCGGCGTCGTCTGATTTCAGAGCTAATCGCCCCTCGTTAGTAGATGAAATCACTGAAGACGGCCTCTAGAATTTGTTGAACCCCAATATCTCGTTTTGCCGCCCAGTGGCGAAGATGGGCAGATTTTTTCATCTGCCTCTGAAAAAAGACTGGCTGGGGCATTAATGAAAGATTAAACCCTCGAGAAACATTTTGAACTTACTTTTTAATAGAATTGTTGGTTATATAAGATATTTTTATCAGTCCTTACATAGCAAGCATTGTACTTTATTTTTACATTTCAATTTGTAATCATATATGTATAGGAGTGAAGTTCACATTAACAACTCTAAAATTCGACATGATAGGATGGTCGGGACCTACTGGAGTGTAATACGAATCTTCTCGCTCCATTATGATAGCATTGCCGCTATCCATGTCTACTTTCACACGTTTCATAAATTGATTATAACATTTATATATTCCACCAAGAATATGTAAAGACTCCAGTATTGCAAAGGCGACACCATCAAATGTTGATAATACAAGTTGTTCTTTCAATGGCATAGGTGTATAGTGAAAAATTCCTATTTTGAATCGAAGTGATTGTTCGGGAGGAAAAGAATATATTCGGAATTCGAATGACCGGCGCGAATTTTTAAGAGAAACAAGCCGAATATACCAAATGTCTTCAAGTCCACATCCATGTCCGTCCGGAGAAGGAAGCATTATATTTGAAATTATGGACCTGGAAGGAGGAGGATGAATGGCAGATGGAGACCTGGACAGATCACGAGGAGGAGACCCAGGAGGAGGTTGATTCAGGTCAATTTCAAGTTGATGATTTCTTTCAGAAGAAGAAGAAGAAGGTCCTCCACGAGGGACATCAGGAACACGGTTAGCATCAGGTGACAATTCGGATCGCGAACTTGACTCTGCAACAAGTAAGAAAGGATTACATTTAGTTTAGAATTGGTTACTTTAGTATTCGTCCGAGTCAACATTCTTTGCACTATACAAAGCTTGAAAGGCTAGAAGTTGATCCATTCTTCGATTATTTTGAGTCCCATATTATTGCGGCCCATATTTTCATACGTATTATTCATTATCATAATAGAATAACATTAGGTACGTTCTTCAATTAATGTTCTAAACCTAAATTCCTCTAATAAAATGGATTATTGTATACAACAAAGACTCAAAATGCTTAACGAAATTGGTTACTTTAGGACGTGGACGGGTTAACACTCTTTGCTCTATAAGAAGTTAATGAGATGAGATGTGGATCAACTTCTTAACTACTTTGAGTCCCACATTATTGAAGATCGTATTTCCATACCTGAATTTCTTGGAACGTAACAATTTTTCGTTTCGATTCTTTAATACTTTATAAATTGAAAAAGTTATCTTGAAATATCTGCAGCAAGAAGCAAAAGCTCGTTTTATTGAAATAAGTGATAAATAGTGATCAAAGGTGAAGGCTGTAAGTATTTTAATTGATGTTGTAAGCGTTGAATTCTTCTGATAATATAGACTATTTTGTGCAAGGAAGATTCAAAATTCGCGAGAAATAGAAATGCTATTTGCAAAATCGTTTTTGCCGCGGCCCGTCCTACTACCCTACACTAGAGTGGTCTGATAAGAAACACTTTTCTCGACTAGTGGCCCATAATTGAAAATAGAGACAAAATAATCTACGTGACCAATAGGAGTATCAGTTTATACTGTATTTAAGTTGGAAACTATATTGTGTTCTGTGCATCGATTTGGAATTTGGGATTTTGGACTATGAAAAAAAAAAAATTATACCAGCCGAAAAATAATGTTGAGTTTTTTTTAGTTATCGTTAAATATTAAAAACAAAGTGTTATCATCATTTGAACAATTTCAAACATGAAATGAATTCACTTCGATTAAAACGGAAATTTTAATTATATATATTGAATTTACCATTCGGATTAGGGCAAATCACTAAGATGAAACACACAACACCAATTAGGATCCACATTTTTTTTAAATGAAAGAATCCACTTTTGAAAATTTTCGATAAGAGTCTACATTATTGCGAATGTTTCAGTTTATATGAGTATAGTCTCTATCTCATCTGTCCTTTTGAATTATTGAGACTTACGACGATTTGTATAATTACGAGATAAAAGTTAATTACTACGCAATGGAAATATCAGTATTTCTCAAGAAACATAATAACATTTTATCTTTCGTTTTGTATATACAATCATAACGAATTTATGAATTTATTAATACAAATTCCAAGACTTTAAGAATAATTCAAGACATTTTGAAACATTTTTTAAAATGAAGGGAAGATTCTGAAGACTCTAATGGAAATCAACAAATTGAAAATCAACATTTTGTCCATCTTTGAACTAATTTCAAACCGAAAATATGACTTTTCAAATAAAGAAGATAACGTTTTAACTAAATGATAGAATTTTAACTAAAGAAAGTGAAATTGTAACTAAAAATAAAACGAATGTTCAACAAAATAGTTACATTTTTAACAAAGGAGATAAATCTTCAATCGAAAAAATGACTTTTTTACAATGTAGCTTTACTTTAAACGATGTGGTTGCTTTTTCTACTCAAAGAAGATGAATTTCCATCGAAACATGTAATACTCGATATATCAACCAAAATCGATTTCAAATTAGTATCCGAAACCGTTAAATTCAACAACAAAAAAGAAGAATCTTCAACAGATTCGTTGAATCAGGACTAGAGATACGTTGAGGACAACCTTTGTAAAAAAACAATAAAGACTGTATCGTTTGTAATGAAAGTACGTTTGTTGATCCAACGTTATCATGGATGTTAATCTTTGGTCATCTGTTGACTTTTCCACTTCCATGATCTGAGGTGGTAGCCGCTCCACACAATTAAAACGATTTAGCTATCATTTGCTAAGAAAGATAAATATATTGATAATAATCTATCTATTCAACGGTAGGTATGTGATGATACCAAAGGGCCTAGCAGAATAAAACTGAATAATCTGCCCATGCCGCGCCTCTAGCAACTCTTAGTCTGATCAGGACTCTCATTCTTCATTGCCAGGTGTCCACAAATCTAGCGGCTGTAGGATCTGATAACTTCCGCCTAACTAACCCGATCTTTAATGTGTCCTGTCCGTAGTAGCCTCGCAACCAATTTCGCGAAGGAATTGCTGAATTTTACTTCGCTATTCCGGGTCTTCCCAAATTGCCTCTTAAGAGCGTCTGTCACCTCTTTCTGCCCCTCGTCTCATCGAGATGGAGGATCACTATCTGGGTTCGGGGGAGTATCTCGTGCACGTTCTCAACGTCCCGAAATCCACCCTAATTGCAGAGGTCTTTTTGGTCCTGCCTTCTGATGTCGCTGTTCGTTGATTTCCTTACAACCTTGATTTTTACACTAAGAGTGTCGAGCGTACTTCTGCAAGACGAGGTGTAGTATGTTCCCTTCAATCAGAGACGGAATGGGAGATGTTCTGTATGCACTAGCCGATCCGGATGTGAATGCCAACTTGATAGAGAAATGTTTCAATGAACACGAATAACGCTGAGGCAGCTCTAGCTTCCGTTGACGGGAAAAGGACGAGAGAGCACACCGAAAGCTCTACGCAGTCCAGTGCGAATAGGTCGGCGCCAAAAAGTTCAAGATTTGGGATCAGAGAGCTGGGATTCGTAGCCGCGAAGAGTGATGGTAAACCAGGTGGTATTAGAATGTGGAGAACAAGCGACGAGCGCGGCCTGAAGCGGTTCTCATAAAAACATTTGTGGGTTCAAGCTACGTTGAGGTCTTAGAAAACCTTAAGAATAGGGTGAATACAAGTATTCTTTGTGTTAAAATTAAGGGTGTAAGCCAAACAAGAGACGGCGACATTATCAGTAACGTGGGAAATAAATCAGACGGCAGGACCAAACTAACCTCTACCATCCGGGTATCTGTCGGTCATGTGGGAAACGTATGCGTGCTAGCATCCCGGACTGCGGTGGAGATCCTCGACTTCGACGAGACAACGGAGAAGGAAAAAATGAAAGAAAATCTGAAGAGGCACTTCGGTCCTGCTCTGCCAGGGTGACGGACGCCTGGCAACGAAGTGCGAGGATCCTGATCGGACTATTGCTAGAGTTGCTGCGAAGAGCGAGCAGGGACCTTTGATTTTATTTGTCCCTTTGTGACCACGCGTGTTGTGACCACACAAGGTGCACGTAATCATTTCCTGAATAGCATTGGCAAGTTAGAAGTACAGAATCTTCTTGCCCCGAAGTGGATAAGTATAATGCTTTCAAGTTGTAAAGTAACTTTCCCCTATGTTATAACGGCTATTCTCGGGAATTTTTATGTTAAAAATAGTCGGTGTGTATCAAAAATATAAACTCAAAAAATTTTTTTCAAAATGAAGAAGAAATATATATCTACAAAAAATGGAGATATCAAGCTTTTATTTGATTGATTTTAATAGCAGATTAATGTTAACTTATCGCATGAGTTTGAACATGGTATCTGCGGCGCCAGATTTGACATGCTTATTCCTCCAGACCGTTTGTAAATTAGGGTATTTTATTACTTTACTCAAATTTATTTTTCGATAACTCAGAATGTTTGAGCATCTAAAAATTAATTATGCATGACAGTATTATTTCAACTGAAATTTAAAAAAGCAAGGAATTCATCCAGAATGTAAATCGACACATTTTCAATTTAAAATTGAATTTTTCATATATAAAAAAAAAACGAGCCCCTCGAAAAAAAATTAATGTATATATTTTTTGAAGACTAATAATATTTTGTGAATAAACCTTTCTTGTGTCGATTGCGCTACTCAATAACTAGAAAGTAGATTCTTACTTTCTTTTAAATCGAAAATTATGATTTTCATTTTTTTCAAATTTACATTTGAAAAATTATCAAAATGGTGAAACAACAAAAAATGTTCGTGAAAAATTGCATTTTCTATACTTGCTAAATAAGAATGATGAAACGTTTTTTAAAAAATCTAATAAATCATTGCAAAGTGAGTTGAGCACAGAAGATTTCAAAATGTTGCAACCAGCTGTATGCAAAATTAAATCACTTTATTTTGAATTCGAAAGAAAAAATTTTAAAAACTACATATACTAAATTGAAGTTTTCAAATTTAGAATTTTTTTTTTTTAGTTGAAAGAGGAACCATGTTGAAAATATCGAATTATTTAACCCTGTCCAAAACATGAGTGATAATTTAACTATTCGAAACTATTTGAAATTTAATGATTAGATATAATTAATAAATATCAGGATTCTTATCGCATCCAATTAGAGTGGGATAATATAAAATATTCTCATTTTCGTCTACTGACAACTGAGAGATTGTTTGTCTTATTGGACGCTTAAAATAAGTGAAGGAGAACAAACAGAGGTTCCAAAATTTAAAAAAATATTTGCTCATCATATCTCAATGCTTGGAGAGATCTCACGAAGCAAGCAATATAATTCCTCTTTATATTTTAAACCTTCTTACATGTGATGGTATTCCAATTAAATTTGGACACGTCAGAGATTTTGAGTTAAAAAAAAATTTACTTATTTTCTAGTTATTTAAAATTTTTCAGGTTATAGATATATAATTTTCTTAAGATTATGGAGAATATTCAAAAAGATTTTTTAAGGTTCCAGATATGTCAAATCAAACTTTCAACAAAAAGTTAAATTTTCAACCAAGTATGTGAAGTTTAGTGAATAATTGGTATACCAACCAGAAAGTATTTTAATTTTAAATAAAATCGAGTTGAACTGATTCCAAAGGACGTATTTTTGACAAAATAGTTGAATCTTCAACAAAAAAAGATTAATTTTCTACAAGTTGCATTTTCCAGAAACAAATCTGACAATTTTATCAGACCACACGAATTTTCAAAATATTATTGATAAATATTAATAATTTGAATTATATATTATATTTACCAATAGGACTAGGGCAAGTCGTTAAGATGAAACACACAATACCAGTTAGTGTCCACATTTTTGTTAAATAAAAGAGTTAACTTTTGAAGAATTTCGAAAAGATTAAAACTAATGAACATGAATAAAAAAAGGTTTGCTTTATATAGATGTAGTCGCTATCTCATTCGTTCTTCTAAAGTATTGAGATTTATGACAATGTGTACAATTATGAAGGACAACAATTAATTACTACGCAATAGAAATATCAGTATTGAATAAAAAACTTGATAACATTCTATCTTTTGCTTCACACACACAATCCAAACGAATTTATGAAATTTATAATATTTGTAATATATAAAAGAAATAATGATTCCTTTACTTCACTTTTTGAATTCTCTAAGGTTTACTCAAAACTGGGAATTATTTAAATACTTTTGCCTTCTTCTAAATTATTTCATATCTTTTTTAAGTGTTCAAATTAATTGTATTAATTGAATTCTTTCGATTTTTTCCTTTAATTGAAATTATTTTGAATCCTTCGTAAATTTTTTGTTTTGAAATTCCACTACTTGGTTGAAGATTCAAGTACTCCGTTGAGAATTTGTCTTTTTCGAGAGAATAGTTTTTCTGGGAGTGGGGATTTTTGAGTTTTTTTAGAAGCATCACACGATTTAAACCAAAAACATTCGTCATACCCAAAAAATTTTTTACTTGAATTTGTAAATCCGTTTAAAATGAAAAATTTGCCTTCTCAACATCTTTTTCGTATCGAAAATGACATCCAACTAATTTTAACTTCAGCAATCTTCTTATAATACTCTTTCGCTATTTAACTTTGAGGTTCTTGATGAATCCCTGATCCATCGGTTGCAATTTGGCAGTCAAATTCGGTGGTAAGTGAACCACTTTCATTGCTTTTAGCGTTTGCATCAAGACTTTCGGATGAGCTGGACAACTATCCATAAATAAAAGAACTTTCCAAATTTTGTCTTTGGAACTTTCGATCAATTTTATGAAGCCAGTCTTCATATACTGAACTGGTCATCCTAGCTTTCTTATTGTTCTCGTAAAGCACTGGTAAAATCTTGACTCCCTTGAAACACTGTTGATTCTTTGATTTTCCTATTACCAATAACTTCAGTTTTTCTTTACCAGACAGATTAGCGTAGACCAAAACAATAATATGATTGAATCCATTCCGTTTTTTGAACTTTTCTAGCCACCCAGAGCTAGCTTTGATATCCTTGTATCCTAACTGAGCTGCAAGAAATTCAGCTTTCCCTTGCACTGTAGGACCAGATAAGGGAATATTCTGGTTTCGAGCGGATTTCATCCATTCCGTCAACGATGTTTTCCACAGTAGAAAGCGAGGTGTTTTAATTCGCTTTCGATCCGGTTGGATACATGAATTATCATCAGCAGCCAAAATCTTCTCCTTGTTCTTAATGATAGAAGACAGAAAGTTAGCAGGTATTCCGAAATCAGCAGCCATGTCCTTCTTCCTTTTAACTCCTTTCTCGACACAGCAGTTGTCCTTATGACAAACTTTTAACTATATACATATACATACTATCAGCCTATTTTTACTTATTGTTTAAATTTTAATATATTTAATTGAAAATTGGACTCAGAATGAGTCCAAGAGATGCCTGAAGGGCGCCAGGTAGTTTTTCGGCAATTAAAGCTACCAACACAATTCTTACTCTTTATGAATACGCGTAATGTGCCCGATAACTCCAGAAGAGTAGTGGAGTAAGGGGATGACGCAGTGAGAGGTTAAAAGATTAACAGTCAGCATTTCAATTTTTAAAGCACTAATATAATTACTTTTGAGAAAATCGATTAATAAAATCCATTTAAATCCCGAGATGATCAAGAGTGGGCCCTTGCCCACTCCAAACAAAAGTACAGCGAAGACTAGCCATCGAACTCTCCTATTGCCGGAAGTGTTGAGGTCTGAGTCCTATTAAGCACAGAACTACACGATAACACAGCCTTCATGTATATTAGCAGCCCCATCCTTGTCACACGCGCCAAGCCTCACTGCTCAAAACGGACTAATCACATGCAATCGCCTAGGTTATAAATATATGCGTTTCTCAAAGTATGTTAGTTAGTCACTGCCCCACTTCAAATTATAGAAGTTATCATCATGGCAGGGCTCATAATATAATTCGAATTATCAAGAAATTCGAATTATCGAAAAGTATTAACATGGAAAACATCTAGTTTCAGCTGGGACCAGAAAAAAAGTTCGAATTATCGAACTTTCGGATTCCTCCTCCTTTGCGCTCTGTCATCTCCCTCTTTTTCTCATTCTTCTGCCGACAGTTTCTTCAGCTGGTCCTTCCACTTTTTCATTCAGTGACACTTCGATAACGATAACGATACTGAGAAAACAGTCTTCAAAAATAGGGTAACTTCGACCAAGCATATCTTTAATGTCATCAATATTTATTAAAATTTGACAAATATTGTCGTTCTACCTCATTTATTTACGAAACCAGGTATACCCCGTACGTTATAATTGTTAACAATGGCTATACGTAAAATATAGCCGCAACAAGTCGAGAAAAAGTGTGAACCGTTGAAAATATTCTACTCGAATTTTTGTCTAATCGACACATTTCATTGGGATAAATATTATTTAAATTTTCATCCCTGTAAGCTTTTCTGTCCTGACTGCATTTTTGAAAACGAAAAAACTTCGAAGATGAACTTACTGATACATAAATTTTTCATTCACTGAATGCATTACTGATATATAAAATGTTACTTGCTGCCACAATTAACATTTTATATAATAGTTTATCCTAAATTCGAGGACATGATGTCATTTACAATATTCTTTAAATGGGATAACTGTTCTAAGGGAGAGTTTTTTCAGTTCCATTCCTTGTGAACTTCCGTGATTCAAGTCTGGCCGAAAACTTCTTGGACCTTCGTTCGGTCAGACCTTTTATGGCCGATTTTTGGAGATATTGTGGTTATCTCGGATTCACAATCTCCGGAAGAAGATAGTCGTAGTAAAACCTGCAAAGTATTTAAGGTATGAAATACAGATCACATGGTGTACGGGTATTTGTGATGGGTGGGCATTTGAATCATACTTTTCGGTCGAATATCGCTTCTTCCGGCGATTCGTAATCATCTGCAGATGACGGGCACTTCATTTCCGCCATGGAATCGTCGCCAGTGAAGACATCTTTCGACAGTAAAATTGCAGAAATTATTCAACGACTTGAATATTGTGAATAGAGTAATGAAAAATTGGAACTTATTGCGTATAATACCTGGAATTTCTGCGAGGAAATGATATTCACATTGCCTTTCTTTGTACGGTGGAATATAATATCCCGTGCACCAAGTTAACGCATGAAGCGGAAGGTCGAAGCTTACAAATGCTGCCAAATTTTGAAGCTGTCAGCCGTTTCTTCCTTTCTGTCCTTCACAGTTCAGTATCAGATTGCCCAATTATGTCCTCCAGCATTTTTCCGGTTTACTTGTGGACTTCTTAAACTCCTTGAACATAAATTCCTGCTTCCTTCTCTCATATTCTGCGCGATCTATCTCATCTAGTTCTCCCAATCCATAATCCTTGTCTGGGCCTGCACTGGTTACATTCTTCTTAGTCTTCTTACATCTGTCTTCATCTTCTCTCCTTTCTCTATGCTTATCTGTAGCGTGTTTCTTCCGTTCTTCAAAAATCCGTGTGATGCGGCCTGAAGTATAATTCTTGAGCAGTGCCTTATGCGAAGATGTGAAAAATTCTCCGGTGTTGGCAGACTCCACGGCACCTACACATCGGCTTGCCTATGTCCCTCTCAATGAAAAATTGACTCTTTTACTACCTACAAATTTATTAGCAATGCTTTTAAACTGTTCACAAATATTGTTATCGACATCATGCAGGAGACTTTTCGCGCTGGTAACGAGACGTCGATTGACTGCCATTATGTTGTCGTACATAGAGGATTTTTGCAGCTCTGGTATCAAATTTACATTTCCCTCCTTTGCTCCCGAGCAGAAGTAGAAATCACAACTACTGTGCAGCCCAAATATATGATGCACACTGTTGTAAATATCCTCTCGTAAATAAGATACCTTAGCAGCCGTTGTGCCAGCTTCATTTTTACGATGAAGGATGGCCTTCGTTACAGCCCCTCGAAGGCGCAGGATACTTCCAGCTAGCATTTTCCTTATGGGCAAGGAATACCCAACTTGCGTTTTGCTGCCGATCTCGTTCAGTTTGTTCCCATAGTTTTGCAACAGAAGATGCTTGCACTCTATGTTTGCGATCTCGCAAGAAGCACCATACGGTTTTCGGTCCATCAGCCTTTTGTGGACGCTACTATCTCCATGACCTGCAGATACAAATTTTAAATGAATTTCGCTATTACAGCATTCCTCGCAAAATTCAAAACCTAAAGTGTTGAAAGTATAAACATTTTAATAAATTTCGTACCTATGATATATATATATATA
>CAKNXH010000365.1:8256-56710 GCA_932178445.1 Andricus quercusramuli
ATAGGCGTTGAACATGACCTTCAGAGAGAATTATATTTGATTAGATACAGTTTCAAGGAAAAATTTATATTTACTATATCTGTTAAAACGAATGTTACTGATATCAATTTTATATGGCAATTTTACCTAAGGTAGAGAAACCTAGTGAATAATTTTACCAGAGAAAATATTTTAATCTAGTACAAAATTTTCCAATATCATAAGTTTCTCCAGCACACTTTTTCACAATATTTATTATTATCACACTATCATGATCTTTAATTTTTTGTTTATTCATATAAAAATCGTATATTCGTTCTTGATACAATTTTTGTTTAAAAACACCATGGATTACTCTATTTTTGGAATTATTAATATCACAAAGTCTGTCCGGAATGTATCCTACTTCTTGACATTCTTCGCGTTTTAGAGGATACTTGAATTTTCAAAATAGAAATAAATCACAGGGAGCCAGGTCAGGACTGTTTAAAGGCTGCCGATGATGTGTAAGGCTGTGTTTCACCAGAAATTGCTGATTAAGTTGCAGTGAATTGGTAGGTGCGTTGTGGTGGCAATACACCCAGTCGCGACTTTTCCAAAAATCAGAACTTTTCCTTCTTACCATGTAACGCAGCCGCTTCGAAACTTCTTGGCAATACTCTTTGTTTAACGCCTGACCTCTTAGAGCGCATTTATGGTGTTCACTTGGCCTTGATGTTGCTCCGACTCTGGCGCGCTATCTATATTCTCGGGGATTGCAAAGATTGGATCTTTGTCTCAAGGTCACAACCATCAACCAATTGAGTTTTACTACTCATCGCCATTAATGACCTTTTTGAACATTTCCGGCTTTCAGCAGATTAAATTCAAAGTATTCTGCTGTTGGTTTTCCGTCAGCAGCCGTTGAACGAATTTTGCAGCTACGCTGCTCATCCCAAACCTTGGTTCATAAGTTACGAAGGAATAGTTTTTGGGATCCTGAGCTGTTCCTCTAGCTCTATCTGTTAGAGGACGATTATCATTATTCAACACTCAAACTCATTCCACATTTTGGCCGTTGCAGGCCTGCGTGCCGTCATCCAAAAATGCGGTGCGTACGTTGTTAGACGTTTACGCAAATTAACACACTAGTCGACTAAAGATTCGCAGGCCCTTAACACTTTGTTGGTGGCCTCACAGAGTTCCATCCTAAATGGTATATACATGTTCTGACAATAACCCAAATAGGTGGAAAGTTAGAGGACAAGGTCGGATACTTTACAGATAGTGCTCATATTATAATTTATAATCTCCTGTGCCAGTTTCTCAACATTCTGTTACGATACTGTGCTCCCAACCCTCCTCCTCCTCCTCATGCTTTCCATTCTGTCCCTTTTAGACTACTTTATTTCTCCCCTTTAAGTCCTCTAAGTTTTCAACCTTCTTCATCTCTCCTTCATCATTCCATAAATGCTCTTATCCCTCCTCTAACCACTAATAGACTCTAAATATTTTATTTTCAACCTTCTCATATTAAACGGAGTCTTTCGCCTAATTTCACAATTAGCGTCCAGCTATTTTTGTCCATCTCTTTTCCCCCTACCCTTCTTCCAAATATTTTGACAATCCGTATCTTTCCATCACCTTCCACCATGTATTGTATCTTGATTCATCCGCCATTCCCCATCTATCTATTACCCATCTTACTCTATCTTTTTTGCCAATTCCTCATAGTCTGTATTTTTTCCTTCTCTTATCCATCGACCTTTAAGAAACTCTCTTCTTTTGTCTTCTCATCATGTTAAATCTGCGGCCCTCTTTCCTCTTCCATCCACCTCTTTGCAATACTTTTGAACTTTATCGCTAACTCCCCTCCAATTCTCTCCATCAGTTTCTTTTCGAATTTCCAAGCACTCTTTTATGCTCTTGTTTTTAATTTATCTCTTGAAGCCTCTTCTCTTACCATATAAAACAGAGTTTTTCAGTCTGCTCCTAATATAGATCTTATATATCTCTCTTGTAATCTCTAAAAGAGACCAGCCGGATAAGTATGCGAAAAATGCCCTTGAACCCTATCCAACCAGACTTGGTCCTATGCGCACCTTACAAAAAGAAAACTCTTTCCCTATGAAACTCCATCAAGATCTTATTACTACCATACACTCGCGAAAGCCTCCAACCCTTAATCATTGTTGCGAAACACGACAATCAGCAACTGGAAGACAAATTCACTGAGAGACGGAAGGTTCTTAGAGACTTCTCTCCTGATAACCTTCGGTGGTCGAGCAAAGAAAAACATCCTGTTTACCTATGCGAGGTCCTGTCATCTATGACCAGAAAAATTCCGCCATTTTCGAGGGACTTAGATAGCAGCCACTGCTTCCTAGTATCATATTTTTTGTGTATGTCGGTAAATATAGGATAACCTCTCATGTAGGCCGGTTTTCAACATCATTGCGGTCTCTAAGATCTGGCTTCCGCCAAATCAACCTTCTAGACATGTGTAGAGTATGTCCTACTTCAGAGTAAAGCAGCAAATACTTAAATTTGCTAGTATTATCTGTCGGGTTGGTTAGTGTATACCATTACAATACCCACCACCTCCTGAGAGGAGTTTATTATTCGACCTATCTCGACAATCTCTCATCTTGTCTCCCCTTCGGTCCTCCGCCAGTTATTTATCTTATGTGCCTTATCTAAGCCTTTAGGGCTTAGATCATTATCATCACCATCAACAACTTTCGGAATACTTTGACACCAATAATTTAATGAATCCAATGCAGTCAGGATTCAAAACGAGTCACAGTACACTCACGGCCTCTGTAAAAGTGACGTCTGACCTTCAAGAAATCAATAGATGATAGAAAGATCACTGTCGTTATCCTATTTGACTTCTTGAAAACCTTTGATACTGTGGATCATAAGCTACTGTCAAAGAACGATTCCAAGATCAATTAGGCTATCTTTAATAACATTATCCTTACTGGAGATTTTAATATTGACTTAAATCTCACTTTCAATCATTCTAAATATCTGAAATCTTTGGTACACTCGTATGGACTTTCGATTGTATCTCATGATTCTACTCACCATACTGATCGTTCCAGAACTCGTATTGACTTAGTGAGTGTAGACGATATTGATAAGATTGTCTCCTACGAACAACATGCTATCCCTTTTCTTTCTAATCACGACTCCATTAACATCACCTTTAAATTTTCCTATAATCTCTATTCAAAACCAACCTGAAGACTGGTGCGGAATCTCTCTAAAATTTCTGAACATACATTCCACGAACATCTACTGACTTTCAAACTAAGATTAGAGATGCCTTCAATCAATATAACTATAACGAGATTGGACATAGAGACAAGAAAGAGAACATTTGGCATCTTCTTAGACGTTTACACCTAATCCCGCCCAAGCACGAATCTATAGATAGTAATTTTCCGCCTGATGACCTTTTGTAGACTTTTTTTACATTTTCAGTTCCAGACTTGAAAAAATTATTCATCTGCAACTTTCCACATTTCTCGAAATATCTGATGCCATTGACCCGATGCAATCAGGTTTTCGGGAAAAAACAAAGCACTCTTACTGCTTCCCTTAAAGTATCGACGGATCTCAAATTAGCAGTGGATAAAAGGATATCACGATTGTTGTTCTGTTTGATTTTTCGAAGGCTTTTGATATAGTTAACCATGACTTACTCCTACAAAAGTTAAAATCTGCTAGCGTGTCAAACTCTGTCATCAAATTTAAATCCTATTTTAACAATCGGTCTCACAGAATTAATAATAGTTGTGGCGAGCTTTCTGACTTGTGGGAGGTCAAGAGTGAGGTCCCTCAGGGCTCCATTTTGGAAAACCCTTCCTCTTCAGTTTGCTCACTCCTGACCTTGGAAGTGAACTTGTACTCTGCAGATACCACAAATATACTAACGAGTTAAAAATTTACTAATCGGAGCCAATTTCTTTACTATGTATATTACTTGTTCTAGTCCAAGAGGATATCGTTATTCTCTGGGCCTTGAAGTATGGATTCACTCTTAACCCGGGCAAAAGTCAGGCAATCGTTGTTGGACCTACTTTATCTCCGTCGCTTGAAACATAGGCATCATTTTCACCCCCTTCGTATCGAGAATCTTTCCATCGCTTTTTCGGAAATGGTTCAAGATTTGGGATATTTCCGTAGCCATACCTTATCCTGGAAGGAACATGTACAGAGTATCTCAAAGAATACATACAGGATTCTGCAACGCCTAAATGTAGGAATAAGGACTCTTTACCTACCTCCACTGGGATATTTTTTGTTGAGAGTCTAATTTTGTCCCATTTTGACTACGATTTTTTAGTATATGAAGATTTTAACGACGGATTCCTTTTTTTTCTTTAATTCTTTAAATTCAAAGCTAGAGCGTGCGTTAAATACCTTACACAATACTCACATACAGACTTAGGGCTAGTCTGCTAAATGTTGCCAAGAGAAGACAATTCTTTGTATGTAATTTTCTCTACACTCTTTTTCAGAAAAAAACTCCTAAGAATCTATTTAACATATTCCAATTTGTAGATAGAGACCTTCAAGCACAGGCTAAGCTTGGTAAATGACATACAATCCTTAAGATTCCTTTTCACAGAACGTGTCAGCTTCAAAGATCATTTATAGTAAGGGGTACCCGGTTATAGAGTGAAGTACAATCCGATATTAGAAATGAACCTTCCCTGTATTGACGAAAGATTAAAGCTTCGAAATTATAATAAATTCCCTTTTTAATGCAGTTAGCAGTTGCATGTAAGATTTACATCCAACTTTGGATCACAAACAGTATTACATATTAGTTTCAAATTTTCTCATTTGAAAAAATGGTGTAACATGTATTGGTTTGTACGAGAGTTTAAATGACTGACTCTAAAATTCGATGAAATTGGGCGTTGTAAACCTACTGGAATTTCATTGACTTCATCTCGAGTCAATGGGGTAACGTTGCCGCTTTCCACGTTAATTTTCGCCCGTTTTTTAGCATAATTTTTATACGTATACATTCCAGCAAGAACATTAAAAGTCTCCAATATTGCAAAGATGTCACCATTGAGTGTTGATAATACAATTTGTTCCTGTGTTGGAATACGCTGATATAGATGATTTCCTGTTCTCAATTGAAGTTGGTTATTCGCAGGAAAAGTATATCTTCGAAGTTCGAATGTCCGGTGCAAATTCCTATAGGGAATCAGCCGAATAAATCTAAGTTCTTCAATACCACATCCATGTCCGTCAGAAGAAGGAAGCCTTGTAGGAGGAGCAATGTTTCTGGATGTTGTACGAAGGCTTGCAAGAGGAGACCTGGACCTGTCGCGAAGGGGATGTTCGGCAGATGGTCGAGACCTTTCAGGTAAATTATTTCTTTCAGAAGAATGAGGAGGTCCACCGCGAGGAACGCCAGGTATAAGGTCGTCATTAGGGAAAAGATCGAACAGTAAACTTAACTCTGTAACAAAAAAGCAAGGATTTGATATTTTTTAAGTACCTGAAAAATCAAATAACTAGTACGATTTCTCATTATTTGTGACTAGGAAAGCTACCAGCGTCTTTGTATCTTATAGTCAGAAAATGTTCGGGTCTCAGTCGGTGATAAAAAATGTACTTCTAAGAGCTTATTTGGCATAAAATGGATTTTCTTAACAGCAAGCTGCGTAAGCGTAAATCCTGTCGAAGACGCTGATGCATCGCTTCGTTCAAATTTCATTTAATGATAGTCCTCTGAAATATCGGATTGCCATTGGAATTTGAGATGCAGATTTCAAAAGTTAATCATGTAGAGAAAAGAATTTGGATTGGACAAAATGTATCAACATTAGAAAGGCAGTCGAGTTAGCGAATATACCAACGCAGGAAAATCTTTTCCTGAATTGAAAGAAATTTTAAATAAACATCCGGTTTTGAGATATTATGATGCTAATATTTCTGTCTTTGAGTCTAGTTGCTTGCCAAATCGTTTAGGAGCAGTTTAGCTACTGGAAAATTTACCTGTAGCATATGGAAGTAAAACATATGGAAACATCTCAGTCGAAAAATTGTTATTTGAGGAAAAAATGATTAAATATTTTTAAAATTTGTAGGCATATTATTATACTTATATATTCACCAATAAAATTAAGGATGGTTGCCAAGGTAAATACCAGAGTATAAACCACCGTCATACTTTCCAATTAGAGGAAAAACTGATTAATATATTAATGAAGAATTGCGTTAACAGTGTAACGAAGGAATATTCTGGTAAGTTATTACAGATTGTATGGTATAACCTATGATGATTATCTCATACAGATATTTACTTCTCATTAGTGTAGCTTTCAAGTGAAAAATTTATATATACTAAATTTCATAAAACTGATAGCATTCATATCAATTTTATACAACAATTTTACTTTGGGTAGATAAATTAAAAAATATATCTTTTACCATAGATTGAGTAAACAATGAACAATAGAAAGAAAAATACAAGATTATGAAATCGTAAAGAGTTTTTTTGCGAATATGCAGTTCTTCGATTCTTCTTAATCGGATTTTATCATTTTTCCCCTATAATTAGGTGTCGTACACGAAATAGTTCAACAAATTCAACGTCGCTGAATATCGTTGGTGGTGCTACAACCTGTTCCATGGCATCATTCTCGTCATCTGATTCCAAGGGTTTTTTTCCTTCACACTATCCAATATCTCACTGTCTGTAGGTTCTGTAGCAATCAGTAAATTAGTTTGAACGTTAACAAAATCTTCCAAGTTTACAATATGTGAATCGTAATTTCCTCTATAGATCAGTCGACTCTTCAGAAATACCATCCGCAGAATGTTCGTCTGCTTCTCGTATTGCAGCATTTTCCATTTCGGTTTTCACGAAGCTAGCCTTCCGGTAGCAATTGGCAATTGTTTTACTAGTGACATCGGTATATTCGTTCAAATCGAAAATGGCATCCAATAATCTTTAATCAGGTAGCCTGCTTTTCCCATTTGAAGCCTTGAGCAATCTTCTGATGATTATCTTTCGGCAATTGCCTTTGAGGTTGCTAATAATTCCTTAATCCATTGGCTGCAATTTTGCAGTCAAACTCGATGGTAAGTAATCCACATGATAAGTCTTCTTTGAATGTCAAGCTTCGATCTGCTAAACATGTCAAAAAACAGTTTCGTATGCATTGAAGATATCCTCTATTGTATTATAAGTGAGCTACAAAAAAAAATAGCTTTTTCTTGCCCTATAAAACTCAGTTGTTTCGTTGAGTTCCGAATCATTTGGATTCTCTTCCAGAATTCTTCGATAATTTGGGGATCCTTAGCAGAAAAGTTTAGGAGCGGTTTCCAAAAATTGCATCGTTTGATGTTGTCCCTTTTCTTCATCGGGAGTGTCACCGAGGTCAGAAACTACCGCTGAATACTCGATTTCACTGTCACTGGCTTCTTGTGCAATATTTGTGTCTGAGTCGTCATTGGATTCATCAAAGAACCGTTCCAATGCACCATCGCCCATTACGGTTCCACTTTCTGACAATCATTCCTCATTTCCGGTTTCAATTAACTCAACTTCACTATACGAAGATACACAAATAATGGCGGAATGACCCTGATAGGTAGTCGAACTTCCGTAGCTTCGAGGAGCAGTTTTCAACTGATTCTTAATTCTTTCAATAACCACTAACTTCTCCACATTTTTTTTATAACCAAAATTCAAAATCAGGTGATTAAAACAATAAAGATAAATTAATATTACAATCGGTTACAATCAAGATCGACAAATAAATCAAATGTCCTGCATTTTAAAGATGGTTTCCTGCTCATAAATCTTTTCGTCACGTGTGCCCATACGTACTCTACTGCACTGAACTCAAAGTATGCTATAGGAAACCAGACCTGTTGAGCATCACTTCCTCTTGGTTCTTCTGTTATTTGTTCTAACAAATATCATTTTTTGTATTTGTATTGCAAACAATGTTGTAAGAGGTATGGCTTTGTTAATTCTTCGATGATTCAGGGTCCACTGGAAGAGGTATGTTAACTTCGAGCATCAACTGGAAATAAAATTTTAAAGATAAAATTTGAATCAGTTAGTGTTGTGCTTCGGAAATTCAATCCAACTAAAGTCGATTAGACTTTCAATTCCTTCTAAAAGAAAGTAAAGCTCCACCCACAAAAGATCCCATTCACTATTCCCATCGTCAACCATCATTAATCTCAAGTAGCAGCAGGAGAACTCAGGCTACCTAAAGAGCAATAAACTCCTCTGATAATCCGGAGTGTCAACCACGTTTATGGTGAATCACCAGATGGAGAATCGACCTTAGGGAACGTCCATAAACTACGTAGCCTGTTTTTCTTTTGTTTATAACGTTGTGTCCTTTATCACTTAACGGCAATTGTCTTTTCGTCTTTATTCAAACAAAAGAAGAACAGGCTACGTGGTTTATGGACGTTCCCTTACCTGTAAGCCAATAAAGACCTGCCCCTGTACCGTTACCTTTGTAATCCGGGCAAAGGAAAATCAAATCGACTTGGAAAAAACAAGTTTTCTCAAGAAAACTCTAAGATAGTCCAGTGAATCCTCCAGACATTTACGCTAGTTCAAAGCAAGTTAATGTTGCAAATTTGGAATATAAAACCCGCAAGTATCAATCGATGAACTAAGAACTCATAATATCAAATTTTTCTTAAACCTGTCAGTGAGGTCTTCCTTTATTTTATGGTGGAGATCTGGATGAAAAGTTTCTGCTACCTGAGAGTCTCCAGTGCATATACAATTCAAAGTAAATCTTTTTAGGTAAAATGAAATCGAATTAGTTTTGTGTTTATCTTGATGCTTGGAAGTTATTTTCATCCCTGTTTTCGAAGTCCTAGATATTGTTCGAACACGAGAAAGCATGTTAGATAAATAACTATCTTTAACCAGGTAAGTTTGTTCGCTTCCAGACGTCACACTATCAATACCATCATTAAGTCGTTCAAATCTCTTCCTCCCATTATTTTGCTCCACTACACCGCCACTTTTTGAATACTTCCCCTACTTTCCTCTACTATCCCACCCCTTACAATCCCCCTACACTTCCCCACTATTTCCCTACTTCTCCACCACTTTCCTACTTTCCCACTCCGCCCCTCACTTGCCGTCCACTCCTTTCGCTTTTTTAGTTTTCAACCTTCTCAGTTTGAAATCTTACGATTTTGAAATTCTTGAAATGCCCAATGCAAAGAATGGGTTACAGCTTCCCGGTGCTCATAGTGGGAGAGCACCTGATTGTCGCTTAAATTGAAACGGTAAGGGTGAGGGATCTCAACGAATGAAATATATCTGAAGTATTTCATCTGTTATTTATTCTGAAATTAGTAAGTAGTAGGTCTCGGGCTACAAAATACTGTGAATATGATAAAGCTAAGATTTGGCACTCTTTCACAGTATTTTATAGAGTATTTCAGCTTGAGCGCTGGCTAGCACCTGCGATACTCGATTACTTTAAGCTGTTCGGAGATCCCGTTAAGACACCTCTTTTGAAACCCCCGCCTGTCCGAATCTATTGAGGCTCTTGACAGGGCGATCAGATGTTTGCTTGGGAGCATAAGAACTCGCGCTCTCGATATTCCAGGGGATTGTCCGAAAGTGAAACCTTAATGGGCTATGGTGCATTGGAACGGTTCTCTGATGAATCCAATGACGTCTCGGACACAACTGTTTCACAGGAAGCCAGTGACAGTGAAAACGAGTATTCAGCGGTAGTTTCTGACCTCGTCGATACTCCTGATGAAGACAAGGAACAACATCAAACTAAAAGGCAATTTTTGGAAGTCTGGCAGAAAAGGAAGCTGATTTTTCGTTGAGTTTCCTTCTGGTACCTGAGACGTCTGCAGTTGTGTTTGGCTCCAAAAGTGAGGCAGCTGTCGATATATGTACTCAACATTCTGGCTGGTGAACACGAAATATATAAAATTACTTTGTGCACCTGGACCATCTACGTTAAAGTCTTCTATGTTTGCATATTCCTGTTTTATTTGTATGAAACCAAACATATTTGTGTCCGAGTCGTCAATGGATTCATCAGATAACCATCGTTCCAATGCACCATCGCCAATTACTATTTTGCTTTCTGACAATCGTTCCTCATTTCCGGTCAGACGGCACAGAAATCATTTCCAAATTATCCTCACTGATGTGACTGCTAACAGTCAAAGAATTAGGTTGAACATCAATTGGAAGCTTTTTGATAGGCGTCAAACTCAGTTTATTTCCATCTGAAGGATCATTCTTGTACTTTTTGCAAGCTCTGTCATCAGCTCCTCCTTGACGATTCGTTTCAGTCCTTCGAGTTTTATCATCGGAATTATTGTTCATATCAATTGTTTTGTAGAGTTCCGAATCTTTTGGGTTCTATTCCAGTGTTATTCGAGAATTTAGGGATCCGTGGTAGAAAAGTATAGACGCGGCTTCCAAAAATTGTCTTTTCGTTTGATGTTGTTCCTTGTCTTCATCGGGAGTATGCTCGAGGTCAGAAGCTACCACTGAATACTCGTTTTCACTGTCACTGGCTTCTTGTGCAACAGTTGCGTCCGAGTCGTCATTGGATTCATCAGCGAACCGTTCCAATGCACCGTCCCCCATTACGGTTTCACTTTCTGACAATCGTTCCTCATTTCCGGTGTCAATTCACTCAACTTCAGCGTCCGAAGACACATACGTTATGGCGGAATCATCCTGATAGGAAGTCGAAGTTCCGTAGCTTCAAGGAACAGTTTTTGACTGATTCTAAATTCTTCCAATATCCACTAACTTCTCCATATTCTTGTTTTGTAACCATAATTCAAAATCATGTGATTGAAAGAAGAATGTTAAATTATCATTACAATCCGTTACAAACCAGATCGACAAGTAAATAAAATTTACGATCAATATTCTCCTCGCGACTTCAAAGTTATCCACTCTCACGACTTTTTGTCATCTTGTGTCAATACAAGCCCTCTCTGCCTCATCCCAGACGAGCCCCGAAAATTTGTAGGATTACTAATGCTTAGATTTTACAATATTTGTAGGATTACTAATGCTTAGATTTCACAATATTTGTCTGTTAACTTATTTCTTAATCAATTAGAATTGAAGTGAATACAAAATATGATCTAATTTCCATGTCAGGAAGTGAGTAACTAAGGTAACAAAACTTTTTCAATAAGAACGCTACTGCTCAGTTATTTTTTTTTAAAGAACCATATTTAAATTGCAGCAATCTTATATTATTAAAAATTATATTATACTATTGATTCTATCAGGGTGTTTCAAGATTTCGATTGCTCCTCTATGTTTTCTTGGAAAAATATTGTACGTTTTTGAGATTACTTTTGTTTTGTCAAATAAAATGCTATGTCCTCTTTCTATATGATGCTCAGCTAGTGCTGATTCGGTGAAATGTTTTAGCCTGACTTTACTCTCATGTTCCATCGCACTTTGGCTCACCGCCCTCCCTGATTTTCTTATATAGACTTTGCCACGAGAAAACGGGATTTTATATCCTCCCAGGTCACTGAGAGGTGCTTTTTAATCTTTAGGGTTGTTTAGAAGTTGTCCTTTTTCGCACAGGGTTTAAGTATGGTTTGAATGTTGTGTTTGTTGAGAATGCTTCCTATTTGTTCTGTGTTACCTTGAATGTAGGGTAGGATGGTGGTCGTTTTTCTCTTTCATACTTTAGAAGGTCGTGTTGGGTTGTTTTTTGAGTGTATTTCTTATTGCTTTGAATTGTTCCGTAAGTCAAAAGGATGAAACTCCTGTAGAGAAATGGACTATGAATGTTTACAAAATTACATGCTTCGACTTTGGAAACAAAATACGAAAAATCTCCAAAATAGGCGATTAAATTGAGTTCTAATCCAGAACCTCAGATAGGGAGTTCTTAAAGAGGATCAAAAACGTGTTCTCACACGGAATCTCAATACGGGAGTTCCTGACGAGAATCAAAATCGAGTTCTCACTCGGAACCGAATCTAAGGAGTTTCCTACGAAACCCAAACCTTCTAGTTTTGCACATACACCCAACAAAGGAGTTTCCATCTAGAACTGAATTCTTACGCCGATTGTGCTGACGCCACAGCCACTCTTTTAAAATGTCTTCTACTCTAGTGTGTGCCTTTTTCAGATTCATGCATACGGGGATGATCAATCACTTGAGAAGAGAAGGTGTCGGCCCAACCTACGTAAGAGACATGCGTCGAAACATCAAGCTATCCAGGCATCTGAGGAAAGGTAGGACAGAGAATCCTGGACACCTGTCACTCAGGATTGCAGCGTGGATCGCGAGTTCAGTGAAAAGTGCGTAGTGATTGATAGTGTCCGGGAGTCCCTCAAGCCCTGCATGTCCGAGTGCCACAGTGTTCGTCTCTCGTGCATGGAAGCCGACCACGCGCCTCCGAACGATAAACCGCCGACAACAAGTGGTACGATCTTTCTTCCCACAACCACGCTTCCGGCTGGTGACATGTGCTTTTGGGCCGATTCTGCAAGCGTGATCCAATTGCCAATTTTCTCGATCCCCTGCAACGTGCCAGGTTACCACGATTACGTCCCTCCTATGAACGTCCCCCTACCCCCCGTTCAGGCTGTCCCGCGGTTTTTCTCTGTTATACCACCGTCGAGTGCCCCTTTGTGACGGGGTATTCAAGTTTGCGATCCGCAGCGGTCGATACGTAAAAATAGTGACTCATGTCCGAAACGCGACCATATCGTGTACCCAGCAAACGGCCTAGTCTACAGAAGCGAAGTAACGCAGAATGACGAAACGCGTTGATTATCAAAGCCCTCACCCCTCCGTGAATCCATGTTAATATTCCCGCGCCTTTTTCTAAGGATTACAAACCTCGACGCGATCTACGTGTGTCGTTTTCGAACCCACAGAGTGTGCACCGTGATAAAAACGATTCTCTTGACTTGACTAACTCACGCGCAGCCTTCCGCGACCCGAGTAAATCCCCACCATATCCTATCAGTCCGAGCGCATTAGCCATCGATTGCCTCGACGATCTAGTTTAAAATCTCTGCCGCGAAACTTCTCACATGACTTCTCACCTACGATCCCGAGTTTCCTGGCTACACTTTCTCCCTCTGAGAGATCTGCAATGAACAAAAACTCCCTACAATCCTGAAGCCGAGGAGGAGATTCTCAGTATCTGCACCTCCCAGCTTAGAGTAACTCCGGAAAGGAAAGAGTCGCGCATCACCGAAAACATCCGGCATGTGCCCCCAGTGCATTTGTTGTCTTCTGATGATCAACCATTCCAGCGCGAAGTAGTCCTTGGTGCAAATCGCAATTTGCTACTACGTGGAAGTAGGCTACCTTCCGTTGTCGTGAAGCCAGAAATAACAAACGTCAAGGTTGAAGCATTAAAATCAAAACGCAAAAAAAAAAGAGTAGAAACTTTCTCTGAGTTCATTCAAATAAGGTTGGAACTGTGTTTTCCATATATAGAAGGTAGGTATGCATTACCATATTCCCTAATTTCATCCATGCCTCTCCTGTCTGAGGTTTTGAAAAAATAAACGAAACCGTGCGGCATCTGTGGGGAGTGACCCCCCACCCCCTCCGCTCATCGAATTGAACGTCGGGGATGGTCACAAAATCGTAGATTGTTTTGAAACATTTCAAGCTTAAACACGTCGTTCTGTCAGTATTGCGAGCTGGGAATATGTATGAAGATAGTCCTCTTGATTGTAGGAAGGATACTTGAAATTGTATAGTTGGTAGATACTTGGTAGTACTCTTGAAATGGAAGGAAATGATTCCGTAGGGAATAAAATGTTTACTTATTCCAAAATACGCTATAATCGTATACGTTTATAACAATTAAATCAAACAATCCTAATTGTTGTCGTTAAGTTTTCGGTCATGATTAACTGTTACTTTTACGCAATTGAACGATGAAACCATTACAGATTTTAATTTTTTTTTGTCTTGACAGACCTGTTTAAAATTTAATTGGCTTCTATACTGAGAAGGACATATTAAAATGGCTTCAGGTCTACGACCTTAAAACAAAATAAAATGATTCTAAATGACGCATTTGAAATCAACTTAGAGAGGTCTTTCTAAAATTTGCTCAGGTAAAGTTTTTTAAAAAGAGAGTCCAAATCGAAAAAATTTTGACCTATGTACTGATTTGGCCATAAAATTAATCAAAACCCATATTACATTAACTTTTTAATCTAATTACCAGACACATGTAAGATTTCACTCCGAATTTGGATCACAAACAATACTATATATTAGTTTTCCAGGTCCTCATTTCAAAAAATGGTGTAGACGATTGTGGATTACACGAGGGTTTAGATGCTCTATTCTAAAATTCTTCGTGATTGGGCGGCGGCTACCTACTGGAATTTCATTGATTTCATCACGAGTCAATAAGGTAAGGCTGCCGTTCTCCATGTTTACTTTAACACGTTTCATATTGTTGTTAAAATATCTATAAACTCCAGCAAGAATATTCTCAGTCTCCAATATTGCAAAGACGTAACCATCGAATGTTGATAATACAATTTGTTCCTGCGTTGGCATACGCTTATAGGAATTATTTCCTACATTACATTTAAGTAGTTTATCGGCAGGAAAAGTGTATCTTCGAAGTTCAAGTATCCGGGGCGGATGCATGCGGGAAATAATCCGAATAAACCTGAGTTGTTCAAGTCCACATCCAGATCCGTCTGAAGAAGGAAGCCGTGTAGGAGGAGCCATGTACATTGCAGGAGGAGGACGCCTTCCAGAAGAAGAACCAACAGGAGGAGCCATTGAAGTGAGAGGAGGAGACCTGGACCTGGCACGAAAAGAAGGCTCGGCAGGAGGAATAGAACTTCCAGGTGAATTATTTCTTTTAGAAGAATGAGATGGTCCGCCGCGAGGAGCACCAAGAGTAAGGTCATCATTAGGGAAAAGATCGAACTGTGAACTTAAGTCTGCAAGAAAAAAGAGAGGCATTAGTTTTTTCCAAGCATGCTTGTTTTTCATGGTATCTCAGGTAGAAATCGATCCACTTGTCTATGCTTTTAAATTAGGGCTACTAGACTAAAAATTGGATTATTAGTGGAAATTGAGATGGGACAAAAATTATTAAGAGGAAAGACTTTGGGTTCTAGAAAATGTATTTAGTAATCTTAAATAAATATCCTGCTTTTAAATATTATTATATTAATAAACTTTTGACCTTGATTATAATCCCAAAATGGTTTATTAGTAGTTTTTCTGCATCGTAACATACATGCAATATTGGCAATACTACATCCAGAAAACCTAACCTCACTTTTTTATAGATGCTTTTATAAATACTACTACAATTACTTCCATAAAATTGTTATGGAATTTATCATTATAAGATTTCTAATTACTTTTATAATTAAATTATTTCATAACAACTGTTGCGTAAATACACTCATGTTATTAAAAAAAAAAGTTTCATATTTATGAAAAAACTTGTATCTCCCGGCTTATTTATAAGCTTTTGAAGACGTGCTACGTCACATCAATATGGCGGAATAGGCGCAGCAAAAATAGAAATTCAAAATGTGTACACATTTTTCTTTTGCAAACATTAATTCGAAAAAAGTTTTTTTGCAGTATACCAGTATTAAAAAATTTATATTACTTATTAAAAAATTATATTTTGTCGCTGATAAATCAACTGAACTCTTTTTGGAATGAAACACTTTTTTTTAAATTCGTATTTTTAATTTGTTTTGTTGAAAATTCAACTATGTACTCGAAAATTTACTTTTTGTTTCAAATCTTTTATTTTTCTGTAGAAAAGTCTATTTGAATCCTTTTGGGTGAAAATTCAACTCTTTTTTTCTGAAAATTTGTCTTTTTGATTTAAAAATTCACCTGTTTTAGTAGAATTTTCATTTTCTTGGACAAAGATGCAACTTTTTGGTTGAAAATTTAACAATCTTGTTAAAAAGTCATACTTTTTGGTTAAAAATTCGACGATTTAGCAGAAAATTAACTTATAGTTTCATCTCTTTCAAGAGAAATTTCATCCTCCTTGGATAAAAATGCAACTGTTTGGTTGACAATAAAACTACTTTGTTAAAAAGTCATACTTTTGGTTGAAAATTCGACTGTCTTGTTGAAAATTCAACTATTTTGAAAATTCAACTGAAAGCTTTCCTGGATGAGAGTTCAGTTTTAAAAAAAAATTGTCCATCTTTTTATTGAAAATTCATCTGTATTAGTACAAAATTCATCTTTTTTCAGTAGAAACTTATTTCTTGGTTAAAAATTCATATTATAATCGTGGAAAGTGAAATAAAATCTTTTTAACAGAAGTTTCGACTATTTTTTTTTATTCATCTTTTTAATTTATAAATTCGCTCGCTTTGTTAGGAATTTCTTTTTTTTTATGAACATGTTTAACGATTTTGTTGAAAATTAATCTTTTTAAATTGAAAATTTAACTACTTGGATTAAAGCTATACTACATTGTCAAAAATTTATTTTTTTGATCGATGAATCATGTCTTTGGTTAGAAATGTAACTGTTTAGTGGAAAAGTCTTTTGTTTTGGTTTGAAATGAATTTTTTCACTGAAAAATTAATTGCTCCATCTTTTTTAAGATTTATATTTTTTGCTGAAAATTCTCCTTTCTGTTAAAAAATAATTTTCTCGGTTAAAAAATTCATTTTTGTTGGGTAGAAATGCATCAGTTTCGTGGAAAAATAATTTATTACTGACATAATTTTTTTTTGTAAATTAAATTTTTTTAGAGACTTTCTGAAGGGAGTTATATTTTCAGGTTGAAAGTTAAACTATCATCTAAAAAGTGTAATTATTTCGTTGAAAATTCAAGTGTTTTGCTAAAAATCCATCTTTTACAGTAGCAGGTACATTTCATTGTTTAAAATAAAGTCATAAATTTGAAAATTGTATCTGAAATATTGTTTAATTCCGTTTATAAGAAATTCTATGTTAGAAGTATTTCAAGATTAAGATTTCAAGTTTCAAAGGAGTTCAAGAAAGAAACTTCTGAGGGCAGGGAAATAAAAATGCAGGAAAAATATAGGTATACCTAAACTTTGTTTAAATTATGAAATTGTGAAACAATTTCTGAAGCACAGGTTTTATAATTTTTCGGGTGAAATTACTGCGTTAGACAAATTTTGATATATACTCATATATGCTTATATATTATATTATTATATTTACCAATAGATGTAACAATGAATCCCAAGGTAAAAACTTGAGTATAACCAATCCTCATTTTTGCCCAGCAGAAGAAAAATTGATTATCGTATTGATGAAGAATATTGTTAACAGTGTTAAAAAGAAATATTCTCGTTCTGCTTTGAAGAAGCACGTATTCCATTTAGCATTTATTTTATACTCGTTATCTCATTAATCATAGGCTTAAGAATTGTCCTTCTGGGATATTTACGTTTCATTGGCGTCAATATTAAGATTGAACGGAGATTCCAGAAACACAGATTTTTGTGATCCGATGTTATCTCTACCGAGGCTTTAATTACAAGATGACAAAAATATGAAGGATTTTTTAAGCAAATGTGCAGATTTTCAATTTAAAAAAAAAAAGAATTTTTCTTATTCCACTTAACTTTGTTGCCATTCTTCTAAAGTTGATTGTAATACGAAATATTTTTAATCAGAGGTCATCAGTTGATAGTTGAATTTTCAACCGAACAGTATAAATTTTCAACCAAAAACGCGATTGTTGAAGTTGCAGTTGAAAAAATGAATGTTCAAACAAAAACTAAATCGAATTTTGAACTTCAGAGCTTCAGAGTGTGAAAAATACCTTCTTCATTTTGATAAGCAGCTAAATCCTTCAAGACAATCTTCATCAATGATTTCTTTGAAAAAGCTTTTGGCCCATTTTGGTGTCCTTTCGTTTGCAGCTGTTGATTACTTACCCAGCAGCGCTCCCAAACATTATATCTTCCTTGCGTAGATAGTAATGCTTCAGACCTTCGTTTAAGGCAAGGAGAGGGAAGGGTTTGTCATTGCCATGCAGGGCAGAGGAATCAAGACGAGGAGTTACGAAAAACACATCCTCAGTATGGCGGCAATTATTGACAGGACTATTCTGACTGACCACCTAGTTAGCCAGAATCATCCAGATGTCCTCTGGTTAGAAAAACGTGCTGAACACGTATAAATAATAGACATCAGCGTTCTCCTTAACAATAACATTAGGCTCATTTATTCCGAGATTATCAAGAAATATTCAGAGCTGAAGCCATCTCGCGTGACAGCGGATGACTCTGACAATCACATTTTTCATTTTTGACTTTTTTTTGTATATGTTTATTTCTGCGGATGAAGGTTTGAATCGCGAATTATGACGAATGCGCGAGCAAAATATAGAGTTCCGGAACAACGACTGACCCCAAGGAATCTACTAATCACTGGCCACGTTCCGCGGTCGTGTTTAATAGCGAAGTACCAGGCCATAAGTACCTGTGGATGGAAGGTGGGCCAACATAATAATAATGCTATCTGATGACCCCATCGACCGAGAGCTCTGGCTCTTGTAGTTAGCCACGTTGGATTGGGCTAACTCCCCAACGCAAGGAATTATGGGGATACGTCAGCAGTATCGCGCAGTGCCACCCACAACGGGCCTCCCTCGAATGGAGGTCATGGTTCAGTTGGGACTGGCTATAAGGCCGAACCGAGGCGACGACCAGGCTATGGCCAGGGACAAATGCGAGAACATCGTTTTAAATGATCGGACGAATTCAGAAAGGACATCCTTACCTGTTGGCAAGAAAGCCCACCGCAGCGATACATGCTGAGGTTAGATAAACGTTGGGTCAATATGCACTCAAGATATACTCTTACAAAAAGGGATATGAAGCTCTTCATCAGCACGAAGAAGAGCAACTCCTCCAGCAAACATACCGCCCGTTTCATGGACAAATTAGCTGAAGCTTTTACTGCTATCCCCGATTTGCTCCCCGAAGATGTTAAGCTCTGGACTCTGAACTCTGTAGTTTACGGGAAGGCGGACTCCCTGCTTAGCGACAATAAAAGTCATGATACTTCAGTACGCCTAAGTAAGAGGAGCGTGTTTCACAGCTTTAGTTTAAAATCAAAACGGCAATACAGTTTGCATCCAATTTTCAGTGCGTGATCAGCGCTTCCAGCGGCCGGTAGAGTGGATTCAGGGAAATTCCACCTTTTGTACTCATACTTCCCGTCTGTTCAAAGAACGTCATGTGCTGTTGAAATCCGCCTCTTCGAGAAGAGATTCAAGTCTTCTAAAATCAAGTATATGGAGATACTTGTTGGCTAAATGAAGACATTCAAAATATGTATATCACTATTCCGTAACTTTTGCCAGAAACAACGGTTGCAACGTATAGAGGAGTATCCACCAATTGCTGTTGAAAAAGTGAAGAAAGTTATCGCTTGAGTTAAGAAATCGTTAGCGCCAGCGCCAGGTAAAATTAACAGCTTTTAGTGGAAGAAGTTCACTTCTGCGCATCAACATCTGGCTCGTGTATTTTCAACATTCATCAACGGAGAACAACCCATCCCGCAGTGATTAGTGGGAGGACGCACGATGCTGATCCCTAACATTGGAGACTTGTCAAGTCCAAAGAACTACAGGCCCAAAGTTTTTTTAAGCACGAGCTACAATCCATTCCCTGGCATCCGGAAAGAGAGGATATTAACACCTATGGAGCCGGTAAGGAGTCAAATAGTAGAACAATGTGGATGCAGAGAGGGCTGATAGGTTGTAGGGAGAACCTGTTGATAGGGTTATCCAGGAGTCGATCAAATATCGACGCTGCAAATTTAAGAAACTTATGGATGCCTGATTAAAAGACTTTCCGAAAACCAAGATATTCTTAGTCAATTCAAACTTTAATACCAGCCGTTGCTGCCAACTTCATATTATGAACGGATACTTCTCATCGCACCCGAGGACTTTGGATAATCTCTTGTGATATTTTGATGTAATTGCTGATTTTCTGCCTCTCGACATTTATTTCTCAACTTTTGAGACTCAAGATTTTACCATCTCCTTGGATTCGGAGGAGGATCACAATAATTTACCATCTTTTGAATCGAATTGGATTAACTGCGAGTTGCTAGTTACGAAGTTTATTTCCTTTATTTTCTTTTGGTAGTAATGAAGACCTTCCCAGTCACGGCCTTGCTGAATTTCGAAAATTATTTCAATTTTGGACCAATCTGAAGTTAGGAGTAAAATCAAAGACTTCAAAACAAAAGATAGTGAAACAGAAGATACTAAAACAAATGTCAAACAAACTCATTGCTGGGGAAAACATATAAATCTAAGAAACTTTGGAGATCCTGCCTCTTTTGTCAGCAGTCTTCAAGGAAGAAACATCGAGTATTATTTTAACGTCAAGTATTATTTTTTTCAAGTTGTGATTTTGTCTTTTTGTTTCGTGTGGGATATTTCTGAGATTCCTGTCCCTTTGTGTCCTGTATTCAAATTCATCTTGACCGATTTGGTGAGAGGATTATTTGTTAAATTCATTGGAGGATAAATTCCCTTGAATTGTAACCCTTTCTTTTTTTTTTTTTTTTAATAATTCTTAAATTAATTATTTGATTTTGTGTGCGATCATTGGACTTTTCCTTTACTGGATTAATATTAGTGACTTACTGATTTAATATGATATGTTGTCTTTTCAATTCTTAAAGATTCAGAGACTGCTTGAAACTGAACAAATTTACAACAGACACACGCATCAACTAAACAGTGTGGGTCGGCGTTTCTTAAAAAGATTTCGAAACAATTGAAATAATCTCTATTATACAGCGAAATGGGGTAATTTTTCGAATTAGGATGATTGTATTGAATTTTAGTAAATGTAAGGGATGATTTAGAGTGGGTTCCACATTTGGTAGAGGACTGAAGCTTTTTTTGTCTTCTTTTGGCATCACTTGCTACCAGAATATAATGAATTCAAAAGAATTATTTCAAATTTAATTTTACTTTTCTATTCATTGATGACGTTAGTCGCATTCTATCGAAATTGTCCAGAAATGGAAATTAGTTTTTTTAATAGAAGCTATCGGCCATTTGTAAATAGTATTTCCTTTGTTTTTACATCGTTCTCACATTCCGTCAGTTCGTCTGAATTCGTTCTCTGGGCGTACGGTGCGTGCGAGAGAAATGTCCGGTTAGCTGCTCGCGGATACGCAACAAGGTATCCTGACAGGAATCATCCATCCTTCCAAGTATTTCCCAGGTTAGACAGGACACTTCGTGAAACAGGGCAAGTGTTTAATCACCACCGAGAAGTTGGTGGCCGCCCACGAAATATCGTGAATGAGCAACGATTTCTAAATCATTTCCCAATGGATCCGAATACGAGTTTTCGTCGAGCTGACCGACATTTAAATTTGTGCAAGAGCTCAGTAGATTAAATTTTATTGGATCACGGAAATCACTTTTATCACTACACCAAGGTGCAGCAACTTTTGCCACGTGATTTTGCCCTGTGGCGAAGATTTTGTTACTGGATTCATTGAAACCTGTACTTATTGCCTAAGGTGTTGTGGGCCGACGAATCCTTATTCACGCGGGAAGGATGTTTCAATGTCCACAACGAACACTACTGGGACACAGCAAATCTTCACGTTTTCCAGGAAACAGGTTTCCAAAGAAAATTAAAAGTTAATGCATTGGCCGGACTGGATGGCGATCAATGAATAGGACCCCACATTTTCAAAGGAAACTTAAATGTAAGCGAATTTGAAAAAAAAAATATTTTTTAATTCAACCTTAAATTCTTTGCCTCTTCAAATGAGGACCTTGATATCCTTGTGGGGGTGGTGAATAGGTAATCTAAGATGATTGCCATGAGATTTCGTCTGGACAAGTGAGCTTGCATCCACCGACAGAAAAATTTGGAAGCATACGAAAGCTGATGACAATCCATCGCAGTCATCTTCCTAGATTTTCCGCACCTCGAATATACCTTCCTCGCGATAAAGAAGGTAGAGGCTTTCCAAGTTTGAAGTGTCTTCATAGAAGAACGGTTCTGGCCACAGCCTGCTCAGATTTAAATAGCTTTTGTTTTCATCGTTGTGTCCTCCCCAACTTCACGGCAATTTTGTTCTTGTCTTTATTTCAACAAAAGAAGAACGTCTTACGTAATTTATGGACGATCCCTAATTGTTTTGGTGGGAAACTATTTTTCGCGGCTGGCAATGTCATTCCAATGATCAGCTGCTTAAGAAGTAATTACCAAAAACTTAGAGAAAGTCTAAAAACGCAAACTGCAATTCATGTAGTTCAGGCCTACTCAGATAGGGGAAAACTGCTCAATTTCCACATGTTCGAGTTCCACCACCACTTCCCTCTTCTTAGGTCTTGAGGCTTGGGGGATGGTCGCTCTCGTGAAGTTGTATGAGTAGAGGTCGGTGGTGGTGTTAAATTCCTATCAGGCAAAAGAGCAGTTTTCCCCTATCTGGGCAGGCCTCCTGTAGTAAGAGAATTATATGAGACGAATGTGTAGAATTCTGCAGTTGAGCTGCCTTTTCGATTTGGAATTCAAGAATTCCTGAGGAGGCTGTCAGCACTCTACTTTATTATCACCGATTGGTTTGAATGAGCGAAAGCTCCAGGTATCCGTGAATGTTTGCGCTTTGCGAAACCGATTCTTCAAGCTCCGAGATTTTCTGTTCTGATCTTTTTGAGAACAGAATATCAACATAATATTCGGCTAGACATTAGTGCCCCGCTCGTACCAATCTGTGGCTGCCGAAATCTGTTTGTTACTTGGCCATTGAAGACTAGCTTATGCAGGTTCTGGCTTGAGAGCTTCTCTTATTCTATCGCAAGGACTTCACCATGAGAATGGCAAAGAATTCCCAGGAAGCTCCAATCCCAAAATGTTTCTTGTCAAGTGCGAGGTTGATGAGATTGCTTTTGTTTTTATATGGAGAAGCTGCACCATCAGCGAAATACATTACTTTTCGAATAATGTATTTTTTCACCTCAGCAATAATTTTTTTCATAAATAGATGAACTGCACTAGCAATATGTTCAAGATTCTCTAAAAAAATTGCATAACTTTCGCACATGATTTCGCCATCCTCCTTAAAATAAACCACAGCTGGAAGGACAGTGATCTCTTGTTTATTCCAATTCTCACTCTGCATTGTTTTTTGGATAACAGCTTCGTGATTCTGAGCAAAACCAAAAAGTATTATAAATACGTCTTCTTCCAGAAAACGTCGTTTTTTTAGAATAGAAAATAGGATCGCAAAAGATCTGAAGCCTAAACATGCATGAAGGTAACCGTGAAAAAGTGGTGCTACGTCAGTGACACTTGCTTGATCAATAGATTTATTATCACTCGAGTTCAGATCGGTAGACCTATCATAATCGAAATTCCATTTTTCTCTTGTATTCTGTTCCAAAAAAATAGTAGACTCTTATAGTGTGTTCGTCGCAAGAGCAAGAGTTTAGAGACATTCATTTGTTTCGTAGTTGATCTCATTTGTTTTTTTTCCTTGGTACGCGCACTATAAGGCACATTCATTTATTTCGCTAAATACATTTGTTTTCCTTATCAGGCGTCATATTACTGTTCGCTGTTTTGAATTTTTCCATCTCATTTTTGCAACCAAATTTCGGAAATATGGAAATTGAATTGACAAATATATATGCCTCGTGATTGTGAGTCGATTAAATTTCTCATTTTGAGTTGATGAAGGAATTTCCTTATTATCACTAGGAAGGTATTTTATCTTTTTTCTACAATACCCGACCTTGTTTAAGTTGAAGTGACCTTTGTGTAACCACCAAGGTCAATCCTACAACCTGAGCACTTGCTTCTACGTAAAATTGTCCGGTCTTTCGATTGCCGTTGTCAAAATTAGGGGATCCCATTTCTAAAAAAAGTGATCTTGAAATGACCTTGAAGGACAAGCTCAAGGTTAAACCAAGTTCTGCCTTGGGTTCCTCGTTGAAAGATACTACAGGAGCAGAAACAGAACGTAGACGTTTTCCCACAAATTTTTATTTAAGGAAAGCTCAAAAATACTTTAACAATTATTCGAAGATAGTATATTATTATATTCACGGGATACTAAACTCTTTAAAATCTGTGTCACTAATTGTGAGGTTAGGGATGTAATCAAAGTCTTCAAAAACGATAAGGCTGCTGATTAGTCCAGGTCTTATTTCTGAAAAATGCGAATAGTAAAAACTGTATTGCAGGCAAAGTATCGTTTTGGGTGAAATCAATCATATTTTAGTTTGATAGCGATTGATTGATTTTTAGGGGTGGCTCAAGGCCACCCCTGTAGTAGCGCGCCGCTATTACACTGGGCCGCTTGGCACAGATCCAGCAGCGTGGTCCTTTTTATCGCTTTGGGATGAGTATCTACAAGAAAGGACGGACTTGATGATTTCAAGTAGGCTGTGAACAATTTTTTATAAAGATACAGTGGCTTCTGTGTTAAATGTTTATAGAAATTCAACATAATTCGTTAAAATATTTGCTGTAAATTGTCTGTTTCTTATAGTTGGGCAGAGTCTTCCTATTCTCTGAAACGGTCAGCATCAAGTCTTGAAAAGTATCCTCCTTTTTTGTGAGGTGTCTGTTAAAATCTTGCAGTAGCTTGATAGGTGGCTGCAAGTGATAGTTGGCAATTGATAAACTATCAATGGCAGCTTTTGCCTAGATGTATGCTGATTGCTGAGACCAGTGGCAAGCGTAGAAGCCCATGAAGTCACCGCTTAACTCATACCTGAATCTGAGAGTGCTGTGTGATGAAAATCCTCAATTATAGTTTCCCTGATTTTCCTATAGTTTTCATTACCTGAATTGCTTGTGATTGATGCCACAAGAGCGTCTCTTTCTTCATCTGTCAACGCTTCATCGAAGAGCGTCAAAGCAATCAACTCCTCTCTTATATACCAATGATGTCCCTGGACTTTCCTCAAGGCAGCTGACGCGGCTGTTGCGTTACATTCAGAAAAGGCAAAAAGCGACGCTACAAGTTCTTTATCTGATCGGAGAGTAGCAGCAGGATCCGTACACGAAAACTACGCATTTAGGTAACAAATGACGATGAAGAGACAAACGTTCCTTCAGCTTCAGCTGCGGTCAGCCCAAACTGATGACCGAAAAGCCAAACTTTAATGATATAGAGAGTTTTCGCCATCCACCTTGCGGAGTGCAAAATGATTTCTTATTCAAGAAATTAATTTTAGGAGAATATTCTGAAAGATTAATTAATTATTTCACAGTAAGTGTGACATCTCATAGTATACGCTGTTCTTTTTCCTTCTTACTTAGACCATTTTCTTTTAACTTTAGCTATCCTCCTGATGAATCAAAGTGGGCTTTAGCTAAAAATATAGTGCAGGAATTTCCCACCTTGAAGGATAAAACCAGTGAATTAGGATGCGTGAGTTCGATTGTTTTTTATAGTTTCTAAGCGGTGATACTGGTAAAAATGGTATCTTTTTGGTTAAAAATCACAAATCTCGGCTGAAAATTAATCCGTTTTGGTTGAGGGTTCAACTATTTTGTAGAAAATCTAACATTTTTGGTTGAATTCAACAGCTTTTGGTAAAAAATCGAAATCTCTTGTGGATAAAATATCAACCGTTATACTTTTTGTTAAGAATTCGTCTTTTGTTGTTCATGATTCATCATTTTGGTTCAAAAATCTGTTTGTTTAGATCAAAACTTAACTATTCATTTAAATATTTTTTTGCTAATGAATCTATTTTTTATCTGAAAATTTAACTATTCCTTGTTTGGTTGAAAACCTTTCTTCCTTAGTTAAAAATTAATCTTTCTGGTTGAAAAATCTTTTTCTGTGGAAAACCCTTATCCTTCTTGGTGACTAATTCACCAAGAAGTAGATAATTAATCTTCTTGGATAAAAATTCTTCTATTTCCGATGAAGATGTATTTTTCCACTAAAAATTTAAGTATTCTAAATTAAAAATTAATTAATTTGGCTGAAAATAGAATAATTTTGTTGAAAATTCGTTTTTGTTTTGGTAGAAAATTTCAATATACTATTTTTATTCGAATTTTCTTCTTCTTAGTTAAAAATTGATCTATTTTATTGAAAAATTGTCTTTTTTGTTAGAAATTTCACCTTTTTGATTGAAAATTTCACTATTTGGTCGAAAAATGAATTTTTGGTTGAAGATTCATCATTTTTGGCAAAAATTGAACTATTTTGTTAAAAATGAGATTTTTAAATTAAGAAAATTTATTGTCTTAACTGAAAATGAAACCCGTTCCATTTTCTAGCGAAAATTTATATTTTTTGATAGAAATTCAAAATTCCTGGTCAAAAATTCATCTGCTTGGTTTAAAAATTACTTCTATAATGAAAGTTTAAGTATACTATTTTTGGTTAACAATTGAACTTTTTTTCAATTTAATTTCGCTTTTGTTAAAAATTGATATTTTTTGGGTAAAAACTCAAGTATTTTTGGTAGAAAAACCATCCTTTGATTAAATATCTCACTATATGGTAAGAAATCAATTTTTCTTAGTCGAAGATTCATTACTTTAGTCAAGAAATCATTATTTGAACTGAAAATGTAACTATTCCATTTTTCATTGAAAAGTCCTCTATTTGGTTTGAACATTAGTCTGTTTTGTTTGAGAATTCAACTAATTTCTTGAAAATTCCCATTTTCTGTTGAATTTAATTGTTTTTAATTTGAAATATTACACTCTTCGTTGAGAAATGATGTTACTTTTTATGATTAATCATTTAGAACATTTAGAACAAACCATTACTCCACAAAACTAATTGCTTTTTGCAAATTAAAAATTTTGGCTACAACTTTCCAAGGTTATGACACAAGTTGAAGTTAAGTTAAGAAATTTGAGAACTTCTTGAAATAACCAACAAAAAAAACTTGAAAATCAACTGAGATTTTGACTGTTGCTCGTGCTAGCCGTGCAGATAGTTTCCTACGATAGTTTAATTTTCCTCTTAAAATGCTTTAATCAGGAAATTTAAAGGAACTTTTGTCAATTGTTTTCCGAAAAGACTAGCGGGGGCATTGACGAGAGATTGAAGCCTCGAGAACCATAATACATTGATTTTTTAATGTAATTACCAGTTACATGTAAGATTTTGATTCGACTTTGGATCGAAACAATTTACATTATAGTTTTACATTTCAATAATTGAATTAAAGGTGTATATGATTGTTGTTCACGCGATGAAGTATATGCTCAATTCTATAATTCAAGGTGATTAAGCGGCGGGGACCTACTGGAGTTTCATCCATTTCTTCTCTGTTCAATTGGGTATACCTGCCGGTTTCTATGTTTATTTTCAAACGCCTTACACCGGAATTAATATTTTTATAAATTCCACCAAGAACATCTATCGACTCCAATATTGCAAAGACCTCGCCGCGGGATGTTGATAATACAACTACTTCCTGGGTTGGCATAGGTCCATAAATATTCGTTCCTCTTTTCATTTTAATTGATTTATCGACATGAAAAGTGTGCCTTCGAAGTTCAAATATCCGTTGGTGATTCTTAAGGGAAAGAAGCCGAACAAATGGAAGTTCTTCAAGTCCATATCCGTATCCGTCAGAAGAAGGGAGTCGTAAAGATGGGTCTATGTATCTGGCAGGAGGAGGAACTCTTTCAGGAGAAGCATTTCTTGCAGGAGGAGCAGCTCTTGCAGGAGGAGCAACTCTTGAAGGAGGAGCAAATCTTGCAGGAGGAGCAACTCTTGCAGGAGGAGCAACTGTTGCAGGAGGAGCGACTGTTGCAGGAGGAGCGACTGTTGCAGGAGGAGCGACTGTTGCAGGAGGAGCAACTGTTGCAGGAGGAACAAATCTTGCAGGAGGAGCTATGTACCTACCAGGAGGATGTTCCCTTGCACTAGGAGACCTGGACCTCTCACGAACAACAGAATCGGCAGGAGCAAGAGAACTCTCAGGTAAATGATGTCTTGCAGAAGAAGGCTCGCCACGAGAAACAGCAGTAATACGGTTGTCATTGAGTGGAAATTCAGACTGCGAACTTAACTCTGCAACAGAAGCAAGAGGATTACATTTGTGAATTTGGTTGCTTTTTCGACCAGGACTGAGATTATCAACATTCTTTAAAAGAATTTCACCTGCTTCAAGGGATATGACATACTATTTTTAGGATTTACCTGATCTTAAGTTCAGCTTAAGTTAAATTATTAATAGAATTTGAGATTCGGGTTTAAAAAATTAATCATTGGGAGAAGACCATTTCCCAGTTGAAAAATTCGGCAGTCCGCCGGAATTCACCACAGGCGCAGTACTGGCCCGGTACTGGTCATTAGTACACATAATCGGAAATTCACCCAGCACTGGCGGAGGTTTAGCTCCACCATCGAAGTACTACTATGCTGATAAAATAGGTATTGAAAAAATAAAAAAATACGTTGGATAATATGGATCATGTGTTCTAAAATCTCAAGAAAGTATAAATACAACTATCGCGAAATAGGAAATTGTGCTACAAGTGCGGAAAGTAGGCAGTTCCTCACGAGTGTGAAGTTTGCTCTTTGAGCCAGAGCTGAGTCAAAGGGAACTTGTAGGCAAGCCGTAGGCGCGTCAGAGGCGAGCCGAAGGCGAGCTCTGAACGAGCCGAAGACGAGTCGGAAACAACCCGAAGATGAGATGTTACTGGTAACAAATGCAGAAAATTTTGGATTTGAGTAATAATAAAAACCAATTTGTCGGAAATATATGATAAACTTTGAAAATTTATGAAAAAATTATCGAAATTTCCAGAAATTTTCTTTCAATTTGTATATTATTGAAATTTTCCAGGAATTTATGAAATGCAAAGCTTTTTGTAAAGAATCGAAAAATTTCCAGGAATTTATGAAAAATGCTGAATTTACAGAAATTTATGGAAAATTGCTGAATTTCTCAAATTTCCGGTAATTTACGGAAAATTGCTACATTGCCGGAAATGTCACGTATCCATAGCTTTTTGGAAAGAATCCAAAATTTTTCGGTCATTTATAAAAAAGTGACTAAATTTTCGGAAAATTGCTAAATTACCGGAAATCTCACAAATATAAAGCTTTTTGGAAAGAATCCAAAAATTTTCGGGAATTTATGAAAAACCAGGTTTCCAAAACTTTTTGGAAATAATTCCAAAATTTCCGGAAATTTATGTCAATTTTTGGAAATTTATGATAAAATTGCCACAAAATCTCAAAAATTGTCAGTCAATTTGTCTATTACCGAAAATTTTAAGAAATCAAAGGTATCCAAACATTTTTGGAAAAAATCCAAAAATTTCCGGAAATTTAAGGAAAATGACAAATTAACGGTAATTTCAGGTATCCAAAGCTTTATTGAAAAATCCAAAAATTTACAAAATTTCCAGAAATTTATGAAAAATTGCTAAATTACCGAACATTTCATATATCCAAAGTTCTTTCTTAAAAAATTCAAAAATGTCCAAGATTTCCGGAAATTTATGGTAATTTTTGGAAATTTATGATAAAATAAATCACCGGAAACTGCAGGTATCCAAAGCTATCTGGAAAGAATGCAAAAATTCCCGGAAATTTCTGAAAAATTGCTAAATTTTCAAAATGTCCAGTTGATGGAAAATTGCTGAATTACCGGAAATTTCATGTATCCACAATATTTTGGAAAGAATTAAAAAATTTCCGGAAATTTATGCTGATTTTTGGAAATTTATGAAAAAAATTGCCAAAGAATTCCGGAAACTTTCAGTGAATTTGTATGTTACCAAAAATTTTAGGAAATTTAAGGTAGCAAAAGCTTTTTGGAAAAAATCCCAAAATTTCCGGAAATTTATGGAAAATGGCTAAATTACCGGAAATTTCAGGTAGCCAAAGTTTATTTGAAAAAATCAAAGAATTTACAAAATTTCCGGAAATTTATAGAAAATTGCTGAATTACCAGAATTCTCAGATATCCAACGCTTTTTTTGGAAAAATCCAAAAGTTTCCAAAATTTTCTAAATTCATGGAAAATTGCTAAATTTCTAAAATTTCCGGAAGTGTGTGGAAAATTTATAAATTACCGGAAATTTATAGTAATTTTTGGAAATTCATGGTAATTTTTGGAAATCTATGATCAAATTACGAAAAATGTAGGAAATTTTCAGTGAATTTGTATATTAACAAACATTTTAAGAGATTTAAGAGATCCAAAGTTTTTTGAAAAAAAAATTCGGGAAATTTATGGAAAATTTCTAAATTACCGTAACTTTCAGGTGACCAAAGCTTTTTGGAAAGAATCCAAAAATTTCCGAAAATTTATGGAAAGTTTTGCTAAAAGAAAATTTACCCGTCTTATGCGGAAGTAAACCACCGCAGGGTCCCACTGGGAGCCACACCTATGGCCACATATCACTACTGTGATATGGGTGGCCATCATATTCTTTTCATTTGTAAAAATCTTAAAAATATTTGTTTCATTATAGAGTTTAGCGATACAGATATATTATTATACTACTATATTCACCAATAGAATTAAGGATGATTGTGAAGGTAACGACCAGATTATAAACGACCCACATTTTTCCAAGTAGAGAAAAAACTGTTTGTTGTAATAAGAAAGAATTTAGTTAACTGTGTAACGAAGGAATATTCTATTGCTTCATTAAATTATTACATCCCATAGTCGTTATCTCAGAGGCTATAGGCGTCACACTTGTCCTTCTGAGAGACTCATATTTCATCATAGCCTGATATCAGTTGTATATGGCATTCTTACCTTAGGTAGATAAACTTAAATACTTATAGTTCTTCTTCATAATATATCACTATATTGTATAATAAAAACAACAAGGATTTCGAAACATCCAAATAATATATTTTTTTAATCTCATTTTACAAGATATCGTGGTCGAAAAAAATTACAAACGGAAGATTACAAAGTCGTGAGGAATTTTTTAAGCAAACGTGCAGTCTTCTATTTTTTTAATCGTATTTTTCTTTTACCAAGTCTGACTGTTTTATGGTCAGACTCACTATCAGGGATAATTAAGGTGCCCTTTCGGGATGGTCAATACGATCATCTTGTTTTCACTCATTTCGACCATCCACGGAAGAGCAAATGACCCATCGCGAAGGGCCAACCTGATTAGTTACCGTTGGCGTGTTTATTTAAAATGATCGAATGTGTAAGTCAAATGTTCAAAACAGATAATAAATGTAAAGTGGGAAAAAGACAACAAATGTAGAAAATGTAGGATATGAAATCGACCCCCTAAGATGACCAGGTCGACTGTCCGAGGAGATCAGGTCGACTATATGATATGACCAAATCGACACTCTAAGATGATAGATTTGAACATCTTGTTTTAGCCTTCTAGAGATACTCGATTTAGCCATCTTTAAGGGCTCACCTATAGTTGATCCCGCAATATAGTCTTTCTGCACATCTAGATGCCCAAACAGACCTTCCATTTTTCACAACTTATTCAAAGATCGCATAGAGTTGAGATTTTATTGGAGCAAGACGTGTTTGGGTTGCGTGACTGTTTGAGCTGACTTGTATGGATAGGAGGTAAATGCGATAGCCTTTGTCTTGTGTGCGCGATGGCATAGACGCGTATTCAGAAGTTGTTGACGAGGTCGCCACCTCAGTTACAAATGCATTTCGGAATTATTTTACAGAGGGAGGCACCAACGACGTTATCTCCAGAAGGCCTCGACTCAGCGCTGGATAGCAAGACAGCAGATGTCTTACACAACCAAAGAAATTTAATGCTTGACAGAGCGTTTGACGCCCCCCCCCACCATGCGAGTGAGTCGGGCGGAGTGTTTTATAAAACATTACAGATCCCTAACAACGCGAGCAAGCGCAACGCTCTCAGCAAGAGCTTCCCAACCTGTGTCTAAGCATCCGCAGCATACGTTACGACGATTGATCGTACAGGATGTTCGAGCGGATTTCCTGTCAACGCAGCTACTCGCAACCTGTTCCAGTGCCGGTACGGTCCTTAGTCCTCCGGATTTAGTAATCCTCCTATTTTCTTCGAGTGCTACGTATTCGTCGCTTGCCCGTTATGCAACGCAGTCGTGCGATATTCCCTTTATATCCAACAACCAAACTCATGAACCCACAAGATACGGCGCGGAAGCCTTGTTGGCCTAACCTACGCAAGCGCCTCGCCATTCTTCGTCGACGAGTATTGAAAAGGCAGGAAAAAACACATGACCCCCGCGAAGTCCTTGAAGCTCTTCACCTCCCGGACTCCAACGATCAGGATCCGGCCCCACTTAGTGTTCGCGAACTGCTCCCTGAACCCACGAAGGAATTCCAGTACATCACGTCCTTCCAAACGCGTCTATAGAGGTGGACATAAACTGTTTTGATGACCTCAAAGACTACATTTTGGCAAGCGCCAGTATGAATATGACCTTGAATTTCCGGGATTTAATTTTCCCTCCCCAGAACAGCCCCATCCCGTCGTAACACCCAACAATTATGGTCATAAGAAGGTTCTTGAATTTAGCGCCTCCCCTATCAAACTCTGCCCAGTAAGAAGTCTTTCTTGCATAGTGGAAAACATTTGACATAGTCCAAGAGTGAATTTAGTGCGCGACAATGAAACTGACTTGACGGTATGACCCCCGGTAGAAAAGAGACTGTGGGGCAGATGTTTCGCTAGCGCTGCAGTTCGGACCCAACCAGTGGCTCGTGCCTTCTTTCCTGAATCCAACAATCCTGTTGCCACGGATGCCCATCTGCGCTATGACGAGCGCCGCACGTCCAGATTCCGACGACCGGAAACGGCAATTCGGTCCGTGATTGTGAGGTCCTGGAGGGTAAATGAGCCCATCTTGGAAGACATGCAACGCGATCCGAGAATAAGCGTAATGTGTGCCGACAAAGCTGACCCTGCGATAAGATCCTTGGTGGAAAAGAGGAGGCCTATCAGCGACATTATCGAGACTGAAGCTCATCCACCTCCCAGCATTAGGAACCAGTCATTTGCTCTGTGGTCATGAGACCCAAAAAGGAAGTCGAGACAATCAAGCAGCAAAGGAAAAAAAGTAATAGATAAAGTTGATAATCCTTTCTAAAGTATAAATACGGGATATAAAAGATTAGAATGTTTGGAAGAAAGCAGTTTCTTTAAACCGCCACAAAGATTTATCACGGGGTAAAGTAAAATGCAGAAAAGTGTTGAGGGTCAAATAGTGTCAACGGACAGGGATGCTGAGGGAGAATTGCCACGTACGCCTCAAAAACAAAGAGACAGAGAAAGGCAACAATCGGAAATTCTGACTTTGTCCTCTCCGAAAGAGATTCTAGAAAAAAGGTAACTGAAGCGAATTGAAATATTGCAAAAGATCGAAGAAATAAAACAAAGAAAGCAAATTAATGAAAAGAAAAGAGCAGAAGAAGCAGAATAAATTTGTGAACAAAAAAATTAAAGGCAGAAATCAAAGCAGAATATGCCTTTGAAATTCCACAAATAGACGGAAGAAAAAATTAAAAGTAAATAAGAGGACAGAGCGGACAAGTGGAATAGGAGAAACTGCGCCAAAGAGTCGCATTAAAAATGCGAACTAAAATTTTATTCAAGCAGGCATAACATAAATAAATCATTCGCGAAAATAGGCCAAATGCAAGCAATACATGTCCGATTGCGTAGCGCGAGTTCCAAAAACTGTGGCATGGACGAAAGATTGAAGCCAAAAAAATCATAACACATTGACTTTTTAATGTAATTGTCTGTTTAATGTAAGATCTCTATCCAACTTTGGATCACAAACAATATTATGTATTAATTTTACATTTTTTAATTAAAAAAATTGTGTAGATGATTGTGGTTTACACGAGGATTTAGATGCTCTACTCTAAAATTCCTGAAAATTGAGCGACGCATACCTACTGGAATAGCACTGATTTCATCTCGGGTCATTGGTGTGACCCTACCGCTTTCTATGTTTATTTTCGCCCGTCGTATACCGTAATCCAAATATTTATACATTCCAACAAGCGCATCAAAGCTTTCCAATATTGCAAGGACATCACCATCCGACGTTGATAACACAATTTTTTCTTCGGTTGGTATACGCTCATAAACATTTCGTCCTATTTTTAGATTAAGTAGTTTATCTACCGGAAAAGTGTATCTTCGAAGTTCTAATGTCCGAAACGGTCTCTTAAGGGAAAATAACCGAATTAAGGTAAGTTGTTCAATTTCACATCCATATCCGTCAGAAGAAGGAAGCCTTATAGGAGGAGCAATGTATCTGGATGTTGGACGAAGCCTTGCAATGGGAGACCTGGATCTGAAACGAACAGGAGGATTGGCAGAAGATAGAGCCCTTTGAGGTGAATTATTTCTTTCAGCAGAAGGAGAAGGTCCGCCACGAGGAACAGCAGGATTAAGGTCGTCATCAGGGAAAATATCGAAATGCGAACTTAACTCTGAAACAAGAAAGCGAGAATTTAGTTTTTGAATGTATATTGTTGTTCCGACCAGTTAGAAATAGGTCCACTTGTCCCTATTTCTATTAGGGCAGTGGTTCGATCCACAGTAGAACTACGGAATTAGTAAGGTCTGGTCAGGACTCTTTAAACTTGAAGTGTTGTTGCGATTTTCCGTTGTTTGTGACTAGAAAAACTATCTAGGTCTGTGTAGGTTCCAATCTTGTAAATTTAGATCTTTGTTAAACCCTGATTAGAATAAAAGAAATAAGATAAAAGGATTAGAATAAAAGAACCAAAAACTTTTATAGTCAGGAGCTATTCGGGTCAGTAAGTGTGGACCCTTGTGCTAAAATATTTCCAGTTCCCACAGCAACAAAAAATCACAATATTGATCCCAGGTGAACTCATCGCATCGCTTCTTTCAAATTTTATTTACTGATAGCCTCATAAAAGATTGGATTATTAGAGTAATTTGAGATTCAAATTTAAAAAGCCAATTATTATGAACAGATAATTCGTATTCGGAAAACCGTATCAAAATGTGTCAGGCAACCGAATTAGCAAATCTGTTAACGCCGAAAATCGGTGTGTGAATCAAAGAAAATTTATATAAATACAAATTTATACAAATTTAAGTAAACCTGCAGCTTCAAGTGTAGCTGCTTCTTAAAAGTTGATTATGAACAGTTTTGCTACTAGAAAATTTACCCGTCGCATACGGGAGTAAATCTCACAGAAACAGAACCTAGATATGCATCCAAGGTTTTATAATTTCACGGGGGAATTAATTCGTCAGATAAATTGTTATTTGCGAAGAGCTTAAGCATATTTTCCAAATTATAAATTTATTACAGGATCATATATTTACCAATAGAGTTAATGACGATTGCTAAGGCAAAGACCAGATTATAAACGGTCCTCATCTTTCCCAAGTAGGAAAAAAACTGACTGATGTATTACGAAGAATTTCGTCAATAGTTTAACGAACGAATATTCTGGTTTTCTCGTTATCTCACATATCATAATCAAGTGTGTTCTTCCGAGATATTTACATTTCATTAGAGTCAGTTTCAAGAAAAAAAAATAGATACTATGTAGATTTGTTAAATCTGATATCACTGATATTGAATTTGTACGACAATTTTATCGTGGGTAGACAACGTTAACAAACAGTTTAATTATAGACAAGAGTTTAATGTAATAAAATCTTGTCCAAGATCATACGATTATTCAGCTTTTATTTGCAAACATCAGCAAGTGTTACGTGGCTATCGAAAAAAAAGAAACAATTCGGGCACTTTTTTGCCAGTATTAATTATTTTTCGCCAAACTTTGTATCCACTACATTAAAGAACCCCAAAATACTAGTTTTTAAAATGTTTTCAGTAGAATACCTAGGAAAGTACGGGAGCCTGGTTTCATTCCGAGCTAAAAGAAAGTAAATCGGAATCGTTAAACACAGCCACCACCTCCACCACACTACATTACACACCACATCCTCCACCTCATTTTCCACCTCCTGCAGCACATCCTGCACCTCATCCACCACCACCTGCACCACATCGACCACCTACAACACGTCTACCTCCACTACCACCTCATAGTAGAAACTCTATTCTCGTGAGTTTATAATGGTCGCCACTCCTTCTTTACCTAAATTTTCCTCGAAAGTTCTAGAACCTGGTGATTACCACAGTGTCACGCGTCTCCTACATGATACACTTAGTTCGTGGTCGGTGAAGTAAAAACGTACATCATCAACTGCCGTGAAACTCTTTTCCACATTCTCCTTTACCGGCTGAAGGTAATCTAGATTCCTACTTTATCGTTCGAATGTAATCTAGATTCCAATATTACCGAGTAAAGATAATACAGATTCGTATATCATCGATAGAAGGTAATCCAGATTTTGGCATAATCGGCCGAAGATAATTAAATTTTCTACCTTATCGTCCTACAAGGTTCCTACCAGGTATCCGATTAAAGTAACTCGCGGAATCTTAGAACAGACACGAATCATTATCGTCTGTCGATAAATGACCAGTTGCTGGTTCGCTGTTGTTTAGCATTTGCGTTCAATACGGCTATCTCTTTCGCTCTTCTAGCAACGTGTATCTACCTCTCTATTGCACTCAATCTGATTTTACCGAAACCGAGTCAGTGCGAGAGTGAGTGCGAAGAGCTGAATGTGACTGACTGGCTGAAAATTTAATAAACAGTCGCGGACATTATTCCAGGGATGTTGCCGAAGGAAAACCCCAAAAGCCAAGACGTAAGCGACCATGCCAATAGCTGCATGTACCAGGGAGTGGTGTCTCAACTGGTGCCTCTATGATACCAGACGATCTCCCAGATTATATAATCTTACCCTTGCCAAACCAAGTCGGAAATGCCGAGATGGAGTCGTTTTTCCCACGCAGGCTCGTTGAGATTTCGTGGCTTTTTAAAAGTGTTTCTGAAGTAAATTTATAGTGTTTTTTACCCGGTCCAAGGGAAGTACACTGAATTTAGTTTGACTATAAGGTGAGACCTAATTAATCTAATTAATTATGGTTTCTAGCGACGAAGGTGAAGGTGCGGGATCGATTCACAGCGGTTCTTCGAAGTCGCTGAAACCGCCGGTAAAACGCAGAGAAAGGGTTCCCGTAGAGATCGTAAGAAAGTTCCGTACTAATTGGCTTGATTTACAAGAATTGGCTGGATGGCTCCAACCTGATAACGGAAATTTAAAAATAGCGAAATGTTCGGTTTGCGCTACCAAATTTAGAGTTCACTTAACTGATAAACGGAAACACAAAAATAATGCAAAACATACTGAAAATGTTCTCCAGGCGGGTGATAATGCGAATGTCTTACCGCCTCCTCCCGGCCAAAGTCACGTGGAAAAAGTCAAATGTGCAGAAATAGAATTATCTCTGCTCATTGCCGCGAATAATGTAGCAATTGAATATGTAGACGAATTAGTTCCTTCGTTAAAAAAACTTTTTTCAGATTCAGCTGTATTAAATGATGTGTTTCTTCACAGAACTAAATGCAGCAAAATTATCACAAACGTGTAAGCGCAACGTGAGACTGAGACAATCGTAGACACTTTACAATCCACGAAATTTTCTGTTTCAACGGACGAGTATACTGATATTACAAATCAAAAGCAAAAGTGTGTGTTGGTGCAGTATCACTTCCCATTGAAAAAGAAAGCAGTAAATCGGTCGTTAACTTTGCTTTCTGTTGACGCAAAAGATTGTTCTGCAATGAAGTTATACGAAGAATTAAAAAATTATTTTACAGAAAAGGATAAACCTTTGCAAAATATCGTCAGTCTTGCTTGTGAAAACGCGTCAGTTATGGTCGGTTGCAACAATTCTTTTTATACACATTTAAAAGCCGATGTACCGCATTTAGTATTGATGAATTGTGTTTGTCATTCTTCTGCTCTTATCGCAAGTAAAAGTTGTGAAAAGTTGCCCAATGTCTGTGAGGATTTTACTAAAGGGATTGCCACTTATGTTTCTGCTAGTACGAAACGTCACGCTCAATTAAAAGAATTTCCAGAGTTTTTTTTTGATACAAACGCACAAATTTTAAAGTTAGCAGACACTCGGTGGCTTTCACATTACGATTGCGTTGTCAGGCTTTTAGATAATTGGGACGTTTTGAAACAATTTTTAATTGCTGAAGTTTTCAATACAGACAATAAAGCCGAAGATGTTAGTATTAGCAGTAAAGAACAAAAATCAATTCAAGAGACAGGAAATTATGACATCAGCTCAGAAAATCACGAAGCGGGTACAAAGAAAAAATACTCTACTGCTGAAAAGCTCCTGGAGCTTATGCAGAATGACTCAGTAAAAGCTTATCTTCTGTTTTTAAAGTATACGCTGAATTTTTTCAATGTTTTTAATGCACAGTTTCAAAGAGAAAAGTGGTCATTCATACTCCATCAGAACGCAGCGAGAAGTTATTTTGGCGAATGGCAAATAACTATCTGAAACCTGAAGTTTTTTTAAATCCCGTCGCGTCCATAGATCTAGCGAATGAGGCAAATCACGTCGAATTAAATTCGGTAACTTTGGGATTAGAATGTGAAAACTTCCTGCAGAAATTGCCACCTGATGAAGTAATAGAAATTCGCGAAAATTGCTTGCAGTTTTACATTACAGCAGGAAAAGAGATTCAGGAAAGGCTTCCACTGACGATTCAAAGTCTTTCTGACGTTGCTGAACATTGTGGAGAGGATGATAGTGAGGCTTCAAACGATGAATGATTCAATTTGCCGTATTCTTATACCAAAGAAACGAAAGCAGAGTTACTCAATCTTGAAATCGATGAATTTTGGTTTGAAATTACGCGCTCTATAAACCAATCTAGGAAATCTAGGGGGGAAAAAATAAAAAAAGACGAGAGAAAAAAAAGAAGAAAGGGGATTTGGAGGTTGCCTCCTTTTTCTTTCCTCTTTTTTATTTTCATCGCCAACATTTTATTGGGGAAATAAACAAAAGACGAGAGAAAAAAAAGAAGAAACGGGATTTGGAGGTTGCCTTCTTTTTCTTTCCTCTTCTTTTATTTTTATTTTCAAACTTTAATGTATGTCAGAAGAGGCTGCGCATCCATACATGCGTCTGCAAAGACGCAGCATCTTGCCAGGGTTCCCTATCGATGATCTGTATTGACTACCCTTACTGGAAAGCTTTCGATTCAATGTCCGATAGACTTATTTATCATCTGTGTGTTGGAAAGCTGGAAGTTTCATCCGATAATGAGTCTAATGATGCCGATGGAAATCCTGATGATGATCTATACAATTTTGAGGATGAGGTTTCTGATATTCCTCAAAAGAAGGTAATCGTAAAATATATTCTTTGTTTACGGTGGCAAACTGAAGACACTGAAGGTGATGTTCTTGGTACTCTACGGAATTTACAAGTCGAATAATCACACGTTTACTACTACCTACGAAACGCTGACGTAATATTATTTGCAGTCAAGGTCTGAACAGTATATTCAACCAAGACAAATATTTTGATGAAAAGTATGGAGTTATCTAGTCACGCAGATAAAAATTGGATGGTGACTTCAGGCCTCATGGAACTGCAAGAAATGATGAGGATCAACCTTTAAATTTTAAGCCTGACGAATTTATACAAATTCCTATAAGCAAATTCTTGAAGAAATGCACGTTGAATGATTCTTTCAGATGTATTGTGGACTTGAAACAGGACTTTCTGGTGGCGTTTTAGCTTCTTATGCAGACTCGTTTCAATTCTGTAATCATCCGTATAGGCTTAGAAGACCAAAATCTGTACGTATGAAGGGCTATTATGACGAAGTAGACATGTGCGTTAGTGCCGGCTGTAAAGCAAGTGAAGAACAAAAATTTGGGAATATCTAGTCGTTGACAGAAGACTTGTGCTCAGCTTTTAGTTCCCAAACTAAATTCATGAACGTAACTGCGATCGTGCGGGATTCTACTGTCGGTAAGTACGGCATGCGATTTCTATCCTTAATGTATTATCAAAACAACTTGAACGAATTGTACATGACCAGCTCATCAACTTTCTAGTTACTAGCATATTACTAGACCCTATGTAGTCGGAATTTGGAGCCAAACATAGTACAGTCTCAGCGTCCCTCGAAATGACTACCGATGTTAAGCCGGCAATAGATAAAAAGGAGATTACAGTTATTGCTACTATTTGATTTTTCTCAGTCTTTTGACACACTGGAATACAATTTACTGTTACAAAAATTCAAATCATTCGACATGTCTAATTCATGAATAAAGTGGTTTGCCTTCTATTTAAGTAATTCTTTACAAAATATAAAAACTAGTAACGCTGACATGTATGAATGGCTGAAAGTTAAGAATGAGATTCCGCAAAAGGCCACACTTGCGCCAACGTCTTTCAACTTACATAACTCTGAATCTAAAGGTAATCTAAAATTTTGCAAGTACCTTTAATACGCGGATTACTTGAAATTGTAACTCTCCATACCTGCTTCAGAATTATATAGACTTGTTAGTCAGATACGAAGGGACTCTGATCGGGTCGTTATTTGAGTTGAGAATAATGTCTTTGCTTTAATTTCAGCTAAGACTGATGCTATTATTTTAGGACCCTCAACTTCACCCTCATTGAAGCTCTCGCTGCCTTCCCCTCTTAAGGGCTGGAAATGTTACGATAGCTTTTCCAGAATCAATCAAGGATTAAGGATATTTATTCAACCATAAACTATTTTGGAATGAGCAGCGGTGAGTGAGAAAGCGGGCCCGCATGAGTCGTCAAAAAATAAAAAGAACATCAAATTCATCACTCCAGCAATTTGGGGAAAACCTAGTAGCGCAGAGGACTGTTACTTTTGCTTAAATGGTATTGAAGGCATCAACATAAAAACCTGAACAAATTGTATATAACAATGCTTCATCAATGATGGCTCCCATTATAGTTGATCAAGTTAAATGACAATCCAATATTGAGCGTGTTACTGAAGGTATCGAATCCGCAGAACTAGATGAAGAAAGTGATTTTTCGAGCGATGACAACGATAGTAGTGGCTCAGAGTACACGTCAAATGAAAAAGTACCTTCAATTCCTTCATTGGTATCCCAGTTTGCTTTGAATGATCTCGTTAGAGATTTAAGCTCACCAAAAAATGGTTCTGAGTTTTTGGCTTCATTTCTGAAAAAACAAAATCTTATAGAACCTAAAACAAATGTTTCTATTTATCGAAACCGAGACCTCGAATTCCGTAAATCTTTTATAAAGGAAGAAGATTCATCACTTGAGCAAAACGAAACAATGGCCTAATGAATTTGAAATTACATTTTTTGCATGCACATCTAGACAAATTTCCAGATAAACTACGAGATTTTAGTCAAGAACATTGAAAATATCATTTCTGCTTCCTTTGCTGAAAATACTTTTTTTCATTTTTCTTTAGAAAGATTTTTTCAAACAATAGTTTCGCAATCTGCCTCAAGAAGTCGGTGCAGAATTTAACCAGCTTCTATTTGAAAAAAACGTCCAAAGCGTATAAAAATCGTCACCTATCAATTGATTCGTCAAAAACCATCCAGTTTTGCCCAAGTGTGAGGCGAGCAGATTTTTTATCTGTTTCCGAAATAGACTAACTGGGGTATTGATGAATGATTGAAGCCTTGACTACCATAAAACATTGAATTTTTATTATAATTACCAGTTATACGTAAGATTTAAATTTGACTTTCAATCAAATCAATATTACATACTATTTCAACTTTTTTCAAACTGTAGAGGATTGTGGGTTTAGATTCTCTATTCTATAATGCTTCATGATTGTGCGTCGGGAAACTACTGGAATTTCATCGATTTCTTTTGTGGTCACTGAAGCAACCCTGCCGCTTCGCATATTGATTTTCGCCCGTCTTGTAGAGCGATCCTGATATCTATATATTCCAGCAAGAACATTATAACTCTCCAATATTGCAAACACATCACCATTGGATGTTGACAATACAATTTGTTCTTCGCTTGAAATCGGCTCGTAGATGTTATGTCCTATTCTCATTTCAATTCGTTTATTGGCCGGAAAAGTGTATCTTCGAAGTTCGAATATCTTCTGTTGATTCTTAAGGGAAATAAGCCGAATAAATCCGAGTTGTTCAATTCCATATCCATGTCCGTCAAGCAAGATGAGTCCTTGCATCAGGAGACCTGGACCTGGCATGAAGAGGAGGTGCGGCATCAGCAAGAGACATCTCAGGTGAATGATCTTTCTCAGCTGTAGAAGAAGAAGGTTCGGCACGAGGAACACCCGGAATAGGTTCGCCATTAGGTAAACATTCGAACTGTAAACTTAACACTGAAAACAGAAAGAGAGGATTACATTCTTCATCGTACGCTGGTCTTTCAGAAACCCCCATTTGGAAATCGACCCACTTATCCACATTTCAATTACGGCTGTGGTCCAATTCTAGTTAGAACTTGACTAGTAAGTTCTCGTCAATACCTTTCAATAGCGAATTGGGATTGTACATTCTTTGTGACTAGAAAAATGATCTAGGCCTAGTTAAGCCCCAATTTTGTATTATAGCTAGGCTTTACTTTGCCTTGATTAGAGTATAAGAACCATCAAATCCGAGTGAAGCAAGTGAAGAGCTGTTCATATCTTGGTTAGAGTGGACGTCGCATTGCTTCTTTCTAACTTAATTTACTATAGTCCCATAAAAGATCAGATAATTAGTAAAATTTGAGATGCAGATTTAAAAAATCACTTATTATGAAAGGACAGATGGAATCTGACATGTGCAAATTAAATTAATTTTGACCAAGTAGTTCAATTGAACACAGAAAAAACTGAGGGTTCGGTGATGTTGCGGCTCAAGTAAAAGTTGGTATCATTCAGAACTTAGACTCCAAATAACAATAATCATTTTTTTAAATAATTGCTTTTTGCAGTTAAAGTTATGGATAGACATTGCTTCAGATCGATTTCGTTAAGATAAGAAAACTCTGCTTAATATTAAGCGACCTAGTGCAATGGATTCAAAAAACTAGAATCCATTCCATCATTTCTACGAAAAGAAGCCAGAAAACAAATAATCATCACACTATGCCGACAAAAAAACCTTACGTGTGAAGCTGAATGAGATAACAAGAAAATATCATCAAATAATGAAAACACTTTAGGTATGAAGTTGGACCAAGAAAACTGAATGTCGCGCAAAATGCTGAAAGGGCACTTTAGGTGTGAAGCTGAATTTAAAGAGCCTAAAAACGGTGATTGTGAAGCTAAGCAAGGAAACAAATTAATATCACTCTCGTATGCCGGCAAAACACTTTACGTGTGGAATTCAATCAGAAAATAAATGAATTTCAACCAAAATACCGACCACAGACGTTACGTGTGAAGTTGAATAAGAAAACAAATGAATATCACCCCGTGCAAACAAAACACTTTACGTCTGAAGCTGAACCAGAAAAAAAATATCAACCAATAATTATAGTATATTTTCGAGGTAGGGTATCGATTTCCAAAAATAGCTCATGCTCTGTTGTGATATCTTGTTTAGTTGAAAATAAAAATTTGAACATTCAAATTTTGAGGAACAAAATTCTCCTGGTCTGAAAAATGATTCGGGCCTTATAAAGCTGATCAAGTGCCTTCATTATATGAGCAAAAAGTTTTTCAAATTACTCACAGAAATATAAAAGGTGGGGCTCTGCAGAAACTGTTCTTCGTTTTCTTTTTCGAATTTTAATAACACGAAACTAAAATCTTTTGAAAACCCCACCTTTTCTATACGCCGTAATATTTTTAGAAACAAAGCAAGAGATCACAAAAGAGCAATTCAAAAGAATTTGTTTAAGTTACCGGGTTCACTGGTTTTTCCTTCGGGTTTTCATCATCTGCAGAGTTACTGATCGAAACTGTATGAACTGCTTACAGATGCATCAGCAGGTCAGAGGGCGTCGATTGCATTTGACCACAGATTTCACACTTCCTTCTTAATTTTTTCTGCTTCCCTATTATTTTTTTCCTTGAGTGTGGAAGGCAAATATTTTGGCATGTTTGTTCCTGAAGAGGGCTCAGTAGACGATTTCGATGAACCAGCAGATGATTCAGGTTGTCCAGCAGACGATTTAAATGGCCGAGCAGATGATTCAGGTACCACAAAAGATGATTCAGATGTCTCAGCGTCATCATGCGAAATGAAAAGATCTGGAATACTTATAGGATTTTGGCTTTCATCCTTAGCGTTCAGCATGTGCGCACTTTTTAGATGACAGAGGGCTGCCAACCTCGTTTGGTATACATTGTCGCAAAGTGCGCAAGGATATTTCGTAAGATTCTCCGAAACTTCTGCTGAACTTGCGATTTCTGCCATGGAATGTTTTTTCAGAGCTGCCAGGCAATAACTCGCGGCTGATCAGCCCATAACTAGCGGCTGACCAGACGAACTGGCCTGGGGCTAGCCAAAAAAAACGTTACACTTTTGACCGGTCTGCTCTGGGCCAGGCCAGTGCCAGCACATTACCACACTCTTTTGAGGGGACCTACAGTAGAAGATATGGTTTCCAAACTACCAAAGTTTCGGAATTAAAATAAATAGGAAAATAGAGAAATATGCATTTATGCCGGGTCGTGGTTCGAATGAAAAGAATTCTAGGCGTTATAAGCCGATTCAACTAATATAAAAAGCAAATCGTAATATTTCACAACGAACCAAAAACCTCTTCCATTGGAGTCAACGCCTTTCTGGCTTTTATGATATCGATGTCTCCTACTTTCGTAGCATCTATCTGCACCTTTGTAGTGATCAACTTCGTCCTCAGTCTTCACAAATCTTATCGGAACTGGTCTCTTGAGACAGCGTGGATGTTTGATCCGTGGTTCAGCCATTGTGAATTCAGTAAATTAAATTTCGAAATTATATTCTAGGATAAGATCCAGTTGAAGAGCTAGCACATGTTTTTCCGAATCTTTTATGGTTATTCCAACGTTGAACAAAATGTCAAACAGGAAGAAACAAAAACATGCAGAAGTATGATATAGCAGCAGTGGTCAATGGCGGGCTATGCTTTGAAAGTAGGGGATCGTCCATAAATTACGTAAGACGTTTTTCTTTTGTTTGAATAAAGAAGGAAATAAAATTGCTGTGAAGTTGAGAAGGACACAACGATACAAACAAAAGAAAAACGTCTTACGTAATTTATGGACGATCCCTAGTCAATTTCAAAAAAGATTTTCTTACAAACAGCGATCGGAACCTTTTAGGTTGGATCTGAGCTTAAAGGGTTTCTTACGGGTCCAAACTGGATCCTTGGAATCCTTAAGGGTCCGTTTCCGGACCCGGACCTTTTGAATTCTACCAGAATTAATTATTCGTACGAAGAGTCCTTCACAAAGTCATCCGGGTATCTGACATTTCAGTTCCTAACCAAACTTCCTCGGGCAAGATGTACTTTTAATACCAGGACTATCAGGATGACCTAATGGAATGAGATCTTCAAACATCCAGTGAAATGAAACACAACATTCAACAAACCGCAATTTAAAAATGATTTTAACAATAAACTTTAATTAATAAATTGTATCCAGTATTTAAATAAATATTTAAATCAAAGTTCTCTTTGGGGGTTTCATTTGGCATCCTCAGTAAAAATATACGCTTTTCGCCATATATTGCTTTATTATGTCAAAGAAACCACCTCCTTTTACCGACCTTTGCACTATTTTATGAAGGAACACCGCTCTTGTATACATAAATTGTCTGCCCGCAGTTACATTGTCTGAAATTAGCTTTCTTCTGACAACAATTCATTCTGCCGAATTCGAGTTCTGGAAATCGATACCCTATACCCCTATTTTCGAATAGCATATAGAGTCGAATCGCCATCTCCCACTAGGTTCACATAATACTTTGTGCAACACTCGCGATGGAAATCCGACTCAGGAGGTCGTCGAGAGACCGCAAAGTTGTCGATTCCTCTACTGATGATGTCACAGTGGTCGAAGTGAGTACTTTTCCCACTAGGGGGAAAAGTAAACTCACTTATTTGCCATAACGCAAGCTCGAAAACATCGAAGAAACTTGCACATGGCATACATTGACTACAAGCAAGTGTTTCCTTCCGTACCACATGATTAATTGCTTCGAGTCTTAAAAAATATACAAAATCTGCTCACGTATCATCGACTTTTTGATTCACGCGATGATAATTTGGGGTATAAGAATCAAGTATCTTCAGCATGGACCACCTAGGCGAGATGTTGCATTTACAACTCAATTTGTAAAGCGGCTTTTGACTTCACGCCTTTGAATTTGTCCTCAAAGGAGGCCTTGAATATCAGGTCATCCAAATTGAACTTTTTTTCTTCCGAAAGACAATCTTTTTCGCACGTTCATCTACATCTTTCTGGAGAGAAATGTTAATGGAAATGCAAAGTAGTTTCTATTATGATACATTTTCACATTCCTGTACATTTTTTCTGGAGAGAAATGCGAAAAGAAATAATAAGTAGTTGAAACAAAAGAATATCACCTAATGTCTAAAAATACTACACACGAAGCTGAACGATAAAAAAAATGAATATCCCCCAATTTTGATTAGGGTTTAATTTACAATATAATTTTTGTCTTACCTAATTCTTCTTTTCTACCAAACAATTTTACTAAAAATTATTACGAAAATGAGTTTTTTGACTGATATCCCCCCCCCCCCAAAAAAACAGCTTTGTTTCCGAACAAGTTATGGTGTTTTAAAATCGTCAGTGATTTTTTGTTCCACTCGGGCTGGTCGTGTAGATATTTTCCGACAGTATTGTGTAATATTTTCAACAATTTATTGGATAATTTGAAAGTTATAATTTCATCAAGCTAGAGTATTCAAACGAACAAATAGACAGTAGTAGAATTGTTAGTGTTTGGAAAATAAAATTGAAACCTGCATATGTAGTTGAAACGTTTCAAATACAGAAATCAATTCTGGTTCAAGAAATTGATCCAGTCCCTTCAAATAACACTTAAAATTACAAGAAATGTTTTATACAGGATTATTTACTTGAGGGTTTGCATTCTCTACTATATAATTCCTATTGATTGTGCGCTGGATACCTACTGGAGTTTCATTTATTTCTTCTGTTGTCAAAAAGTTAATCCTGCCACTTCGCATATTTACTTTCACCCGTTTGTAAGTTTGAGTATAATATCTATATATTCCACCAAGAACATTATAAGTCTCCAATATTGCGAAGACTTCACCATCGGGTGTTGATAATACAATTTGTTCTTGGGTTGACACAGGCCCAAACACTCTCGGTCCTATCTTTATTTTAATTAATCTGTCGGCAGGAAAAGTGTATCTTCGAAGTTCGAATTTCCGGTTATAGTTCCTAAAGGAACTAATCCGAATAAATTCAATTTGTTCAAGTCCACATCCTAATCCGTCGGGAGAAGGAAGCTTTATAGGAGAAACTATGGACCTGATAAGAGGATTAGATCTTGCAGGAGGAGATACGGATCTGGCACAAAGAGGAGGCTCATCAGGCGACTGATTCCTTTCAGAAGTTGAAGAAGAAGGTCCGGCACAAGGGACATTAGGGATAGGTTCGCCATTAGGTAAACAGTCAAATTGAGAACTTAGCACTGCAACAAAGAAAAAGATTGAATTGTTTTAATGTACGTTCGTATTTCATGAAACCTTCGTGTAGAAATCGACCCATTTGTTCATATTTCAATTAGGGCAGTAGTCAGATTATGGTTAGAATAATTTGAGAAACTATGGATGTCTAGTTAGGATATAATTTCGTATTTTAGCCACGCTTCAGTTGGGCTCTGTTTGGAAGAAAAGAACTAACAAATTCCAGTCACGAACTGTTCGTGTCTTAGTCAGTGTGGACCCTTTCACTAAAATATTTCCAATTCCTTCCAAAAACAGAATGATAATTATGTCCGGCAATGTCTGCCCTTAACAGATTAACTGCATTCACTGAGTTACAATTTTGTCACAACTGTTAGCAGCGCTACGTGATGATGCATCGCCTCTTTCAAATTTAATTTACTGATGGTTGCATAACAGATCAGGTTATTAGTGGAAATCGAGATGCAGATTCAGAAATCAATTATTAATAGAAGACAGCTAGGACTTGTGACTTTAAGCTTAGATGGTTTTATAAATAGTTTAGGAGCAGTTTTGCTGCATGATAATTCACCCTTCACATATGGAAGTAAAGCTCATACAAAACAGAGCATAGGTATGATTAGATCCAGAGTCGATTTAAAAAATCAATGAGTCAATGTCCAGTGTGAATACAAGGAACAGAAAGAATACCTAAAAATATGTTTAAATTTTATATATTTTCATACTACTATAATTACCAATAGAATTAAGAATGATTGCCACCATGAAGACTAGAATATAAACGACCCTCATTTTTTCAAGTAGAGGAAAGACTGATTAGCGTATTCGTAAAGAATTTCCTTAGCAGCGTAACAAAGGAATATTCCGCTGCTTTATTATAGATTACATAATATATATATATATATATATATATATATATATATATATATATATAT